>OFHU01000897.1:0-403468 GCA_900245905.1 Lacerta viridis | reverse complement strand
CGAGGCAGGAACTGCTGCGCCCTCAAGCTCCCTCCTGCTCACCGGATTTTAAGGATCTGCTTGGTCTCCTTGTCGCTGTAGGGGGAGGTTGAGATGATGAGCATACGATCCAGGAGGTCAATGGGGATGCCGTGGGGGCTCTGGTAGTTGGTGCCACGAATCCTGCATCGGGGAGGACAAACCCAGAATGAGAGGCGGCTTCAGGACCTCCGTTCCTACCAGCCTGGTGTCGGGCGTGGAGAGTCCTCCCCTCCCTTTGGTAACTTCACAGACAAGCATTAACGAGCAGTTTATATTTTATAGTCCTTTTTATTCAGTCATCTGGTTGCAAGCAAAAATCTACATCTCTCCACAAGGAGAGCAGTTGGCTACTCTAAATCCTCCCCCTTCCGTCTCCCGCAACATCCTGGGCGCCAATGGGAAGTTCCTCCTCTGCATTCCTTGTTCTCTAATATGGGCAAACCTCCTAGTTCTTGGGGAGGGAGGGTCTCCCACACTCCTGGCTGCTCCCTCCCTTCTGTTTCTCTTTCCATTATTTCATAACTAGGCAACTCCTGCTGAAGCTGCTCAGTGTGTGTGTCTCTCTCTGCTCTAGAAACGGCTGGAAATAAGGGGAGCAAATCTTCGCCCTCCTCTTCAAAGAGGAGCTTATCTGCCTGAGAATGCATTCCCCAGTCCTCTGATTCAGACTACTCCCGGACACCTGGTGGCAAGGAACCTCCTCTAGGCAGCAGGCATATTCCTCAGAGCCTCTCCCGGTATGCAGGGGCAGATCCCCCATATCGCTGCTGCATTCAGTCCAGCGACGTAGAGCCATGCCTTCAAAAGCCACTTACTTAACACCAACAGCTTTCTGGCAATCTAGTTGTGACTTCATCAGCAGTGGCTGGCATCTCCATCACCTCCCCTCTGGAAGTGGGGTGCCGGTGCCTCTGCAGATGTCGCTCACAGTCTCCCCATCCCAAGCACAAGGCATCCTCCCACTGTGCCCTTGTCTACCACCACCCTGCCTGCCTTCTTGACTGTAGAGAAAAAGCCCATCTCTAGCCCGGCTTAGGCGCTTCTGACAGTGAATAAGGAGCTGGCCAGGACTTTCAGAAGCAACGAAAGACGTTTTGGTGTTCTGCCCAGGTGCAGAGTTAGTTACAGGAGGCATGGATTAATTACGTCATTGCCTTGGTGACTGAGAAACGGGATTCTGATCAGCGACTAGTCAGACGCCAAAACGCCACCACGCCCGGTGCCCGGCGATATGGTGCCATTTCCCCTCCCCACGGTGAACTCTGCCAACCTGGTGATGCCTCGATTGGTAGCCATGATGAGGACAGGTGCCATGTCACTCTCCAGGGCCCGGTTCAGGAAGGAGAAGCACTCAATGTCCAGCATGTGGACCTCGTCAATGAACAATACCTGGAAGGGAAATTGGGGGGGGGGTAAGGAGGAGAACGGCACTGCCCACCCGCAAAACACTCAAACCAGAGGGAAGCATGGAAGAGAGCAGTGGAGGGTGCAGCACGCTCTCTAAAACAGGACTCACCCCTGGGATCACCTCGGCCTTGCCCTCCTCTCGCCACTCGGCGACCTTGGCGTTGATCTGCTCTCGCACCTCGGATTTTATCTCCCCTGTGTCACCTGGGGGCATACACAAGATGAGGGAGGGGAAGGAAGATGCATGAAGAGCTGCTTCTTCAAAAACAGGGCTGCCTTCAGATGTCTTCGAAAAGTCAGAGAGTTGTTTATTTCTTTGACATCTGATGGCGGGGTGTTCCACAGGCCGGGCGCCACGTGTTCCACAGGGCAGGTGCCACTACCAAGAAGGCCCTCTGCCTGGTTCCCTGTAACCTCACTTCTCGCAGGGAGGGAACCACCAGAAGGCCCTCAGCGCTGGACCTCAGTGTCCAGGCTCAACGATGGGGGTGGAGACGCTCCTTCAGGTATACTGGGCCGTTTAGGCCTTTAAAGGTCAGCACCAACACTTTGAATTGTGCCCAGAAACATACTGGAAGCCAATGTAGTTCTTTCAGGACTGGTGTTATGTGGTCTCGGCGGCCACTCCCAGTCCAGATACAATGATGCAGCAGCCTAAATTTCTGCAAAACTCTCCAAGTAAGGGGTCAGTAAATGTTTTCAGCAGGGGGCCAGTCCACTGTCCCTCAGACCTTGTGGGGGGCCAGACTATATTTTTTTTGGGGGGGGGGAATGAACGAATTCCTATGCCCCACAAATAACCCAGAGATGCATTTTAAATAAAAGGCACATTCTACTCATGTAAAAACACGCTGATTCTCGAACCGTCCCCGGGCCGGATTTAGAAGGCGATTGGACCGGATCCGGCCCCTGGGCCTTAGTTTGCCTACCCATGCTCCAACTCCAGGTTTCCAATGAACTACTTCCACCCCACTCCCTCCAGTTCATCCATATCGTCATACCAGAGAAGAGTGCAAGGAAGCCCTGTGTGCGGCTGTTGATGACATCAATTTCGTGCAGCGAGACTGTGTGCACCACTTCCTTCCGCTTCTGCAGCTCCCCGTCAGGGCACTGGACAAACTTGGTCTGGGACAGGAAGTAATATAGGCAGTTGGAAGACCTGAATGCTTCTCGTGCCTAGCACCCGAGCCCAGGGGCGTAAAACTCTTGCAAGACGGGCACATATAAAGCCAACTTATGTGAAATTAAACTGAAATGGAAACTTCAAGATGTACCAACACTAGAGGACTGGCAGCTAAAAATGATGGAGTACGCCGAATTGGCGAAGGTGATGGGCAAGATTAGGAACCAAGACGATCAGAAGTTCCAGAATGATTGGAGTAAATTTATTGACTATTTAAAAGAAAACTGTACAAATTTAAAGACACTAACAGGATTGATATAATTCCTATAACGTGAGACTTTAGCAATCTTTGACCAGAACCTGAAGAAGATGGAAATATGTAAAGGGTCAGAGATGAACAGTAAAAGGCGTTAAAGTTAATTGAAATTAAAAAACCACTTGAAGGGAGGGAGGGAAGTCTTAACTCGGCGGAGTACTAATATCATTCTATGTAATATGATAAGATGGATATTCTAGTGTTGATTTAACAGGGGGGAAAATAAAAATTAATTATAAAAAAATGTGAAATTAAACTTTAGGTCCATCTATCTGCTCTAACAGCCAGCAACTCTCTTAAGGCAGGGATGGAGAACCTGCAGCCCTTGGGATGTCGCTGGACTACAACTTGCATTGGCCCTAGCCAGCATAGCTGGTGGTAAAGGATGATGGGAGTTGTAGTCTAAGAACATCTGGAGGGCCACAGGTTCCTCATCCCTGCCCTAGGGTCTCAGGCCCATCTCCCCGAGATCCTTTGACCTGGAGATGTTAAGGAACGAGCTGGGCACTTTCTGTGTGCGAAGCAGGTGTTCCACGGAGCTATGGCGTCTAACTATGGCATGAAAAGGTCACCCCTCACAGGCAGCCACCATCAACGGAGCCTTGGGGTCTCCATCACCTCACATCAATTTGCACTTCTCACCCCCCCACTGCAAATACCTGCGAACCCATAGCATCGTAGTCCCTTGCCCGGGTAAAGGAGCGTCCGAGTTTGGTGATCTTTCCCGTGGCTTTGTCAATGGTAATGACATCCCTGCAGACACAAAAAAGGAGGAAGAAATATGAGGACTGGGCCCTGCCTTTTGGCTCTGGGTAGAAGACACCTCGCAAAGGACCCACCCGCCATTGCTTCAGGAGGGCAAGTTAATTTATCTTCTCTCCTCAGAACTGATGCACGAGTTAAAGAGCGCTTAGTAGGGTAGGCTGTGTTTCTTTCCGTTCATGGTTACATGTGGCAAGAAGTCTAACCTACACTAATCAAGCTTCAATAACTCCACCAGCAAGGGTAGATCTGCCAAGGCCCTCCCTGCTCTGGGTAGAAAATGCAGTGATAAGGAGGATCCTCAGTTTTATGATGGTTAGGTGAAATTCAAAAGCGGTGGAGCCAGAGGAAGGTGAGCTAGTCACTCTGTTCAAGCCTGAGCTGCGTATCTTCGTCAGACAGTATCATTCTTGCTAAATTCATATAACGCTGCTGCGCTATCTGGGTGGGATCAGACATCGCAGCCGGCAAGTAGAAATGAACACTTGGCTGCCAAGCCTAGCTGTAATTTGTGGACCTCTGACATTAGTGATTCTGAGACAATGTTCTCATGGAAGGAGGGGTACCCATACTGTGTGTTTGTTCTGTATGAGAGTCAGCAGCTTTAGAAGACATTCAGAGGCAGCCCTGTATACGGAAGCCTTTTAATGTGTAATGTTTTATTATGTTTTTATATATGTTGGAAGCCACCCAGAGTGGCTGGGGCAACCCAGTCAGATGGGCAGGATATTATTATTATTATTATTATTATTATTATTATTATTAGACACGCGGAGCTGTGGTCTAAACCACTGAGCCACTTGGGCTTGCTGATCGGAAGGTTGAATCCCTGCGACGGGTTGAGCTCCCGTTGCTCTGTCCCAGCTCCTGCCAACCTAGCAGTTCGAAAGCACACCTGTGCAAGTAGATAAATAGGTACCGCTGCGGGAAGGTAAACGGCGTTTCTGTGCACTCTGGTTTCCGTCACGGTGTCCCGTTGCGCCAGAAGCAGTTTAGTCATGCTGGCCACATGACCCAGAAAGCTGTCTGTGGACAAACCCCGGCTCCCTCGGCCTGAAAGCGAGATGAGCGCCGTAACCCCATAGTCGGCTTTGACTGGACTTAACCGTCCAGGTGTCTTTTACTTTCCCCCCTCACTATTACTGTTATTATTATTAATTTATGTGGGCCTTTAGGGGCAAAGTATAAAGACTGCTGAACTTCAGGCCTTCCCAGGTAATGTCATCTCATTTCCAGGTAACATATTCAATACTTCTGTGTGGTATTTACAAATTGTGTTCACCTTCATCGCTCCTTCAGTGTTAGACATTCCCCACCCCATCCTTTCCTGTTTCGATTTGTCACTCAAGTGTGCTTCCCAGTTGTCCACAGAAACCAGAAATCCTGACTTTCTTCATGGATACCAGACACTTCAGGAATCCTTCCCCACTGGCTCTTCACACCTGTGCCCACCTATGCCCCACCTCCACGCTCAGCCCTGGCTCACCCGGCCTGCACTTTCTCCTTGGTCAGGGACTCAATCATCTTGGTGCCCAAGTCATAGATGGTCTCCATCTCAGTTGTCTTCAGTGTCAGCTTCCCCACCTTAGCACCCTGCAATGAGAAGGAGACAGTCAACATCCCTCCAGCGCTTGTTACCTTCATAAATGGGTTGCTGTGTGCAGTGCTGCCATTACTGGGTAATAGCTAGCCTGCCACCTCCCCTGCATTATACTCCGACCTCAACTCACAGTGCCAGTCGCCGGGCGATCTATTTGGATCTCAACCACTTCGCCTTCAATGATTTCTGTTTCCTCTCTGCAAGAATAAGGGGATAAAACTGATCTCAGCAGGCAAAGCGGGTAGACTGCAGGGTACCTCACTTTCATCAAATGCCCTTCTCAGAAGAGCTGGAAATATAATTTCAGAGGCAGTTGAGGAATCCAACAGGCCTTGCTTTGCTGTGTGTCCCACTCTCCAGCCAGAGAATTTAAGACTCTGGCTCCTAGTTTATTTTTTTAAAGACCTATTTTATCCCATTAGCAGCTAAGATGGCATGAAACACACCATGCAAAATGCTACAAAAGCCAAAATCAACCACCAAACATGTTGCTGCCCAGCTCTCATGCTCAACAAGTTTTTTCAAAGTTTCCTAGAATCCTCCTTGTTCGACTCCCCTCACGTCCTGTTTTAAACTCCCAAGCTACCCCCAGAGGGGGAAAAAAGACCTCCCGGCTGTTCCTCACTTGATACGGACGCCAATGGAGCGCCGGAAGGCTTGAGTCAGTGCCTCGGTCTTGCTCATCTCCAAGGAGAAGATCTCGCTGCCAGCAATGGCTGTGAAAGGGGTGTCAAGGCCCAGGGCCTGCGCCATTCCTGAGAGAAGAAATGGCAGCTTGGTTACAACACATGACTTAGCCCATTGACACAGGAGCACTTAGATTCAAAGAGGAGGAGCCTCAAAGGGCAGGGGGGAGTGTGTCCCATTTTGTAGAATTATCCCTACTTCTTTCTTTCTTTTCATTTTCATTTATATTTTATACGTTTGTTTACATTTTATATGTTCTTTTATACGTTCAAAAAATATTTTCACAAAGTAAGATTCATAAATAAATAAGAATTAAAATAAAATTAAAAAATTCCTTCCAGTAGCACCTTAGAGACCAACTAAGTTTGTTCTTGGTATCAGCTTCTGCACACGAAAGCTCATACCAAGAACAAACTTAGTTGGCCTCTAAGGTGCTACTGGAAGGAATTATTATTATTTTTTTACTATGGCAGACCAACACAGCTATCTACCTGTAATAAGAATTAAAATGTGCACCCTGCTACCGAGACCATTCCATTGTAACTATCCAACCTCCCAAAATTTCAACACCTCTTGTGATGGTTTGACCCCTTTCCGTTTTAACAGTACAAATTCTACAAACACCCTCCATATCTCCTCAAAATCGTTTCTCCTGCATATTCCCCGTCTTACCTTAATGGCACATATTAATTTATCATTAATAGCTATATCCCACACCTCTTTATACCACTCTTGTATTTTATATTCTGCTTGCCCCTTCTACTTCCTGGCTACAGTCGTACCTCATTACGTCAGTCTCCGGTTGCGTTTTTTCAGGATACAAACCCGGCAAACCCAGAAGTGTTTCCGGGTTTCGCCATGCACACATGCGCAGAAGCATTCTGCGCGTCACGCACATGCGCAGAAGCACTCTATTGCAGAAGCGGCGCTCTACTTGCAGACTTTTCGGGGTGCGAACGGCACCCCAGAACGGATCAAGTCCGTAACTAGAGGTACCACTGTATAATTTGTGCAGCTGTCAATAAATTTGTGAGCAAGTGTTTCATAGCCTGTGAACCTTCCACTCCGTTGTAAATTGATAATAATGCTACCTCTGGCACTATCCCTACTTCAAGTGTCAGCAGAAGTAGTTTTTGTGTCTGGACCTTACCCATAGCAATGGCGGTCTTTCCCGTGCCTGGTTGGCCAGCGATCAGGACGGCCCGACCAGCAATCTTCCCCTCCTTGATCATCTCCAAGATCACACCAGCAGCTCGACGGGCAGCTAGTTGGCCTACCATGCCCTGGGACACCTTGCCAGGTGATGGAGAGAGGGAGAGAAAACAGTGAAGGAGCAGGGAAACCAAAAGGTGCCACACTTCATTTATTCCCTCGTTTCCACAATCACAGATCTGTATTCCTCTCAAAACACATACACAGCACCCTACCTTCCTCACTTCCTCCTCATTCCCACTCTGTACTATCCCTTATGTATTCCTTTTTATTTCACCTTGCCCCCTGTAAGTCCATTAATGCACCCACAAACATCAAAAAGCTACATAAAGGCTTATGATCCCAATGGCAACACGTACAGCTTTCATTCGAGCCACTTGCATTCACCCATTTCATTGCTCTCCAGCAACCCACTCGCATCTCCCTCTTGCATAGAAAATGGCAGGAAAGGGGCTAATCTATATTTTTTATGATGTTGGCAAATCCCTTACTTTCCACTGCAATTGGCTGGACAAAGATAACTAGAGGCAGAGCAGGGTGAGAGTGTCAGCGTTAAAACCCAGGAAGCTTTAGCACTTTCAAAGTTATGTGCATAGAAAAAACATGATCATACTACATACGTGGCCCCAGATACAAGTGCCTCTACATCTGGAAAATTTTATAAAGGTACACCACAGATGGTATCTGTCGCCAGAAAGAGTAGCAAAGATAAATAAATCAAATAGTAAATGTTGGAGGTGCCAGACCGGGACTTTGTTCCACATGTGGTGGACTTGTCCTGTAATTAAGGGCTTTTGGAATATGATACATGAAGAAACTGTTATCAAAATATACATAAAAAGGCAGAGTTGTATTTACTGGGTTTAAAACAATGAAATCCCAAGAGACAGAATAAATATTTTTCCTAGTACAACTTCAAGAACAGTTGCGAAATTTGGAAAGGAGATCTCTCAAAAGGAGAGTTTGATAACAGAATAGATTGCGAAGCTGACGAATATTATTAGAGGTACCAAAAGATTAGTTAAAAACAGTGGAAATACAATGACACACACACACACACACACCAATCTAGCCACTCTTGTTGGAATTTAACTGAAAGTGGAAACTCTTTTTGAGGGTTCGGTTTTTTTTTCTTTTTTAGGTACCTTTCTTTCCTTTATCTTTTGTTTTACTTTTTTTCATTCTTTCTTTTTCTTTTTTTTCCTTTGGGTTCTGTTAATTTGTATTTGTATATGTATATATTCATGTGTATATGTGATATATGTATGAATATTTTTAAAGAATTAAATAAATAAATAATAAAAAAACAAAAAAAACAAGTATCATCTAAACAACCTCTGCCAAGTCCTCTAATGTTTTACCAATTACACACACACACACACACACCAATCTAGCCACTCTCTGAAAGCTCTTTTTCCAGGTACCTGTCTGGGTTCCAACGTATCATCTAAGCCAAGTCCTCTAATGTGGGAGTGGGCACCTGTGTGAGAAACATGCAGACTATTATTAGATGGTCAGTGACCCACAAACCCACCTGTCCTTGTACTGCCCCTTGATCAAATATGCTTTTTTTAAAGCATTTACTTCCATGAAGAAAGCAGCATAATTTTCACTGAGAAACTTGACAAGTCCTATTCAGGCATTTGCTTGAACTCTTTCTGTTGTCATCTGTCTATCTCAAGAGACAATGGAGTGTGCCTCCAGGGGTGAAGTCAAACCACTGGAGAATCACAGCGCCTGCTGTGGCTGCAAAGACTGTTAACTTATATTGCTGCCTTCCACATTGTTTTTGCTGCATTAACAGCACCAAAGTGACCCCTCCAGGGTGCACACAGTGTGCATGGAGGTCCTGGGCCGCCCAGATGACACGACCCCCTTCTTGGCCTCACTGATGTGGTCCAAAAGCAAGCAGAGCCATACATTTGGCACCAACTTGGCTGCCAGAGTTGCCAAAAGAAGGTGTACAAGATGCCATCCAAGGGTTAAAAGTGCACAGTGATGGAAGAACTGCCCCAATGTCCCTTGGCATGGCAGTGCCTGTCCGCTGAGCCCAGGAGCACCTATGCACATTCAACTGAACATGCATAGAAGATTCTTGTGCAATTTAGAATCCAAATAATGCAGAGTTCCCAATTGCACAAAGGCTCCTCAGCATGTTTGGTCAGGCATGCGAAGTCCCCTTTCATGTGCATGCCCCCAGTTCTTTATACACTTTTAAACCCCATGTGTTTAGACAAATAACTGAAGAGAGTTATAATAAACTGGAACGCCAGGCTAAAATGGGAGACAATCCCAGGTCAAGGAGCAATGGAAACTCACCAATCCGTTCAATCTGGGTGACATCCCGAACTTCAGGGACCTTGGTAGCCTGAAAGAGAAAATGATTTAATGAGGCCTGCCAAAATCCAGATATCAGTGGACACATTTCAGAGGAAGAGTTACACTGCATTTCATACCTCATCATCACAAAGCATTCTAAACACAAAACATTTCCCCACAAAATCCTTTCACGTATTTGGATGTGACTTTCCGCAACTACTGAATACCCAGTTTCTGAAACAATCGAGTGATGGATATTATTATTATTATTATTATTATTATTATTATTATTATTACCCCACCCATCTGGCTGGGTTTCCCCGGCCACTCTGGGCGGCTTCCAACAAAAAATTAAAAATACATTGAAACATCAGTCATGGATATAGAAAGGGCAAAGAAGAAGGACGACGGGGCATGACGGAGGAGGGAAAACCTTGCCTTTTTCCTTGACAGGGCCTCAAGGTTTACAAGGTATAACCACTAAACATTAATGTTTGCAGGCTATATCTGCAAAGCTTACATGAGAGCCTGTGTGGAGGGGTGCAGTGGTTGGGCGTGACAGAAAACCCCTTACTCAGCCATTCAACGACCATCACCATCCAGCTCAGCCTTGAAATTCACTAATGACAATCAGCCTCAAATTAACTGATGCAGGGAGACTAAAGTTAACCATGGATAAGAGGAGACTGAGGGGAGATAGTATAACCATCTTCCAATATCTAAAGGGCTGTCACATATAAGATGGAGCAAGCTTGTTTCCTCCTGCTCCATCATAGAATTGTAGATTTGGAAGGGACCATCATGGGTCATCTAGTCCAGGCTTCCTCAAACTCGGCCCTACAGATGTTTTTGGCCTACAACTCCCATGATCCCTAGCTAGCAGGACCAGTGGTCAGGGATGATTGGAATTATTGTCTCAAAACATCTGGGGGGCCGAGTTTGAGGAAGCCTGATCTAGTCCAATCCCCCCCCCCCTGCAATGCAGGAATCTCAGCTAAAGCATTCATGACAGGCGGCCATCCAACCTCTGCTTAAAAACCTCCAAAGGAGCCCATGACCTCCCAAGGGAGACTCCATTCCACTGTCGGAAAGTTCTTCCTCGTTTTTAGTCGGAATCTCCTTTCTTGCAACTTGAATCATCCCTGACTGCTGGCCATGGGTGGTCGGGGCTGATGGGAATCATCCACAGCATTGTAGGGGTTGGAAGGGACCACGAGGATCATCTAGCCCGAACCCCTGCAAAGCCAGGACCATTTTGCCCCCCACGTGGGACTCGAACTCACGACCCTGAAATTCAGAATCTCCTGTTCTGGCAAACTGAGCTGTCCCAGGTTGCGATCGGGAGTCCCACACGAGATTCCCCACCCCCACTCCCCTCAGATGTGGCCGGTGAAGCTCCGGGGGTAGCCCTAGGGCGACGCACGGAGGCAAGCGGAGGGCAGGTGGGCGCCCCGGGCCTCCTTTCCTCCCCACCCAAAAAAGTTCCGATTAATTCGGGTTTGTTTCCTGGAAGGGAAAGAGGCTTGTCGCTCACCGCGGCGGTTGCCATGCTGCTGCTGCTCCTGCTGCTGCTTCAGTCTCGCGCCGTCTCTAAGCACCAGCCCGCTCCGCCCGCCCCAACAGCTCCAGCAGCCCGGGAGCGGAAGCTGGAAACAGGAAACGGTCCTAACGGAGGGTGCCGCTCTAGCTGACATCGATGGTCGCCCCGGTCCTCCAGCTCATTCCTCCCTATAGAGGGGCCCTTAACTCCAGCCTTCCCGACGGATTACGAGGCTCCCGCAGCCGCGCTGGGGCTGATGGGAGTTGTAGTCCGAAAGGGGGAGATAGAGGGAAGGTTTTGAGGGATGAGTTTAAACGTTCTCGTCATCTCCTCACACTGGTCCAGAGATCAGTTTATTATTTTTTTGCTTGGCTTCCGCCTGTCTCTAGAGACTTATTATTATTAAAATGTGTTAGTCACTTCACTTTATCTTGCCCAAGGCAACCTGTCGTAGAAATAGGGTTGCCAGGTGTCCACTATTTGAGTGGACAGTCCACTTTTTTCACATTATGTTCACTATTTCCCCCCCACAAAATAGTGGACTTTTTTTATTCAAAAGCTTTATGATGAAATGGTATTTTAATACGTGTTAAAATGTTTGTAAGAAAATATATAATTTAATTTAATTTAACCCCCCCCCCGCTTGTCCGCTATTTTTTGGAAGCAGACCTGGCAACCCTACGTAGAAAAATGGGGGTTGGCTTTTTCTGCCCACCTCCCCAAGGGACTCAGTGTCCCCTAAGCCCATTATCAGCCAGAGAAGAATGGAGGCAGGATCTTGTGAAAGCAAGGTGGATGATCTTTATTTTTCTGTTGCAACTAAGCCCCCCCACCCCACCTCCTTGCAAGGAGGTGAGAGACCACGAACAAAGTGTGCAGGAACCTTTAAAGACTTGACACATCCCCCAATCCCTTAGCCAAAGGCCACCCTAAAAGCATCATATGTGCACCATGCATTCAAGGATCAGCCTTATATGCTCAAATCTTCTTGCCCCAGCAAGCAACCTATACATGCTGAAGTTTCCAAAGCGACTTCAGAGGTAGCCCCACATAGAACATATTGCAGTAATCTAACCTAGAGGTTCCCTAGAACTCCTGCCATGCATATCCTGTGCCAGGGACAAAGTTCGTTCTTCCAGGCCTCAGAAAGTTTTAGCCACACTGCCCGTAAGAACATCACACCATTGGTTCAGGGCTTAAATTGGTTTTGTTGAACACAACAACGAAACAAAAACTGTAGGGGGAGATTTTAGGTAGTTTGGTTCCCAGCTCAAAAACATGGGTACTCTTAGAATAGCTGTCACTTGGATGCAGCAGCTAACTGCTCCTACCTGGGAACACGTTCACTGTAGGCCATCTTGTCTGGTCCCTCCACCCTTTGTGTGTGTTCATATATACCGTGTACATAACCTATATTAACATAGTGGCTTTAGCATGTGATGGGGTTTAATCAACAACAGTGTTGTGTAGTGAGAGCAAGTCTGGTGTAGTGTTTACTATCAGTCTAGGGTGTGGGAGACTAAGGTTCAAATCCCCTCTTGGCCATGAAGTTCAGTGGGTGACCTTGGGCCAGTCACCAACTGCCTCAGTCAAACCTCACAGGGTTGATGTGATAGTACTGGGAGGGGGGGAAGGATGTAGGCCACTTTGAGCTCCGTAAGTGAAAGGTGGCATGTAAAATGTAATAAATAGACAAGCTATATGTCTTGTCTTTTGATAGCTCAACCCTACATATTTACTTGGAAGTCCTAATGAGTTAGTGGGTATAGGATCGCTGCCAGAGTTACGCAGGCAGGAGCTTGCATGAAGGATTTTGCTGCAGGAGTAGTGGGGGGGGGGGAAGACACCTCCTCAGTGGATGTTCAGATTCAGGATGCTACCTGCAACAGATTATTTAAAGAGGTGGGTATGGCAGAAGGTTGATGGGACAAAAGGGAACATCAAGCAAACAAAAATGCAGACAACAAACAAAGTACTTGGTATTGAAATATGTATTTTCATTGAAAATATTTATTTAAAAAAATACTGTGTTTCTCAGTCATTGAAATACTTCAGTTAAGCTACTGATACTCTACGTAAACATACTCAAATCCCTGAGTTGAGGGTTACATTATTCTCAGAGCCTTGCAACTCAGTCTTCAAAGATGATGCCATTGAGTTTTCATATGAACTGATCTGCAAGCAAGTTTTGCATAGGATTTATTTATTTTGTATATCCTACTCTTCAACCCCTCAGAGGAGCTCACAAATCAAGAAAATTAAAAAAACAAGCAACCCCCCCAATACAATAAATAATTACAAAATGGCAGAACAGTAACATTAAATATCAAAACCAGAACAATAACAGTATCTAAATAGCCTTCTTTAAAAAAAATGTTTTCACCTGGTGCTGAAAAGATAACAGAGTCAGAACCAGGTAAGCTTCCTTTAGAAGGCCGTTTCAAAGATAAGGGGTCACCAGTGATAAGGCCCCACCCTTGAATCTCCACCAACCTCACCTCCAATGAGCAGCATCTGCATTATAGTCTCTATTCCCTACCAATGCCAACTATCTTCTTTTTCTCTGACTCTTATTTTCCTTTGGCAAGTTTTAAAAACAGGACTCCAAATCCCGCAGGAACAGATCAGCAACAAATAGTGCACAAAAATTAAAAATAAAACCAATTTCTGCCATTTATTCCAAGCCCAGATGTTTGGGATTTATTAGTGTGGATTTTTAGATCCCCAGGCTAGCTTAAAAGTCACATTCTGATCATTGCTGCAAGGACATAACTTTCCTTGAGAGGCATTTACCCTGCTAGAGAGAGAAGATGGGACTTTCCTGACAGACCTTTGGGCGGGGGGGAACGCCCACCCATTAGTCAGCTTTGCCCAAACAAGTCTCAAGAGCATATTCTCTACTTCATCACAGTTTTAAGAGCAGTGGCATTGGCTCATGGTAATGGAGAATGGCTAGTCAAGCTGCAGATCAAATATCTCTTCCTGGGCCACAATGCTTTCCTACAGAGAAAGAAAGAACAATTATCAGTTGTTTCCATAGTACCTTTACTATAATGCATTTTGCATCTTTTTACTAGGGCTGTGTGATATCTGGTTTTCAGCATCGTGATATATCAGCAGCTAAATACCGCGATATGCTAATATATTGCGATGTCTGGAACGCAGCTCGGCTGCTTCTTCCTCCCACATCGCATGGCCTCAGCCTTTCTGTGCCTCAGTTGAGCAAGCCGCATCGTCACCAGAGGGATTTCCCCAGTCTACGGCTGCTCAGTTTATCATCAGGGCAAATATCTTGAACCGGTTATCAAGATGTGGATTTAAAACCGGTGTTCAACGATCTATCACCCTATTGCCCAGACTTAAACATCACACTTCTCAGCCAGGAGCACCTCACACCTCCAAACTGGGACGCCCAGAGAAGCATCCCCTGAGCCATAACTGGACCCTTTTATATGGTGTTCCTTAGTACCTGCCTTCCAGCACAGGCAGTGTATAAGGCAAGAGCTGACTGAGAGGCAACAGAGCTATAGGCTCCAGGCCAAATGACTACAGATTTAAGGCTCTCCGATTGGGGGGCAGAGCCAAGGAGAAACAGGCAGCCATTGGCTCTCTAGATGTTGCTGAGCTGCAACTCCCATCAATTCTGGCCATGCTTGCTGGGGCTGATGGGAACTGTAGTTCAAAACATTGTGGGGGCACCTGGTCTAGAGGAATCGAAAGCCTTATGCTCCAGGCTTTGCTGGAAGAGGTTGCCTGTTGGAGCTATCCAAAGTACTGTACTGATCTTACTTGCTGCTGGATCGACGAACAGTCACAATCCTAACCATGTCTATTTAAAAGTAATTCCTGTTCAGTTCAGTGGGGTTTATTTCCAGGTAAGTGGGGTTCAACTCGCACTCAAGCCATTGTGCTTGGCAGGCTCTCGAACCCTGAGATCATCTTCTGAAGCCCTCCTTTGTGTGCCTCCTCCTCCAGAGGTCCGGAGGGTGGCAACACAAGAACGGGGCCTTCTCTGCAGTGGCTCCCCATCTGTGGAATGCTCTCCCCAGGGAAGTTTGCCTGGCGCCTTCATTATACACCTTTAGGCGCCAGGCAAAAACATTCCTTTTTAACCAGGCCTTTGGTTGATTTGACATCCTATGCCCTTTTAAAATGTGGCTTTTTTGGGGGGGGGTGTTATTGGGTTGTTGTTTTTTTTGATTATGTATTTTGTGGTTTTATATTTTGATTTTATTCTGTGAACTGCCCTGAGACCTCTGGGTATAGGGAGGTATATAAATTCATTAAATAATCATTATAAATTATACTTATTATTATGCTGGACACTTGCGACGCTCCTGTTCAGTAGATCACTTAGTCCCATTTTACAGATGTGGAACCAAAGGATAAAAGAGGGGAAAGGCTAAGCTACAAAGTGCATCTTTTTGTGAAGAGAAAGCTACATCTTGCCACCTATGGCGAGATCATAGCCAAGCATTCTTCCAGAACCCCATGTCAGTCTTGATTCAAGTTGCCTCATGGGCAGCATTTGGACTGTTTCTTTTGCATTTTTAATGGTTTAATACTTTTAAATGCAGTGTCAACTGGGGCTCCAGCCCAGCCCAAGTAGAATCCATAGCCACACATGCCATGACACTTACCCAGCCACCTTGCTGCTGCAGCCAGGGCACGAACATGTCCATATACTGGAGACTGTAGCCCATGAGGGTGTGCACTGCATGGCTGTTGATACCAGCCACTTTTCGCGTGAGCTCCATGGTGAGTGCCAGCTTAGCCAGCTGGGGGCTGGGGAGGCCAGGGGGGGCACGTGAGGTGAAGGCCTCGGCCAGGCGAGAGAAGCTGCGGTAGGACAAGCGGGATAAGGTGTTGCGTAGCAATGGGTCGGACTCAATCTGCCAATCACAGAAAGGGGGAATGAGCCATTAAGAGTTGCCTGGGTGACTCGCCTGAAGGACAGCTGCAAATCCCAATCAGAAAGACAATCCTAAGCATTCATTGAGCACCAATAAGGTGCGCAGGCCCGCCTTAGGGCTGATTTGCACTTTTGCTACTTTTCAAAATTTCATGTGCTACTTGCGAGATGCTCACCGCCCATTGTAAAGCCAAATAAAGTGGGAGGTGGTTTTGCTTACAGAGGTACAAGCAGGAACATATGAGCTATTTCCAGACCCAAAAAGTTTTTGTAAATGCCTTGAGTGGAAAAGGAAGAACTAGCCTGTGCCCCATGGGTGTAGCCAGGATTTTTGTTGGGGCCGGGCAGAACCTCAGATTTGTATTGATTTGTATTGAATGGGGGGCGGAAGCTTTGGCTACACCCATGGCCTGTCCTGTTTTCTTAGGAATCAATGCAGTCAGGGCAGCTGTGCATATGACAGACAGAAGGAACGGGAGAAGACAATGCTGCTGGCTATCAGTTCTGGGTGGCACATTCTAAGAAGGGGCATTGACAAAATTACCCCTTGCAACATCACAGCTCCTTTGCAAACTGGTAAATAAAAGTTTAGCTCACCAACGTGAGCAAGAGAAGCTTTCCAAAAGCAGACTGGGGCTTATAAAGTCAGCAACGCAAAAGGCATGTGCAGAGCAATTTGAACTGTGGCTACTCAGAAGCCTGTGGCTACGATGTTCAGTGGAGCTTATTCCCAAGTAAATATACATAGGAGATTGTCTTCGCCTTAGGTAAAGGACCCCTGGACGGTGAAGTCCAGTCAAAGGCGACAATGGGGTGCGGCACTCATCTCGCTTCAGGCCTTGCGAGGAACCCGGCGTTTGTCCACAGACAGCTTTCCCGGTCACGTGGCCAGCATGACTAAACTGCTTCTGCCGCAACAGAACACTGTGATGGAAGCCAGAGCGCACAGAAACGCCGTTTACCTTCCCACCACAGCGGTACCTGTTTATCTACTTGCACTGGTGTGCTTTTGAACTGCTAGGTTGGCAAAAGCTGGTACAGAGCAACGGGAGCTCACCCCATCGTGCAGATTCGAACCGCTGACCTTCCGATCGGCAGGCCCAAGAGGCTCAGTGGTTTAACCCACAGCGCTACATATGACAACAGGATGTTTCTTAGGCTGCAATCTTATGCACACTTCCCTTAATAGTAAGCCCAAAACACACCTCTAAGTAAACATGGGAAGAGGAAGGGGAGAAAACACAAGGGGTGAGTTTGCTTGGAAGAATAGGAAGAAGGTACACTAAAAGAAGAGAAGAAGAAGAAGAGTTTGGATTTGATATCCCGCTTTATCACTACCCGAAGGAGTCTCAAAGCAGCTAACATTCTCCTTTCCCTTCCTCCCCCACAACAAACACTCTGTGAGGTGAGTGGGGCTGAGAGACTTCAAAGAAGTGTGACTAGCCCAAGGTCACCCAGCAGCTGCATGTGGAGGAGCGGAGATGCGAACCCGGTTCACCAGATTACGAGTCTACCACTCTTAACCACTACACCACACTGGTAAGTAGAGAGCAGGGCCAACACTTGCTTTCACTTGCTAACCTTATGAACTAACAACAAGTTTCCTCTCTAAGTGCTCGTCCTTCAGTAGCCATCCGTAGCCAACCCCAAGATTTGTAGAAGTACAAAAAAAGTTTAGGAAAAAGCCTGAGAGGGGATTCCCCAAAAAGCCTAATGGGGGTTCAGTGGCCACAAAATTTTGAATAATTCTTTAGTGTTGTAGGGAGAAAACTGGGATGCAAGGCAGAGGAACAGAATAGAACGGCATATTGTGAAAAAAGGCCGAGACGGCAAACAGGAACATTCCACATTGCAATAGTTTTGTTACAGGCCTGGCTTATACCTCCTTATTGATGATTCCGGCCTTCTCTTCCAGAAGGGCAACCAGTTTCTGGAGGATTTGCTCTTTCTGTTTCTCCTCCAAGTCTCCTGGCAGCTCCTCCGAAATAACTGTGAGCAGGAAAAACAGTCCAATTCAGAGATGCAACGCACAGCTGTCAACCCTCCCTGCTGTTCCCCACTGCTATATACATAGCTGTCAACCCTCCCTGCTGTTTCCCAATGCTATAATAAGGGAATTTCCTGCAAAAAAAGGGAAAGGTTGACAGCTATGATGCAACGTGGGGGTGACAAAACAAATCGTTCCGAGGAAAGAGGGATCTGAAGATGCCTTTGGGCCTAGATAATGTATTTGGAGGACCATTATTCATTGGAGCCTCTCTCTGAAGTGGTGGGACTATGGATTCCATGGCTGATAAAAATCAATTATTATTTTTTAAAAAATAAAAAATAAATAAATTACTTAAATTGGATTTTTTAAAATTTAAATTGGATTTTTTAAATAAAATGCTTTTGGAGGAAAAATCTTTCTAAATATAGTTTTCTATTTAAGTTACATTATAGTCCAAATGGCTATTCATCAGGAAATAAGGATTTGTTTTAAGTTTTTCATGTGTGCTAAAACTCAGTCTAAGTTTTTTTTTTTTTAAATTGTTTAACCACATCAGTTAACAAACATGGATACATATGCTATAATGTTATTGTTTTAGTTAAATAAATTGTTTAAATTGTTATTAAGGAAATGATTATTTTTCTCCTTCCAATGAAGTACAGCAGAAAAGTTGTCCAAATATAAACAACAATTTCATAATTACCTGCCTTTGTATTTCTAATAGTATAACCAAATCAGTAATTTTTGATATAACTGTAAAAACTACTCTGAAAATTTATTATTCCAAAAACAAAACCTTCCATCTGGTTGTAAATATTAAGATTATACCAGCAAGAATGAGTCTTTCTGTTTAAAAAAAATTATTTCAATCAAATCTTACTGACTAGTGATTTCAATCAAGTCTTACTGACTAGTGATTTAAATTGTGATTTAAATCAATTTGACTTAAATCAAATCCACCCTGATGGATTCCCCTTGTTACTTCCTTCCCTGCCCCTCCCCCTGTGTTGCAGCACTGTCCCAACACAGGGAGCACAGCACAATCTAAGAGGATGCTTGTGGGTTCTAATTCTTATAACATATTTGGCCAGGAAAGAAGAAGAAGAAGAAGAAGAAGTTTGGATTTGATATCCCGCTTTATCACTACCCAAAGGAGTCTCAAAGCGGCTAACATTCTCCTTTCCCTTCCTCCCCCACAACAAACACTCTGTGAGGTGAGTGGGGCTGAGAGACTTCAAAGAAGTGTGACTAGCCCAAGGTCACCCAGCAGCTTGCATGTGGAGGAGTGGGGACGCGAACCTGGTTCACCAGATTATGAGTCTATTAATATGCAATCCCTATTACCCAGTGACAAGGGCTACAACCACAAGGAAGTCAATCCCATACCTGGAGTGCTGGGTATCGTGCCGCCCGTGGGGAGTATGCTGATTTCATCTGTGGGAAAAGGCAAGCTTCTGGCCACTGAAGGGCTGGTCAGCTGTTGCTGCTTGACCAAGTCGTCCAGTTTCTGGGCCACCAAGGTATACAACTCAGCATTCTCAGCCTCCCCACCTGCAACAAAAGAACAGAAAGCTGTTATGAAGCAGAGGAAAGGCAACTTCTGCACTGCAGAGAGAGGCACCGGTTAGCAAGGCGACAAAGGATAAATAATGTGACATGCTAGCAAATGCTGATTATCTGCAACAAGGCTAACTTCTATTGGTAAAAGGATAGGCAAGCTTGTGAGTTGCACAGGAGTCTTCAACAGGCAGAAAAAGAAAGGCAAGTCAATTCTCACCCACAGAACCAAGTAGTTGCTATTAGTGAAGACATGTCCACACACACACACACAGTGGACATTTGACAAAAAACCCACACTGGACCTGGAAGTGTATGACCCCCGTTGTTCAATCTGGACACTGAGGTCCAGCGCTGAGGGCCTTTTGGCGGTTCCCTCATTGCAAGAAATGAAGTTACAGGGAACCAGGCACAGGGCCTTCTCGGCAGTGGCGCCCTTCCTGTGGAATCCCCTCCCATCAGATGTCAAGGAGATAAGTAACTATACAACATTTAGAAGACACCTGAAGGCAGCCCTGTATAGGGAAGTTTTTAATGCTTAATGATGTTTTTGCATATGCTAGAGACTGCCCAGAGTGACTGGGGCAACCCATTCAGCTGGGCAAGGTACAAATAATAAAATTATGATTATTATGACAACTGCTACCTACCCATTTTTTAGGGAAGGTGTTCAAGAGGGGGGTTGGCCGCTCAGCTTCAGATGCTGTTGGATAAAACTGATTATCTGAATCCATTCCAGTCTGGTTTCAGGCCTGGTTCTGAGACCAAATCAGCCTGGGTTGCCCTGACCAGGGACTGTGAACCTGTTAATTTCGCTTGATCTCTCTGCAATTTTTGATATCATGGTATCTTGCTGGATCAGTTTTGGAAATTAGGAGCCCAGCGATAACAGCGATTCCACTCATGAAAGACTCATTCAAAGCAAGTTCCACTAGGTTTGATGGCGCTACCCACAAAGGACAGATCCTGAAGTTGAGGCTCCAGTACTTTGGCCACCTCATGAGAAGAGAAGACTCCCTGGAAAAGACCCTGATGTTGGGAAAGATGGAGGGCACAAGGAGAAGGGGACGACAGAGGATGAGATGGTTGGACAGTGTTCTCGAAGCTACTAACATGAGTTTGGCCAAACTGCGGGAGGCAGTGAAAGATAGGCGTGCCTGGCGTGCTCTGGTCCATGGGGTCACGAAGAGTCGGACACGACTGAACGACTGAACAACAACAACAACAACAACAACCCACAAATAGGCAATAAAGATGGATGCTTTTGTCTGTTTGGTTTTTTTTTCAAAACAAACAAACTAGCACAGCTTCAAAAAGCAAGGGAAAGCAACTTCATTGAAGGCTTGACATCCCAGAATCAAATCTTTGCTCAATATGGACTTTGGCAAGCGAAAACACCGCTTTACCCAAGCAATTGTTCCTTCAAGCAGTCCAAGGCACCTGCCCTTTAAAAATGTTTACAACTGGGTGAGGCATGGAGCCAGAACACCTGTCTCTGAAGCAAGAAGAAATCTAGATAAAAAAGAAAGGCCAGAGAGGTGGCATTTTCTTACCACTCCCTTGGGGCACCAGTTGCTCAGACGGATGTTTCCGACAGTAGCAGTTGACAACAGGCAGGGAGTCGGGGCGCTGGAGAGTCCCACCGGGGCTTGTTGTCTCCCCTGAGGAAGACCCCTTTTTCCGCAGGATTTTCTTGAGGGAGAAGGAACGCTTCTGGCGGCCCCCTTCCCCAACCTCCCCTCCTGCCTTGGACCTCTTTAAGGAGCCCATAGAAGAAGGCACGTTGTCCGGTGGGGTTCGCGGACTAGGCCGCCGATGCAGTAGACGCTTGATGCTGGTGCGGAAGCTATGCTTTTTTTCATCGGCGCAGTTATTTTCCTCATGGACAGAGCTCCAGGCTGGACAATCCTGGGAGTGTTCTGTTGGGGAGCTGTAGGGAGTGAACAACGATAGAAAATGTGGTATCTTAAAATGTATAATTTGCTCTTGGGGCGGCATACAAAAGATGAACAGGTTAAATCTGCAATGATACAATGGGCAAAAGACTTGGGACATAATACACAAATGGCAGGTTGGGAGAGGCTGTGGAAAACAGAACTGAAATTCACGGCATGTTGTTCACTGAAAGAAAATTAGATGAAAATGATGTATGGGTGGCATTTGACATCTGTCAAGTTAGCAAAAATGTACAGAACAAGTTCAAATATTTGCTGGAAATGTAAAGAAAAAGAAGGTACCTTTTATCATATGTGGCGGACATGTAAACTAACGGAAAAATTCTGGGAGATGATATATAATGAAATGAAAAAAAAACCTTTAAAATATTTTTTGTTAAAAAACCAGAAGCTTTTTTTACTAGGAATTATAGGTACTGAGATACCAAAGGACCAGAAAATATTGTTTTTGTATGCGACAACAGCCACACGGATGCTACTAGCCCAGAGGTGGAAGGAAGAAACTACCCCAAACAGAGAAGAATGGCAAACCATGGACTATGCCAAAATGGCAAAATTAACTGGGAAGCTCAGAAATCAAGAAGACAGGAACTTTAATTAGGAATGGGAAAAGTTTATAATTTATTTACAAGACCACTGTAAGCAGGTTAAAACGTTAGCTGGATTTGAACCACACTTGTAAAGTATGGATAATTCAGAAGGATTAAAAATTTGGATAAGTATTGATATGCAGTTGTAAACAATACCATTGGGACCCATGGAAGGGATGGGAAAGTCAGGAGATCTCAATATTTGGATTCGGAACTGTTTTTAGTTGTATGTTTATACTTTTTAAAATCAAATAAAAAAAATTATACAGTGGACGCTCGGGTTGCGAATGCAATCTGTGTAGGAGGCGCGTTCACAACCCAGAGTGTTTGCAATTCGTGCCGCTGCATCTGCGCACTCGCGTGACGCAATTCAGCAGGCATGCGCAAAGTGTGATTTAGTGCTTCTGCACATGCGCGAGCACCAAAACTTGGAAGTAACCTGTTCCAATACTTTCAGGTTCGGCACGTTTGTATCCTGAAAACGCGCAACCCGAGGTATGACTGTACAGAGAAAGAAAATGTGGTATCTTAAGCACATCTATGTTGTATCTTAGGCACATCTAGGGAAAGGTAAAGGGACCCCTGACCATTAGGTCCAGTCATGGACGACTCTGGGGTTGTGGCACTCATCTCGCTTTACTGGCTGAGGGAGCCGGCGTACAGCTTCCAGGTCATGTGGCCAGCATGACTAAGCCACTTCTGGCGAACCAGAGCAGTGCACGGAAACGCCGTTTACCTTCCCACCAGGTACCTATTTATCTACTTGCACTTTGACGTGCTTTCGAACTGCTAGGTTGGCAGGAGCAGGGACCAAGCAACGGGAGCTCGCCCGTCGCAGGGATTCGAACTACTGACCTTCTGGTCAGCAAGCCCTAGGCTCAGTGGTTTAACACACAGCGCCACCCGTGTCCCTAAGCACATCTACTCAGAAGTAAATCCCACTTTGTTCAATGGGATTTACTCCAAGGTCAGTGGATCCAGGACTCTAGCTTTGGACCTTTGACCCACCACCAACAACCAAGTACTTTCCTTTTTTCATATATTTATTTCCTCAGCAACATGTGTTTTCCAGGATAGCTAACAATTAAACTAAGACAGTTAAGTCTACACATTGAAACAGCAAAACAATAAGAGGAGCAGCAGCAGTTATAATATTTCCCCGCCACCCGCTGCAAACAAAAAATAAATAACAGTAAGATAAAAACATATATCAACAGCATCCAGAAGTTTTCTGCAAATAAAACTTTGTTCCTTTGGCACTGAAAAGACAACAAAGTTGGCACCAGAGAGGACTCTTCAAGCAGAGGGATTTCAAGGATAGGGTGCCAACACTAAAAAGATCCTACTTCAAGCAAGGCCGGCCCTACCATTAGACAGAGTAAGACAGTCACCTCTGGCGGTACATTCTGAGGAGCAGAGAGTAGGAGCAAAATTAGCATGCTACCCCTCAGATACAGCAGAGGGATGCTGTCCCATCACCAGTGAAGTAAATTTCAACTCTCAGTCCACTTACTATCTGCACTTGGATTGGGTGGGTTCACCACCATCATGCCATTTTCCTCAGACAGAAAAAATGTTTCCACTCTAGTCATAAAGATACACAGCTTAGGATTTTTCGTACAAAATGTGAAAGCCGAGAGTCATTGTACTGCAGAACAGCCTAAAACTACGAAAGTCTGCATCAGCATAATATTATATTAATTTGCTCTCTTAGCCCACACACAAAGAGAAGCCCTTTTCCAGCCGAATGCCAGAGGAGATTTTGTAAATCGGAAATGAAACACCTCCTTTGTAAACAGTCTTCATAATCAAGATATCAAGGTTTGGGGCAGACTACACTAGTGTGCTTATTATACACTGTGTCTGAATTTCAGTGTTGCGAAGCCACATAAGATGGTTTGGTCATTATTGTACAGTCCATTTGCCATAGACTTGTTCTTTATAAAGTTTTAGAATCTTTTCATACCTATGGTATAGGGAGGAAACACATGATTATTAAGTACCTGAGGCAAATGGTGTCTCGAAGCCAGGCCTAGCCCAGGGCATTTTGCTAAAGAACAAACAGTCCTGGGCCAGCCCTGACTTACTTAAGACATCACCTGCCTTACCTCAAAGGTGACCCAAAGAAGAGCTTTTGAAGGTGATACATCTTGTTTTATTCTAGCTCCCTCTTTTCTTACCTCCCAGATTTAAAACCACAACTTTCTTCCCAGACCTCCCCCACCCAGGAGAATTTGATGTAATTGTTTCTCCCAGGAATCCAGCCCAGATCCCAACTCAGAATCTGACACCGGAAGATAGGGTGGTTTAGTATGGAGTTTTCTTTTAAGCCTTGTTTTAAGACAGCTGAGAGTAACATTCAGCTGAAGGGAGTCGGTGTATAAAATGAGATGGGAAGTAACTATGGGGAATTGCTAAGTCTCAGCGTGTGTGATCCGTGTTGCTTTGGCTGCGATTTCTTTTAGGGGAAAAAAGTGTTTGTGATTTACTTCTGCCCTGATTCTCGGTCACAACAGAAGACCTTGTCCCCTTCCAGGAAACCCAGAACCTCTGCCTGGACTCGCCCCTGAATTTTTCCGCATTTCATTTCCTCTCAGCTGAACCACAACATCGCTCCTCCGAAGACTCTTTTACCTGTGCATGTAACTTGTAGGATCATGATAACTCCCGCCCACGTGACCTAGGGACTCTGCCTCTCCATTTCTTAGCGCCCTTTGCAGGAATGCTTCCAGCACCCTCCGGGTCTCTTTTTCCACCTGCCTTTTTGGCGGCAGCGGGCTCCCTGCCATGAGTCTATAGTGCTGCAAAGACAGGCTGTCGTTCAAAGAGAGGAGACAAGTTTCTCGCCACACCTACCAGCAGCCCTGGAAGAGGAAGAACAACACATTAGCCTTCCCTCCCTTTTTCTCACCGCCCCTTCTATCCTGCTCCTATTCATTCATATTATTGATTGCCCCCCCCCAACACATGCCCTTTGTATATACACCAAGGATATTTCGTTCACGTTCTTCTGTCTCCACTGGAATCATATGATTTATTTCAGAGGCCGTCCATTTCAGCTGCCTGCTCAAACACAAGGCAATCTGTTCACCAGCCAGCCCCTCACAGATTTAACCCATACAATCCAGAACCCAAATCATGCCACCGCAGAGCGCAAAATAACCCCAGACATTTCAAGCTAAGTAGGCCAAGCAGGGTAAACAAGCTCCAGGTCACTCTTGGTACATCCTGTGGGAAAGTACCTTACTCCTGCAAAAAACAGGTGTTCTTCTTCCTCCTCCACCTAACACTTTCTTTAAAGCCAGGTTGCCATTTCTGCCCTTGCTAACTTCAACCGGTGTCTTGGGTTTTTTTTTACACTCAAGCGGCATATAGTTTTTATGAAATAAATCAAAATAAACCAATAATATCATTCCTGTCCGAGCCATAGAAGCACCAGCTATTCCCCGCCCCCAAACACACACACCAGGGGTGCCAACTTGAATAAAATATTGAGGGTGGGACAGGTAATCGCGAGACTTGGCACACAGAAAGCTTTTGAATGGCAATGCCCCATCAACTTTGGGGCCCCCGGACCCCTCAAATATTTTATGGGGGGCAGCCCCTAGGAATTGGCTCCTATGCCCCACACAAACACCAGCCCACCGCCTCTGCCCCCTTACCACCAGACACCCCGGTTTTTTTCAGCTTGGTAGTACATTCCTAGACATGTTTACTCGGAGGTAAGCCTGAATTAGCCTACTCTGTGTGTGCTCCCACCCTCTCTGCCTACTCCAATTCTCCCATCACTTTCCCCCATCACATTTCCCCAGAATTTGGGGGCTGCGTATGGGAGACTCCCCCACTACCTTAGAATCCCACGGTCGCGTCTCTCTGGCGGAGGTTCGCTTGGTCCGCACCTGGAACAGAAGGGAGAAAGCCCGGCAAAAGCCGGAGAAAAGTTTGATGCTCCTCCAGCAAACTTCTGCAGCAGGAAAGATTTGCGCATGCGCCCTCGCCCCCTTAAGTTCAGTTTCGGTCCGGCTTTCGTCGATAGTGGCGGGGGGGGGGGGGGAAATACAGTTGTAGGGGGCGCGGCTTCGAGGACGCCCCGCCCATGGGATTTAACCCCTGCTGGGCGGTGCGATGACGTGTAACGTTCTGGAATCAAAGCGGGAATCATCAGAATGAATTGTGCGCGAAAAGGAATGCGCGAAAGCGGAGGGAGAAAGCTTGGAGGAATAGGGAGGAATTATTTGTTTATTTATTTTTATTTATTGAATTTATATACCGCCCTACACCCGAAGGTCTCAGAACGGTTCACAGAACAAAATCAGAATATAAAACCCATGGGGCTGAGCTGGTTGGGTATCCAGAGATCAATGCCCTGCGAAGTCCAAAATGACGAAAACAAAGCAAAACGAAACAAAAAGCAATGGGTGGCCTTGACAAAATGACGTAATTTGTCTGCCGATTGAGGCTTCTCATCCATCTCAATCGAAGAAACAGTACTGGCATTTAGAACGACCGACAGTGATACAGTTTTACTTCCACAAATTTCACATAGAATTCCATTACACAATACATTTTTTTTGTATTATCGACTTCCCATCCCTTTTCCCGTTTTTTTATTCTATCTCACACACCCTATATTCACTTTTTTATATCATAGCCATAATACAATAATCTCTCATTATTTCTGTTGCTCATACCTGTAGCTCAAATCCCGCTCGCTAATTCATCATATTATATTTCTTTAAATAGTCCGAAAAAGGCTTCCTTTCTTCCCTAAAACACCATTAAGTTCTCCTATTTTAGCTGTTAGCTTTGCTGATTCAGCACAATCCGTCACTTTGCTTCCCCATTCTTCTTTGGTGGGAACTTTTTCATCTTTCCATTTCTGTGCATAGAACAACCGGCAATAAGATAAAATCTGATGTTGCTCACCGAGGGCTTAGTAAGAGAAAGGATTGTAATAATATTAAAAGCTTCTGGAAGACTTTTTGCACCATTAGGTGAGTGTGAAAGACCGAATTGAACTGGAGAAGAGAGTTTTGATTTTTAATAAATTAAAGGCAGTGTGGTGTAGTGGGTAAAGTGCCGGACCTGGGAGACCAGGGCTCAGCCATGAAGTTCACTGGGTTGACCCTGAGCCGGTCACCATCTCTCCTCCTAACCTACCTCACAGGCTTGTTGTGGAGAGATTGTGGAGGGGGAGCACTTGCAGAAAAAGGTGGGATGTAGATGCAATAAATAAATGAAATTGGAAGGTTGTGGGCTGGTTGTCTAACAATGGGGTGTGCTAGAGGCACTCCACAGCAACGTTTTATATTTATTTACTACATTTTAAACCTTCTTTTCTTCCAGAGAGCTCAGGCTTGCATGCGTCGCTCTTCCCCACTCAATTTTATCCACACAGCAACCCTGTGAGTGTCAGGGGACTTAGCTGTTTTTGCACAATACTTGTACAATACAGTAGCTTCTGAAGTTGAAATTTCAGCAGCATAACCCGTAAGAGTCCATAATATTTTCCCCCTCCCCATCATGGTGCCCATTCTTGAGGAGGGTGAATTGCTTTTTTAAAATCTATTATTATTATTATTATTATTATTATTATTATTATTATTATTATTATTATTATTAAATTTTCATACCATTTAATGCCAAAACAGGCTTCTAGGCAGTTTACGAGGAGAAAAAGCAGTTACACAAACAAGGACACGCACACATTTAAAACACACTGCTTCTCTCCCAAAGAATCCTGAGAACTGTAGTTTACCCCCCCCCCGTCACAGAGCTACAACTCCCAACACCTTCAAACTACATTTCCCAGGATTCTTTGGGAGCAAGCCTTTCGCTTGCAGTGTTACCAGGTATGTTGTGTGCGCAGTTACACAGCCAGAGTTTTTTGGAGACGGACCCACGTGAAATCCTCGACATTATCATAGGGACCCACCGAATCGCCGCTTTCCTGCGTGACTAAGCGACTGGGGGGGGGAGAAATATGCAATGGCCCTTCAGGATTGCGACTTGCTCCCAATACTACTGCGCATCCGAGGCGACGGAGGCGCTCTCCTCTCCCTCTCCGGGATATTCCAATACGCGCAGACCAAGGCTCCTTGCGCGGACCGGGAAGGTGGGGAGGCGCCTGCTGGAGAAGGGGTGGTTTCCCAGGCTGGAAAGGGAAGTGACGCCTAGCAAGGGTTCCCGGAAGCGCCTTGATCCTGTGTGCGAGACAGTGTTTTCACTTTTTTTATATACCCAAGCGGAGAGGTTGCAGGAGAACGAGAAAAGAGAGGTAAAAGTAGGGACTGTGACGCACGAGAGGTGGCCGCGAGGTCTGGGACGGATCCGTGGGGAGGGGGCTGGGATCGGGGCCACCGGGCACGCCCGCTCGCAAGTGCGTGGGTCTCCCCCGCGAGAAAGTGCCAACATCTGGCGAAGAGAGAACCCCCCCCTTTTCACCCACCCCCGCACCCCGGGGGCTCAGCGCGGGCAGTCGATCTCAGCGGTTTGCTGCGCCATCGCTTTCAAGGTTTGCTCGGAGACAACTTCCGCCGTGTCCAGAGGGGCTTTATACTTAGGATCGCAGACTCGCTGAGATGGGCGAGCACCGACGGTCCCCAATTATGGCACTTGCACAGCAAGGATCTCGGGCGGGGGGGGGGCATAGGCGTGGACGGGATTTATGTTAGGGGGCGGCAGGACACCCACCTGTCAGCATCATCCTCTGCCTGTCTTTGCCCAGCAGATACGGAATGAAATGTCTCAACAACAACTGTTGTTTTGAATTACTTTCTTTTGACCCCAAGTGCTAAGAAAAAATCTGTCAAAACCTTTCTACAGTTTCTACTTTTTATTTACTTGATTTGCAGCCTCCCCCCCCCAAAAAAAAAGTATTCCCATGGGTGAGGGATGCCTCACTTCCACAGAGGGCAATGGCAGCTGGCAGAAGAATAGGCTTCGCCTTTTCAGTTTGATCCGGAAGAGACCACCTGCCTCTGTTTGAGACAACCCCCCCCCCTCCCACCGGCAAGCACACTGAGGAAGTGGAAAGAAGAGACATCAATAGGACCCCCAAATAAGTCCTCAAGGGCCCGGGAGAGAAACAGAGAGAGTTGCTGTGGGGAATGGCAGAGCCTTTGAAAGTTACGCCCAGGGTCGTAGGCAATTGGAACCTTGGAACCAGTTTGTGGCAGCCTTTGGAACGAAATGCCCTGCTGAGTAGCAGCTCAGTGGTGAAGAGGCTGAGCTATGAATCTGGGAGTTCCTGCTTCGAATCTCGCCTCTGCCACAAAGCCGCTTTACGCAAGCCCCCACCATCTGGAATACTGGGTGTGGGTTGGAAGGAGTAAGCTGGGAACTGCAACACCATGTTGCAGTGTGAAGGGCAACTTCTGTCCAAGATGTCAGCCAGCCATGCCTTCTTCCAGGATAATAAATTGAACGCCCCACCACCACCACTTTTGTCCCTCCAACACACCCCAGCCAGTCAGCATTTCACAGCCACTGAGCACGCTCAGTCTTCGTTGGCCTGTTGTGATTCCCCGCCCCCCTTCTAAAGGTGTTTCTGCAAAGTTCTGCAAACCTTGGAATTCTCTTAAGTTTACCCATACCTCCCTCTTCTGCATGGATGGCGCCATTTTGACTCACCTCTGAACTCACAGGGGATGGTGACAGTATTGCTGAGTATCCTTACAGCTGGTGTACCCTAATGCTCCAGGTGGCGGACTCCAGCTCCCATCAGCCCCAGCCGGCGTGACCAGTGGCCAGGGATGATGGGAGTTGTAGTCCAGAAACAACTGGCGTGTACCATATTTGCATGTTTCTGTGCATGTGCATGTTTCTTGAGATTCTCGGGATCTCCACAGCTAGCTCAGAACTTTGTGTACGTCGTTTAACGTAGCCCAGTTGGTAGAGCATGAGGCTCTCAATCCCAGAGTTGTGGGTTTGAGCCCTACATTGGGCACAAAGATTGCTGCATCACAGTGAGTTGGACCAGATGACCCTTCCAATTCTACACTTCGGGAAATGTAAATGGCTAGTGCAGGCATAGGCAAACTCGGCCCTCCAGATGTTTTGGGACTACAACTCCCATCATCCCTTGCTAACAGGACCAGTGGTCATGGATGATGGGAGTTGTAGTTCCAAAACATCTGGAGGGCCGAGTTTGCCTATATGCCTGGGCTAGTGTGTCAAACTGGAGGAGGGGGGAATGTCACTATTTCATCCATCATGTATAGAACGCATGGGAGAATGAGGGGGATATGATGATACCGGTCTCCTCTTTCCCTTTCAGGTTGCATCCTGCCCCCAGGTCTGTTGTCTGGCTGACTGCCCCTCCTCCCCACTGCCGTGCTTCTGCCCCGTAAGCCCTGCCATGTGGCTGTCAAATAGCTGAGTCTCTTCCCCACCGTGGGGAGAAAGGTGAGTTTTAAGGGCAAGTGCCCCTCATCACTGCACTTTAATGTTGTATTTTAATCTTGTTTTTAAGTTGTATTTTAATCAATTGTTTTTATACCTGGTGTTAGCCGCCCTGAGCCCGGTCTTGGCTGGGGAGAGCAGGGTATAAATAAATTTTATTATTATTATTATTACTATTATTACTATTACTATTACTACTATTATCTGTATTTTCACATTGGGGAAAAAGTGGATGGGAAATGTTTCATTTTGTGTGTGTGTGTGTGTCACACACAGGGGGGGAACACATACCGGTGTATGTCTGTGTATATATCAGTGAAAAGCTGTAAAAGTTGTGAGTGAAGCAGTAGGAGAGAGGAAACATCATGGGCAGGCAAATGTGGAACCAAAAGGCAGTTAGAGCAATCCTAACTATAGGAAGGTGATGTATCTTAGGCCTGTATGAGTTACCCTGATGCAAATTCTGTTCAGAAACCTTGGGGGGGGGGAGGCTGCTGCCAGCTGAGCCAGCAGGCGAGTGTGGACCCAAGTGTTGAGGATTGGGTACTTTTAGGTTGCATGGCCAAGTTGAACAGGCATTAAAAGTCTCTCCTTGGATTGTCTCACCCCCGCAATGCCCCTGGAACACCCCTTTTCAGGGACTCACGCAGACGTAAGCTGCAGGGGAGTGAGCTGGACTCCAGCTCAGCCGGAAAAGCCCAAGGTTTGCCGAATCCAAACTCGTTTAATCTCAGCTGCCCTTTACTAAGAAAAGAGAAGTGGAATGAAAGGATGGGCAAGTTGCATAGTTGCTGGGTACAGAGAGGCCAAAATGCATCATCCCTCTTCCCTTATAAATAATATACCTTCTGGTGTTGTATTGACCATTTTGGGGAGAAGGCTCCAGAAGTGTGTGAAGAAGACTCAGAGCCCCCTAAAAATATTCTGGAGTAGAAAATAAGAGCGTAAGGAGAGCTTTGCCTCTGAGAAGCCCATGTTAGGTATTGCAGGCAACAGCCCTCTCCGATTGTTGCCTCCCAGCAACTGGAGCTCCATAAATATATATGGAGCATGGAGGCTCCATTCAACCATCACAGCTCAGAGACGTAAATTTGTTTGCCATTAATTTGTGCAAATCCTCTTTTAGAGCTGTCTAAACTAGTAGCCGTCTTTGCATCTTGACACAGCAGCCTCCCTACCTTAATTTTAGGGGAAGTTGAATGCAGAAGCACCTTCTTTAATCCCTCTTTAATCAGTGGTTTTTCAAGTGTGTAGGGTGACCCAGAGTTTTAATTTATGGGTGATGGACATCAGCATGGCAGGAGACAGGACCGGCCCTACCATTGAGCAGAGAAATATGGCCTCAGGTGGCTTCTTTTGGGTGTCATGTAAAGGTAGCAAATGTATTGTTGTTGTACTTTTTGCTGCCGAGGCAAGAAGCCCCTATGGGATTTTCTGCCTCAGGTATGTAATAATTTGGCCATCCTTGGGCTGCCTGTGGCCTTTGACTCAGAGATGGAAGCTGGTTTAATTTCCTGTGCCACTTCAGGCAGCAAAATGCCTTGGGCTGGCCTTCGTAGGAGCTAGCAGGTGTAGGCCAGAAGAGGCCCTTCGTTCCCTCCTTGAACGTAGGAAGATAACGGGAAGAAGATGCTGTATTTGGATGGCTCTTTTGCTGCCATCCCTTCAGAAATAAATGGCAGGAGGACCAAATTGCAGCACCCCCCAAATTTCCCCTACTTGAAAGCCCAGAGAGCTGCTGCCGGTCAGAGCAGGAAACACTGAGGTAGATGGACCTGTGGTCTAACTTGGTATAAGGTCGTTTCTTAAATTGGCTGAACAGCCTCTGTTTGTCTGTCTGATTCCAGGGCTGGCTATGCAATGCTGCTGTGGCTGACTCCCTGAGATGGCCAAAACGGGCACCAATGAACTTCAGTTACCACTGGGTAAGCCACCTAATGAAACCTACTCACCACTTACCTACCCTACCCCCCCCCCGGCCAAACAGCCCAGTACTACCGAATGGACAACAGAAGCGGGCTTTTTAAACAAAACAATATAACTGTGGTTTTTCTTCACTTCCTTGCCTCATTCTCCATTGCTATTCTTTCTCTCCCTCCCCCCGCAACCCCCCCCCCACCCCACAGAAGATGGAGAGCCCGCTTCACAGGTCAAAGACGAGTGGTCAAAGGAAAAGCCAGAGTCTCAGAACACTGTGAAAATCGAGGTGGTTTGCACAGACGATGGAGAAAGCTCTACACACAGTGCGGGTGAGTTTGAGAAGAGTGTAGACGGCTTTGTATTTATTTAATTGAATTTTTTTTTTTTTTTTGGCTGTTGATTCCTGCATTGCATTGCAGGAGGGTTGGAATAGATGACCCTTCCAACTATACATTTTTTATGATTCTGTGGCCCTGCTATTCCTTAAGGCCTTTACAAATGTGAGTTTAAAAATCGCTCAGTGTCAGCAAATAACAATGCCAGCAGCTTTTTACTTCAGCCTCCGGTTCTGAAGTTGGCTTGTTGGAACCAAACATAACAATAATAATAATTAATGATAATAATTTTATTATTTGTAACCCGCCCATCTGCATGGGTTTCTCCAGCCACTCTGGGCAGCTCCCAGCGGAATAATAAAAACAGGATAAAACATTAAAAGACTTCCCTAAACAGGGCTGCCTTCAGATGTCTCCTAAAAGTCAGATGGTTGTTTATTTCCTTGACATCTCAAGGGAGGGTGTTCCACAGGGAGGGCACCACTACCGAGAAGGCCCTCTGCCTGTTTAAAGTTGACCACGGTTTCCTGGGTCAGACAACACAACAAAACTGTGGTTAGCCAAACACGGAAGTGAAAGACCCCCAAATCCACCCTCCAGCCAAATGGGAGGAGGAAGGTAGCAGGTGAGCCTGTGAGGAGATGAGGCTGGCTCACAACTCCATAAATAAACCAAGAATGGGGAGCCGGGAGCCCTCCAGTTGGTGCCAGGCTACAGCTCTCATCATCATCCCTGGCCATGCCGTCAGGGTCTTATGGGAGCAGAGGTTTGGCAACATCTGCAAGGCCACAGGTTCCCTGCTCCTGTGCCAGATCATAGTTTAGCATAAGCTACTTATTCTTCCCCCTGCAGCTGAGGAGCCGACCCGCAAACGCAAGAAGGGCCCTGCCCCCAAGATGCTGGGTGATGAAGTGTGCAGCGTGTGTGGGGACAAAGCCTCAGGGTTCCACTACAATGTCCTCAGCTGCGAGGGCTGCAAGGGCTTCTTCCGGCGCAGCGTCATCAAGGGGGCGCAGTATACCTGCAAGGGCAGTGGGCAGTGCCACATGGACATGTACATGCGCCGGAAGTGCCAGGAGTGCCGTTTGAAGAAGTGCCGACAGGCAGGCATGCGAGAGGAATGTGAGTAGTTGGCGAGAAGAGGCGGGGCTCAGATTTGGATGACAAAGGCTTGGGGGAAAGGGGCAAAAATGGAATTTGTTTTGCTTGCTTTGTTTTCTTTTTCAAGAAGGCCCAGGGAGGAAGCCTGTGGCACTCCAGGCATTGCCTGACTCCGACTCCCATCAGCCCCGGCCAGCATGGATAATGGTGATGGATGATGGGAGTTGGAGTCTGGCAAAATCTGGAGGGCCAGAGGTTCCCTAGCCCTGTTTTAAAAACCTTATATCCCACCTTTCCACTACTGTAGGCTTCAGCGTAGTTTACAGATTCCATATTATTATTATTATTATTACAATTTATATACCGCCTTTCATCAAAAGATCCCAGGGTGATGTACAACATTAAAAACGCATTACAGAACATCAGTAATAAAAACATTAAAAAAAAACCATTGTGGCAGACAGACAAATAATAAAATAGTTAATAACAGTCCTCTTCCCCCACACTTTCACAGGCCATCAGATTATTTAATAGCCATAGGCCTGGGCAAAGAGGACTTGTAATTCTGGTGCCAGGCGAGCTTCTCAGTGGAGAGCATTCCACAGTCAGGGAGCCACCACAGAAAAGGCCTGTTCTCTTGTTGCCACCCTCCGAACCTCTCTGTGATGGGGGACATAGAAAAGGGCCTCAGATGACAGGCACAAGGTCCGGTTCAGTTTGTATGGGAAGAGGTGATACTTAAAGGTATCCTTAAGGTTAAGGGCTGTATCCAAGCTTAGCCATTATCAGATCCATTTAAGTAAATCAGCGTTATTATCAATCACAATTAGAAAACATCCAAAAGCAGTTAATGGTTAAAAATGTGCTTCCGTCCAACAATCTTGGGGTTGCTAGGAACAGTATTCCTCAGCCACCAAACGCCTGGGTAAACAGGAATGTTTTCAGATTCCTCCTGAAAGTGAATAACGATGGAGACAGACGCAACTCACCAGAGAGGGCATTCCACAAGCAGGGGGCCACCATTGAAAGGCCCTGTTGTGCATCCGCGCCAGTTGGGCAGCCCCAGTGGCAGCACAGCCAACAAGGCCCACGTGACAAACTTAGGCCCATTAACTTCAGTAGTTTCTGCTCTGAGTAGAACTTGGTTCGATACAACGCTAAGATTGCAAGCACTGGTTGTCAATAACTCTTGGCAACTCTTGTTCTTGTTCTGACCCTCCCCTGCTTGTGTTCCCTCCAGAGAGAGGGAGACAGGGATTTGTGGCATTATGCAATGCTGTCACCCAACATAACTGGGGGGTGGGGGGTGGGATGGGGGTTCGGTGAGCCCTTGACCTCCTCCGCAGCTGAGGAGAGAGATGGGAACTCATCTTCCTTGTTCTACATCTCAGATGCTCAAAAAAAGCAGGAAGATGTCCCACACCTCTCCGAAGATCAGAGCAACACAAGGGAGAACTGCTGCCATTCTCCTGTGGTTCTGAAACCAGCCAGGCCTCGCAGACTCTCCCTTTTCCAACCCCAGGGGAAGGGGTGGGGCTACCCTCAATCCTGCGCTCTCACCGGAGCGAAAGGGCACCTGTAGATCCTTGATCCCAGCAATAAACTATAAAGTGCTGGGGACAAACAAAAAAAGATTTAAAATAATACAGAGCAGGGAGGGGGGAATCTGTAACCCTCCAGATACAGGTGAAACTCGAAAAATTAGAATATCGTGGAAAAGTACATTTATGTAAGCAATTGTTTTCATTAGCTACTGGAGTTTAATATATGAGATAGACTCATGACAGTTGAAATTGTTAATTTGGGGTTCTCATCAGCTGTACGCCATAATCATCACAATTATAACAAATAAAGGCTTGACATATCTCGCTTTGCATGTCATGAGTCTATCTCATATATTAGTTTCACCTTTTAAGTTGAATTACTGAAAGAAATGAACCTTTCCACGATATTCTAATTTTTTGAGTTTCACCTGTATGTCGCTAAAATACAATTCCCATCAGGTGCGCTGGCTTGCCCCCGCAGTAGCGGGTGCCCAGGGCTGCACGACGTGCTACATGGAACTTTGTGGGTGCCTGTCCCCTTCTTTGAAAATTTGCCCATGGCCTCACATAGATGGCGACTATAACTCCCATCATCCCTGACCATTGGCCATGCTGGCTGGGGCACATGGGATCTGGAGTCTGAGCCACACAGAAACCAGCAATGTGGTTACCAAAACAACGCACTTCCAAAAGCAGTTCATGTTAATTAGAAAGTTGGACAAATAGGGAAGATGTGTCATCGTGTCTAAACGTTAGTAATGGTTGCAGGAGGCAGAGTTCAGGGAATCATTTCACAGCCAGGGACTTCGGAGAATGAGTCAGAGGGTGAGTCAGAGGATTGGGGATGCTGATGTAGCAGGAACAACTGAGGTGTTTCTCTGTGATCCCACCCGATTGCAATAACTCCTCCCTTCTCCTTCTCTCTAGGTGTTTTGTCGGAAGAACAGATCCGTAAGAAGAAGATCCGCAAACAGCAGGAGGGAGAAGGGGCATCGGGGGGCGAGGGGGGCGGAGGCGAGGTCCTCCGAGTGCCGCCTCTGCCCTGCGACCCCTCTTTGCCCCAGCCCGAACCAGCTCCCCTCACGCCCCAGCAGGAGGGCATGATCCGGCAGCTGGTAGCAGCGCAACAGCAGTGCAACAAGAGGAGCTTCAGTGACCAGCCCAAAGTCACGGTAATCGAAGACGATATTAGCAATGGGAGTAAATGTGTGCAAATTACCGTATTTTTCCATGTATAAGACTAGGTTTTTCCCCTTAAAAATAATGTCAAAAATTAGGGGATGTCTTATCCACAGGGCTATCTCCCCCCATTTTCTTAAATCTGAGCCCCCCAAAATAGGGGGTGTCTTATACATGGGGGTGTCTTATAGACAGGAAAAATATGGTATGTGAAGTTCAGCTCTCGTTCGTATCTCGTCCCAGCTCAGATGCTCCAGAAATGCCTTACTTTATTACCGGTATTTCTAGCCTGGTTCTGCTCTTGAAACCTTGAACGTTGCACTCGACTCCTTCATGTAAGCCTTTATAAGGTACACCACTAAGCCCCACTGCATCTTCTACAGAGTCCTGAGAAAGTGGAGGCAGCTGTATGCTGTTCCAGGGGCTTCTTCCAATAGCTTGAGTGCAGCACTAAACCATGGTTGCTTCTCAGCCTTTTGGCTAAGATCAAACCTGGGTAGGAGTTGGGGTTTTTAGGACTAGCTGCAACAAGACTTGAAGTTGTGCGCACACACACCATCCTCTGGGACACCCACGAGATTAACCACCATTTAGTGTTATATTTAAACCCTAAACAGCGGTTAGCCTTAACTATAGTCTCTGAAAACAAGCCAACTTCATAAACCGTGGTTTGCAGCAGATTTTGTTTCCACTAACCATAGTTACGGCTAACCACGGCTTATCTTTGTTTGGACATTGCTGCAAGCTGCAGTTAATCTACAATGGGGGCAAAAGCTTCCAAATGACTCCTTGTGGCCACTCTGGACAAAATGGGGGAGCATGCAAACTCGAGGCTCATCGTGGCTTATCCCCATAACTTGCAAATGCAACCTCTGTGCCAGTCTGGTACAGGATCATGACTTATATGCAACTAGTCAGGGGAAGATTGAGGTAGTTCAGAAGCCTTCATAAGTTGATAGGGCAGGGGCAGTATAAGCACTCAAAGCTGCATTTCACGTTTCCTGTCACACATACATGCCCACGCTGATCCCTGGCTATAAGGATCCTTTTATCTCTTCATATGCATGTGCCATCCCCATAGATCAGTCTTGTATTTTACAACTTGCCTGGTCGCCACAGGCGACCAAAATTTCCATGCAGGTGCATGAGAAGGACTCCCATCAGCTCATTGTTTCTGTGCTTGTTGCAGCACAAGGCCAGTCTCTTCCTCCCCAGCCTGCCCAGAAATTTAGCAGGCTGGTCCCAGCAAAGGAAGAATGGATACAAAAACTTATGGAATATGCAGAAATGGCGAAACTTACCGGAAGAATAAGAAATCAAGATAACAAACTTTTTATAAAAGAATGGAAATGGTTTATTGAATATTTACAGATAAATTGTAAACAGATAAGAACACTGGCAGGATTATTGTAATAACCTGCAGTTTCATAAGAGTATATATTTAAAGAAGATGAATAAATGAGCAAATTAAGTTAATTTCGATATGAAGGAGATATTAAAAATACATTTAAGGAACCGCAGAAAGAGGGGGAAGGAAGTCAAGTTTGGAAATGCCAAAATGATTGTAAAATCAGTGAAATGTATAAACCTGAAGAGTATAAATAAAAAAATTATAAAAAAGAAATTTAGCAGGCTGAAAGAAAGGGGATGAATCACTCTATTCTTTCCTGCTCCGCTAGTCAGCTTGGTGGAAGGCAAATTTATTTATTTTTTAAACCAGCCTGCTAAGAGACTAGTAGCCTGCATTTCCATGCCGGCTGCTGAGCTGGCAGTTTCTTCTTCTCCACAGTCAGCATAGAAGTGCAGCAACAAACATATATACATTGCCGGCTTGTAACTTCTGTGGTTTTATTTCTAAGGCTGCCACCCATCTCCCAGATACTCCCATACACCCTGTCTGTGGAATGTCCCCCTTTCCCCAATCATTTTTTCCTTTTCCAGCTCCAGCTACAATGCATTCTTCCCTGCAAATCCATTCGCCTGTCCCAGGGCAGACCCCCTCATTGCTCACTGGCACATGATGGCTGGTGCTTTTAAATTGCCTGCACCAAAGCAAGGTTATAAAAGAGATTTTTTGGGGGGGGAGAGAGAGAATGAGAAGCAGACACTTCTCTGTTTCCCAGCAGCCCTTTCTGTCCCTTACTTTTGCAAAGAAAGTGGAGAGCGATGTCGGGGAGGGGAAGCCTTCTGGCAACGAAGCAGGGATGTGAGTTTCAAGGTGGGGGGGGTTGTTCCCAGAAGGTGGGGGGACAGGGTTCATCCTGCTGGTGCTGCAGCTAGTGAGAAGACAGGCATCTGGGCTCTCTCAGGAAGACGTCATCCTTTGTTAAAGGATGGGTGCAGGAGCATGTGGCAAACACGTCAACTTCTGCACCCATTTTTGCTGGTTCTAGAATCATCGGAATGGGCTCTGTGGCTGATCTTCCTTGCCCCAACGCAACACAAGTAAACTTGTTCAAATGGGAATAAAAGGCATGTCCTTCAGAGACGGGCCAGACTTCTGAACCAGACCAGTATCCCCATTTCCTATCTTGCTTATCTATCCTGATAATAAGAAACAAACAAACCTTGAATTGGCCTGACTTGCTCAATCTTCCTTTATAGGTTAGTTAAACAAGTGGTGTTCACAGCAAGTGCTGTGCTTAACATTGACTCGCACCTGAGCTTACTAGATGTATAGAACACCTCGTATAATTTGGGGGGGGGGTCCTTGGAGCCAGGATTGTGTTTAATCTATTTTTACCCCTGATTTCCCTCCCATTTCAATCCTCTTCCCCTGCCCCCCCCCATCACAAAGGATGTTTTCTTGGCTCAAGAATCATAAAATCATAGAACTGTTCCTTATGGGGATCGAACATGCAACCTTAGCGTTATCAGCACCATGCTCTAACCAGCTGAGCTATCCAGGCCCTGTTCAATGTACTCAGAATGAGTACATTTTGCTGGACGTGTTTGGAGTGTCACAGTAATCTTGGTGGTTAAGAAGAATAACCAGGGGAGTGGGAGAACACGGGTTCCTGGATCTTGTTTGGAGGGGATCCCAGGCCCTTGTCTTCTTGATTCCCACCCCCCTTGTCGATCATAGAGGGTGGGTGAGAGATTGTTAGATTTGGAGAGCAGTTTGGGGGTAAGGCTTAGGATTGCATCGACGAAGCCTGTGCATTGTTAAGGGACTCCTGTCCTAGACCAGGGGTCAGCAAACTTTTTCAGCAGGGGGCCGGTCCACTGTCCCTCAGACCTTGTGGGGGGCCGGACTATATTTTGAAAAAAAATATGAACGAATTCCTATGCCCCACAAATAACCCAGAGATGCATTTTAAATAAAAGCACACATTCTACTCATGTAAAAACACGCTGATTCCCGGACCGTCCGCGGGCCGGATTTAGAAGGTGATTGGGCCGCATCTGGCCCCCGGGCCTTAGTTTGGGGACCCCTGTCCTAGACCAACCTCATTTCTCTCTTTCTCTCTCCTTCCAAGGAGAGAATCTGTCTGAAGAAGTGTGCATGCACACGAAAGCTCATACCAAGAACAAACTTAGTTGGTCCTAAGGTGCTACTGGAAGGAATTTTTATTTATTTTATTTTGCCTCTCCTTCCATGTTTCTTCTGCCCCCGCTGCCTGCCGCTCACCAGCCCTGGCCTATGGGCAGCGACCCCAACAGCCGGGAAGCACGGCAACAGCGCTTCGCCCATTTCACAGAGCTGGCCATCATCTCGGTGCAGGAGATTGTGGACTTTGCCAAGCAGGTTCCTGGCTTCCTGCAGCTGTCGCGGGAGGACCAGATCGCGCTGCTCAAAGCCTCCACCATCGAGGTGAGCAAGAGCGGGGTAGAGCGTCTCCTGCTTCTCCCGACTCGCCGCTTACGAATTATATGGCCGCGATCCTAACCGTATCTGCTCAGAAGTAAGTCCCGCTGAACTCACTGGGGTCTGCTCCCAGGTAAGTGGTGTTAGGACTGCAGCGTTAGCATCTTAAGCCGGCTAGAAACATTGCTTCCGGTCCCGGAAGTTTTGGTTCTCTTTACATGGCTGAAGAGGCTTGGAAGAACCGGCAGATCCCACAGCAGGGAAGAACCAGGAAGCAGACTCTTGGTAGGGGAGCCAGTGATTTTAATGCTAAAGCCTGAAGCTTCAGTTCCCAGCATTTGCCAGTAAAAAGGGCGGCTTAATCGATGGTGCGAGTGAGTTTCCTGACTTTAAACCCCAGAGAGTCACTGCAATCCGACGAGATGCCATGGGGACAGACCTTCTGTTTTTAATATGCAGCGGTTTCCTTTATTCCTAATCCGGTGGCAGCAGGCCTGCTGCTTCCAGGGACAAACAAGGCCTGAAATTCTACTGTGAAAGCAACTTGAGGGTAATTGCAGTGTGTAGGAGAAAAATGAGCGCAAGACAAGAGGCTGGATTTCTCACTGGTGATGGTTTTAGATTTAGCATGATGTAGGTTGGCATGCTCACGTGATTGAATCCGGGAGTGGGGGTGGGCGTCGAAAGCCAGCATTTCAGGGAGAATGGTTCTGTCTTAGCGCTAAAATGTTAGCTTTCCGAATGCATTGATTTTTTTATTATGATTATTATTTTGGTGGAGCACAATTCAGTCCAGTGAATCTGAAGTGGTACACCCCCCCCCCACGTGTTTACCAGCTCAGTGAATGTCTAAAAGTTATTGTGGGAACAGAATGCCTGGATCTAGCTTTGCACTAAATCATAGTTTTGCATGACAAGGATGAACTTCACTGCATCTGGAACCTAGGGGCTCCCCTTGCACCCCTCCTCCTCCGGCACAGCCACAAAGAGGAGTATGGAAGCCATTGCTTCTGCTTTTGCTAAACCACAGTGTCATGCTGGTCCAAACTGTAGGGACGTTTATAATCTAGTTTAGTTTAGTTGCAGAGTCAAACGTTTCCTTACTGAGATCTGCACAGCAGCAAAACGGCTTGCTGACTCGTTAGAGTCTTTCTTAGTTGCGAATCCCTTTTATCCCTCTTAAAAACAATACACATGAATCTGTGTTATAATAAAACAAACTAGTTTACTGTCAGATTCATACTTAGGTTACAAAATAAACTATATGTTACATATTAGTGAGTCTTAACAACTCCATCATAGCATCTATCAGCAGCAGCAGCTTAACTGTTCAACGGTCCAAAAAACTGACACAGAGATGGCAGTTGGTCCTTCTTGGAATTTTGGAGTTGACTGACACATCCCACACAAACTGTAATGAATATTAATTTCCATTTGTTTGAAAGAAGCCAGATTCAAACCTTAGTTAACATTAACCGCAATATAGGGTTAAAAAAAGGTAAAGGGACCCCTGACTGTTAAGTCCAGTTGCGGACGACTCTGGGGTTGCGGCGCTCATCTCGCTTTACTGGCTGAGGGAGCTGGCGTACAGCTTCCGGGTCATGTGGCCAGCATGACTAAGCTGCTTCTGGCAAACCAGAGCAGCGCACGGAAATGCCGTTTACCTTCCCGCGAGCGGTACCTATTTATCTACTTGCACTTTGACGTGCTTTCAAACTGCTAGGTTGGCAGGAGCAGGGACCGAGCAATGGGAGCTCACCCTGTCGCAGGGATTCGAACCGCCAACCTTCTGATCAGCAGGCCCTAGGCTCAGTGGTTTAGACCACAGCGCCACCTGCGTTAGGGTTAAGATGGCACAATAAACCGTAGCTGTGAAAAACAGGAGCTTCCCTACTCCTTGCAGCCGCACTAGAGGATTGCCATACTAAACAATGGCCTAATGGCGCCAATGTGAACCATTGTTTGTGTTTTACAGTTGTACCTCGTGTTGCGTTCGCTGAGGGTTGCGAACGGTGTGGGTTACAAACGTGGCAAACCTGGAAGTGTTTACTTCCGGGTTTCGCCGTGTGCGCAGAAGTGCAATATCGTCGCTTCGGTTGCGGACTTTTCGGGGTGCGAATGGCACCCCGGAACAGATCGTGTCCACAACCCGAGGTACCACTGTATATATATTTCCACTGTTCTTATTGTGTTGATTCCAGTCAGATGGTGGACCACAGGTCCCATTGAATGAATTAAAATCAAGTCATTACTAATGTAGTTCCCATTGAAATAAATGGGACCAAAGCTTCACTAACTCAAGCCACTTTCACACCTTACCTTGAAAGGTCTGTGATACCACTTGGAACAGTCATGGCTTCCCACATAGGATTCTGGGAGCTGTAGTTTGTAAAGAGTGCTGAGGGTTGTTAGGAGACCTCCATTCCCCCCACAGGGCTACAGTTCTCAAGAGCAGCTTAACAATCAATCCCACTTACTAGGGAACTGACACCACCTTGGGATCCCAGATGGTTGTTGGACTACAACTCCCATCATCCCTAGCTGGAAAGACCAGTGGTCATGGATGATGGATGTTGTAGTTCAAGAACATCTGAGGACCCAAGTTGAGAAAGGCTGCTCTCGCCACTTCATCACGCTGACTTTCTGTGGGAAATGTGGGAAACGATGAAGGAAGGAAGAGAATGGGTTTAACTTCGGGCAGGAAAGAGGAAAAAAGGCGCCTGGAAATTATGTGGCCTAGTCAGTTAGTCCATAGTCAGTTAGTCTGTGCCATGTATGCTGGACAATTTTTTCCAAGAGAGGGATACAACTTCACTGCCTGCCCTGCCTCCACAGATCATGCTTCTGGAGACGGCAAGGCGCTACAACCATGAGACCCAGTGCATCACGTTTCTTAAGGATTTCACCTACAGCAAGGACGACTTTCACCGTGCAGGTAAGGTGGGAGAGGAGAGGAGAGAAAGTATGTGTGGGCTGTGAGGGGCTCCTTCCAGAACATTCTTCCCCTTGGAGTGGCAGGCCAGAAGAATACCAAGAACCAGGAAGGAAGATCAATACCTCTTGAGGGTGTATGTGAGCGTTTCTGTCCAATTTCACAGATAAAGGACACACCCAGACCTCAGGTCAGATTAAGCTCACACCGACAAATTCTGTTTTTGTGTGTTGTATCAAGCTCTCTCCAGAACAGCTGCCTCTGCTCAAGAAATAGCTTCCTTATAAAGAAAAGTATGTTACATCTTTTGCTTTTTTTTGCCCTTGTTTCTACTTTCCCAGGGGGTCATAAATAAGCACAGTGAGGGGTTGGGGGCCCCCAGAAGTTGCCTCATCCAGGCTCTTGCCACACACAAAGCTCATTCCTCTCGCTAGATGTGGAAATGACAGGGCATCGCGGCACCGAGCATGTCAGAACAGAGTTGCAATTCCCTGCCCAAAAGAATCTTCTTGCTAGCACTGATTTTGCAGTGAGATTAGCAAAGCTTTGGCAGACTCTGGCCAAGTACAGAAGTCGTATCTTGAATGGAAAGGTAGCAGGTGCATATTTTCTTCTTCCAGTTTTTTGGGGTAGATCTGAAAGTTGAAGGGTTTTTTGTGAGGGTGGGGGGGCAGTAGGACTTCTTTTGTCCTTTTTAAGAAGGTATTTTCATATGCATTCAAGGTCACAACTTTTTTGGCCCGGAGCATCAAGAAACTGGGTCTTTGTCTGCTTTTCGGGTGATTCACACCATTAATCCCTTTGTGTATCAACAATTATCTACTTACAAGTCAGGTGAAAGGACATCCTAAGGATGGCTGTGTTGCCATGGCATGTTTGACAAGAGTTTGCATTCCTTTTTAGCCTTCTTTCTTTCTGCAGCAGTGGGCCTGACAAGGGGGCAGTACCACTAAGAGATCTGGAATCCAGTTGGTTTCCTTAATAGGGTTGATTTGAGTTCATCTCGTATGTTGGATTTTTTTAAAAAGCAAATAAAGGGTGTGTCTATCTCAGACCCTCTGGCTTGGCTTCTCTCTACCTGCCTCTGTTCTGCCTGTTCAGTGTGCAGTTAGTTATGCATCACACTCTGGGGAGGAAAGGGGGAAATAAATATGTAAATATGGCTTCACAATCTCCATGTTTCCTGTCTCTGCTTGTAGTTGGTTTCTGGCGAGGATTTGCTTGCACTGCTTTCCCAGATGTTTCCCAGGCACGAGTCTGGCTTCGTCTGCACTATACATTTAAAGCAGTATCATACCACTTTAAACAGTCATGCCGCCTCTCCCCAAGGAATCCTGGGAAGTCTAGCTTGTTAAGAGTCCTGAGAATTGTTAGGAGAGTGGTTTAACCACCAATCCCAGGGAATTGTAGCTCTGTGAGGGGCTTCCTGTCCAAGGCTGGTCGATTCCTCTTCACATTACCACACAAACGTCTCTTGGTCTTTTATAATTTTTATTAAGAATTCACAAACAGTATTAATAAATAGTTCTTAACTTCAACTATCACTCCACAGAGTCATTCAGTTCAGATACCTTCTGAGCTCTGCTTCTCCCCTGACCAGCAACTCTCAAAAGGCTTTTCCCGCTCTTTTTCTAACCTCCTAGTAAGGACTGGCTTGTACAGTGGTGCCCCGCTAGACGAATGCCTCGCTAGACGAAAAACTCGCTAGACGAACGGCATTCGTCTAGCGGAAGCTGCCCCGCAAGACGAAAAAGTCAATGGGGCTGCTTCGCAAGACGAAAAATTTTCGTCTTTTTTTTCCGTTTAGCGGAGCGCGGCTGTCATTGCCGCTTCGCTAGACGAAAAAACCGCAATACGAAAAAATTCGTAGAACGAATTATTTTCGTCTTGCGGGGCACCACTGTACCTCCCTTCCCCCGAGTTGGAGTCATAACTTAACCCTTGCCTCTGTGAACATTCTAACTCTTTTTCTAACTCTACCCTGACACTTCCCTTACTATTGCTTTTCTTTATCCCAGAGCTAGCAAAGTGCCATGCTCAGGACTCTGTGCAGCGCTTTTCGGGTGCTGCTGATCAGCAGTGCCTTTTCTGCAGCGGCTCCCATTTGTGGAATGCTCTCCCCAGGGAGGTTCAGCTGGCACCATCATTATACAGTCGTTCCTTGGATCCCGAATGCCTTGCAAGTCGAACGTTTTGGCTCCCGAACGCCGCAAACCCAGAAGTGACTGTTCCGGTTTGCAAACTATTTTTGGAAGCCAAATGTCCGGCGGGGCTTCCACAGCTTCCGATTGGCTGCAGGAGCTTGGTTTCCAAACATTTTAGAAGTCAAACAGGCTTCCGGAATGGATTCCATTCGACCTCCAAGGTACGACTGTACACCTTCAGGTGCCAGGCAAAAACATTCCTCTTCAGCCAGGCCCAGAGCTAGATCTCTGTGTCCAGACTGAACGATGGGAGTAGAGATGCTCCTTCAGGTATACAAGCCCTGATTGACAACCGATGCCCTTTTAAATGTGTTGTGGGAGAGGGGGTTACAGTCAAACCTCCGTTTTCGAACATCTCGGCTGCCGAACGTTTCGGAAGCCAAAGGCCGAAGACCCTGAAGTAAATGCTTCCATTTTTTAATGCGCCTCGGAAGTTGAACAGCTTCCAAGGCGCATTTCTCAATTTTACCCATTGAACTTGGTGACAGCCTTTGATCCTCGGTTTTCGAATGTTTCGGAAGTCAAAACAGATTTCCGGAACGGATTATGTTTGTTTTTGTTATTCTTGTATATATTTTGTGTTTTTTATATTGTAATTTTATGTGGTGAACTGCCCTGAGATCTACGGATGAAGGGCAGTGTAAAAAATTTAATCAACAACAACAACACCGTCTTTAGTCCCAGCCATGTCTACCTGCCTCACACCTGACAGTGACATCAACTATAGACCAGGGGGCTATGACTCAGTCAAAATGGCTTTGCAGACCAATTGGAGACGAATGGTGGATCTAATTTGTCCTGGTGAAACCAAAGAACAATATATATCACTGTGTGGCCATGAGTAAGATGCGTTCTCTTTCCCTGACGCTCCGGCTTCCGTTTCCTTCGTCCTCCTTTTACCATCAGGTCTGCAGGTAGAGTTCATCAACCCCATCTTCGAGTTCTCTCGGGCCATGCGGCAGCTGCAGCTGGACGATGCCGAATACGCTCTCCTCATCGCTATCAACATCTTCTCAGCCGACCGGCCCAACGTGCAGGACCATGGCCTGGTGGAAGCTCTACAACAGCCCTACATCGAGGCCCTCAGTTCTTATATCCACCTCCACCGCCCACAGGTGTCCGGGGGGCGGGCGGGCGTGGAAGAGTGGGGCAATGAATGCACAGGGCGGGTGGTGAAGTCAATGTGATGGGAAATCGTTTGAACAGGCGAAGAAGCAAAAAATATTTGGACGCCTGACAGAATTTGCTCTTGGGCTGCGGCCAAGCGCCGCCGAGACATCCGCTGGTTCCCCTGCTGGGTTCAAGAGAGACTCCTAAGCTTGAAACCTTTACGTCTCCTGCACGGTGGGGAGAAAAAACCCTAACTCAAGTCACCTCCTCCCCTTTGGCTGCAGAGAAGGGAAGAGCAAGGAATGGAAAATGGCAATGGGCCCTAAATTGAGGTTACTGAAGAATAGGAGTAGGAGCTGCCTTGAAGCAATGGTCCATTTAGCTGAGTATTGTCCACTCTGACTGGCATCAGCTCTTCAGGGTTTCAGAAGGGAGCTTTTCTCAGCCCTGCCTGAGGGGGAATGAACCTGAAACCATTATTATTATTATTGTTGTTGTTGTTGTTGTTGTTGTTATTAATTACTTACTCTGGGTTAAGTAAAACAGTAGAATATTAAAAACACAATAAAACAATAAAACTCTGGGCGGCTTTAAGCAGAATATTAAAAACACATTAAGACATCAAGCTTTAAAAACTTCCCTAAACAGGGTGCCTTCAGATGTCTTCTAAAAGTCAGATAGTAGTTTATTTCCTTGATGTGGTGGGAGGGCGTTCCAGAGGGCGGGCGCCACTACTGAGAAGGCCCTCTGCCTGTTTCCCTATAGCTTCACTTCTCACAGTGAGGGAACCGCCACAAGGCCCTCGGAGCTGGACCTCAGTGTCTCTATTACATCTACAGCTGCTAGGTGTCTTAGTTAGCCCTTCCAATAGCAAACGTGAGTGGCGGGGTGCCTGACCAACCCTTGTGTTTTCCCCTCCTCTCGCTTTTCCAGGACCACCTGATGTTTCCGCGCATGTTGATGAAACTGGTCAGCCTACGGACCTTGAGCAGCGTGCACTCTGAGCAGGTCTTCGCTTTGCGTCTTCAAGACAAGAAACTTCCGCCGCTTCTCTCTGAGATCTGGGATGTACACGAGTAAACATTGGGGGGGGGCAGATGGGGGTACAGACATCTCTCCTTCTCTCTCTGTCTTTCTCGTTTCTCTTTTTCTCTCTTAACGCACGTACTCCTTTTCTCTCCAAGCCCCGAGAGGGCTTGGAATCCTTCTACAGACTCTTTTGAACCTCAGCATTAGGACTTGTAACTGATGGACTCATCCCACCAGAGGAACTGCATCAAGGGGGTTACTAAGCACTTTTTCCCCACTTTGCCCCCTCCCCAACCCCCATCTACTTGTACTTCCTACAGAGCTTGCCTCCCCCGCTTCTGGTTTTGGGGAGGTGTCAGTCACATTTGTGCTTTTGGGGTGCGTAGGGGAAAGATGCAAGGGGGCTGCCCCCTCCCCACAAAGACTAATTTCTCCTGCTCATGAAGAATGAACACCCCCCCCGCCCTACGTGACATTCTAGGTGGGCCCCACTGGGGAGGGGGTGGCCTGGTGTGGGGGGGGGGGCTATGCCCACAAAAAAAATAAAAAATAAACCGAATCATGACAAACCAAGCATCTGGCCTGGTGTTGACGATATGCCTGAATGGAAAGTGATTAATAATAATAATAATTTCACTATTTGCACCCCACCCACCTGTCTGAGATGCCCCAGCTACTCTAGGCAGCTTCCAACACATATAAAAATGTAACCTCAAACATTAAAAACTTCCCAATACAGGGCTGCCTTCAGGTGTCTTCTAAAGCTTGTGTAGTTCTTTGATATCTCCTTGACATCTGTTGGAATGGTGTTTCAACAGGGTGGGCGCCACTACCAAGAAGGCCCTCTGCCTGGTCCCCTGTAACTTCACTTCTTGCAGTGAGGGAGCAGCCATAAGGCCCTCAGAGCTGGACCTCAGTGTCTGGGCTGAACAACTGGAGTGGAGGTGCGCCTTCAGGTATACAGAGCCAAGGCCATTTAGGGCTTTAAAGGTTTGGCCTACAGCTTTGAGGGATGGGTTGAGAGCAGAAGCCCAGACTAATTCAGAGGGTAGGGATGGGAGACATTACTAATGGCTTTAAGAGAAAATTAGATCAATTTGTGGAGGAGAAAGCAAGTTCTACCTCCACTATTGGACACGGTATGCCTCTGAATACCAATATCTGGGAACCACAAGCCAGGAGAGAGCATTGTTGAACTTAGGTCTTCTTTGCAGACTTTGAATCTGGTTGGTCAGTGTGAGAACAGGATGCTGGGCTATATGGGCCTTTGGTCTGATCCAACAGGGCTCTCCCTGTGTTGTTATTAAGAAATATTTGAGACCTGTAGGCCAAAGAGGATTGGTGGTGGTGGGTGTACATCCTCCAGAGCAGTAGCAGGTTTTCTGGCAGCTATAAGAGATCTAGTTGATGCAGAAATGGGAAATGTCAGAGTGGAGTCTTGGACAAGTGAGATTCTGGTTGAAATCCTCACACAGTTATGAAGCTCACTTGGTAACACGTGGGCCGGTAATTTCTCTCAGCGTGCGCTTCCTCACAAGTTTGTTGCGAAGTTGCAGTAGATTGAGGGAGACAAGAGGAATACCTCCAACTCTTGAGTTCTTCGGAGAAGAGGCGAAGATAAAAACTGAAATGGGATCCAAAAGTCCTAGTTTTCTCAAAAAAAAAAACCAACCCAAAAAACTTGAGTGATAAAGCTCTTAGCTTATTGGAATGGCCCTGGAACCAGTGGGTTTGGGCCAGGTTAATGATCCTTCCTTAAACTTACTAGGGAGTAAGTCCCATTGAATTCAGTAAGATTTACCTGAGTAAACATGTTTAGGATTGCATTATAGTCATACCTTGGAAGTCGAACGGAATCTATTCCGGAAATCCGTTCGACCTCGAAAATGTTCGGAAACCAAAGTGTGGCTTCTGATTGGCTGTAGGAAGCTCCTGCAGCCAATTGGAAGCCACGCCGAATGTTCGGCTTCCAAAAATCATTCGAAAACCAGAATACTCACTTCCAGTTTTCGATTGTTCAGGAGCCGAAACGTCCGAGTTAGAAGGCATTTAGCAACCAAGGTATGACTGTAATTTATTTGAGCCCTACTGATTTCCATGGAACTCAAGTTTATGTCTTGACTAAGGCCACATCTGCACCATGCATTTAAACCACTAGTAGGCCACTTTAACAGCAATGGCTTCCCCCCCCAAAGAATTATGGGAGGGTTTGTTAAGGGCACTGGGAGTTGTTAGGAGACCCCTATTCCCTGCACAGTACTACAGTTCCCAGAGTTCCCTGAGGATAGGGATTGATTGTTAAAACCACTCTGGTAATTGCAGTTCTCTGAGGGGGAATAGGAGAGTCTCCTAACAACTCTCAGCTCCCTTTCAAATGATAGTTCCCAGGATTCAAGGGAGGGAGTGGAGAAGTGTCATGACTGTTAATGTGGGGTAAAGGTAAAGGGACCCCTGACCATTAGGTCCAGTCGCGGACGACTCTGGGGTTGCGGCGCTCATCTCACTTTACTGGCCGAGGGAGCCAGCGTACAGCTTCCGGGTCATGTGGCCAGCATGACAAAGCCGCTTCTGGCAAACCAGAGCAGCGCACGGAAACGCCGTTTACCTTCCCGCCGAGCGGTACCTATTTATCTACTTGCACTTTGACGTGCTTTCGAACTGCTAGGTTGGCAGGAGCAGGGACCGAACAATGGGAGCTCACCCCATCGCGGGGATTCGAACCGCCGACCTTCTGATCGGCAAGCCCTAGGCTCTGTGGTTTAACCCACAAATGTATGGTGCGGTTGTAGCCTTTCATACTGCCTTCATTTCAGTGGGACGTACTTCCCCACACCCCAAAGCTAAGCTAAATCCAAACCAGAATCACTCAATCACTGTTTTAAGTGTTCTCCAAATCTCCAGGCTCTCAAATCACCCCTGCTGTTTCCATCCTGGAACTCCCCAGCTGGCAATGGGTGTGGAAAACCAAGCACAGCCTGGGAGTTTGGGGAATTCCTCTTCCTGGCTCTAACAGTGACCACTAGAAGGCACTCAAACTCCACAGTTTTCTACCAAGTCTATTGGGTTCACATGCAGGAATCAGCTGGGATTTCCCCCAACTCTCTAGCGGGCGCCTTATTTTGTGCTAATAATTTACAACTGTTGCCAATGTAAATGGAAAAGAAATACCCCTAAAATTTCAGGCAGGGAGCAATCTGTTCTTCTTCTGAAAAAATGAGATCAGGCCAGGGGCGTCGTAGGGGAGGGGCGGTGGGGGCGGGACGCCCCCACTGACAGGGTGATAAGCGGTGCGTGGGGGTGACAAGCGGCGGCCCCTCCCGCCACTCCCACGCGCCGCCGCTCCCTCCGTCACCCCGGGAGCAGCAGCGCTGCATGGACGGGTGCTCGCGAGCACCCCGTCCATGCAGCGCTGCTGCTCCCGGGGTGACCGGTGGTGCGTGGGGAGTGGCAGGAGGGGCCGCCGCTTGTCACCCCCACGCACCGCTGCTCGCTCCGTCGCCATGGGAGCAGCAGCGCACAGTGCTCCTGGGGCGACGGACGAACGGCGGCCAAGCGGGCGGGGAAGTGAAGCCAGCGCTTGAACGCGCCGCTTCATTTCCTTTTTTTCTCCCCTTTCGGCGCTGGCTGGGCTGTGTAGTCGCAGCCCAGCCAACGGCGAAAGAAGCAGCCGAAAGGGGCGAAAAAAGGAAGCAAAGCGGCGCGTTTAAGCGCCGGCTTTGCTCCCCCCCCTTTCCCTTTCGGCTTCTTTCGGCGCTGGCTGGGCTGCAGAGTCACAGCCCAGCTAGCGCTGAAAGAGAAAGCGGGCGGGGAAGCAAAGCCGGCGCTTAAACGCGCCGCTTTGCTTCCTTTTTTCTCCCCTTTCGGCGCTGGCTGGGCTGTGACTCTGCAGCCCAGCCAGCGCCGAAAGAGGCGAAAAAAAGGAAGCAAAGCGGCGCGTTTAAGCGCCCGCTTTGCTCCCCCCCCTTCCCCGCCGAAAGAGAAAGCGGGCAGGGTCCAGGGAAGCAAAGCCGGCGCTTAAACGCGCCGCTTCGCTTCCTTTTTTTCTCCCCTTTCGGCGCTGAAAGAAGCCGAAAGGGAAGGGGGGCGTGGCGTCATGACGCACGCACACGTCACGATGCCCCGCCCCCAGGGGTGCCTCTTGGCTTCCCGCCCCGGGCGGCCAAGGGGCTAGGAACGCCCCTGGATCAGGCTTCTAGGCTCAGCAATTTATGCAAGTAAAATACCAGTTTTCCCCCTAAAGTTGCTCAATTATTTACAACCTTTTGAGAAAGTTTTCTGCAGAATATGGAATTAATATTTGGGGGAAAGGGGACAATTTGTTGCACACAGGGAATATATGGTTTTCTCTCTTAGTGGTGGGCTTAGTTATTTCATTTCATTTTGCAAACTTTTGCCTTCAGGGTTTAAAACGGGGGTGGTTCACTTGCAATCCTCCAGAAATTGCTAGACTACAGCTTCCAATGCCACTGGTCATTGACCATGCTGGTATGGTCCAACAATGTTTGGTTAGCTACCCCTGGTTAAAAACATGAGGAGTATGACCTTTCTGGGCAGGGGTCTTACACTTGAGCTGTAAACAGCTTTCATAACACAATATACAGTATTAATTAAAAAATAGCAATAGAATCACCAGACTTTTAAAAAGAAGCAGATAGTGGTACCTTGGTTCTCAAACTTAATCCGTTCCGGAAGTCCGTTCTAAAGCTAAAGTGTTTCAAAACCAAAGCACACTTTCATAGTAAGTAATGCAAAACGGATTAATCCGTTCCAGACTTTTAAAAACAACCCCTTTTAACATGAATTTTACTATCTAACGAGACCATTGATCCATAAAATGAAAGCAATAATCAATGTACTGTACTATAAATATGACAGTATTGTAGATTTTACTATCTAACGAGACCATTGATCCATAAAATGAAAGCAATAATCAATGTACCGTACTATAAATATGACAGTATTGTAGATGATTAAAAATTTAATTCTTAATTCTTTAATTTAATTCAGCCCGGACACTGAGATCCAGCGCCAAGGGCCTTCTGTCGGTTCCCTCACTGCGAGAAGCAAAACTACAGGGAACCAGGCAGAGGGCCTTCTCGGTAGTGGCGCCCGCCCTGTGGAACGCCCTCCCATCAGAAGTCAAGGGAATAAACAACTACCTGACATTCAGAAAATACCTGAAGGCAGCCCTGTTTAGGGAAGTTTTTAAACTGTGATATTTTAAATGTATTTTAATGTTTGGTGGAAGCCGCCCAGAGTGGCTGGGGAGACCCAGCCAGATGGGCGGGGTACAAATAATAAATTATTATTATTATTATTATTATTACCTGCACTGATGATGGTCATTGTTTGGATGGGGGGCTTTTATCCATTTCCGCAGTCAATCAATCAATCAATCAATCAATCAGTAGCTGAACTGGGTTCCACACAGTCACAAAAACAAATTAACCGAAAAAGCCTCAAAAACAAAAACGCAAAATAAATAGCAAAAACAAAAGCACCAAACTTAATGCGTTCTGGAAGTCTGTTTGGCTTCTGAAATGTTCGAAAACCAAGGTGCAGCTTCTGATTGGTGCAGGCGCCCCAGAAGAGATAGCCGACAGCCGTATTGGATGTTAGGCTTCCGAAAAACGTTGGAAAACCAGAACACTTCTGGGTTTTTGGCATTTGGGAACCAAGGCGTTTGAGAACCAAGGTACCACTGTGGATGTGTGTGTGTGTGTGTGTGTGTGTGTGTGTGTGTGTGCATAAAATGTTGATGGACTCCAACTCCTATCAGTTCCAGCATAGAAAATAGAGATGATAGGAGCTGGAGTCTATTAACAGCATTCAGAGGCCCACAGATTTCTCACTCTTGCTATAGGAGTGAAGCCATTTTCCTCTCTGCGTTCTTCGCAACAGACATGGTGACTAGCATTTGGCATCTTCAAAGTAAGGCAGCATTCTGTGTGGAATGCTGCAGGGGGGAAAAACCTTGCGTACACGAGAAGCAAGAGGTGTACACGTTGCATTGGGCCTGGCAGGGTGAGCAACAAGAGGCAAAACTGTTCCATGACTGGTTGTGAGGAAGAACGCAGGCAAGCCAGTAGACTGGTGCCCCATTCTCAATCATAGACCAACCTCGACTGCTGAGGTGTAGATACGACGAACCACATATGAAATTCACAACTGTGATACTTGGTGATGACACTTTGCTATGTTCATTCAGCACCAGCAGCCCTAGAGGGAACCATATTAAGAACCCAGTGGCGGGTGAGAAAGAAAAATAACTACATTTTAAAAAATTATTTCAGCCAAAAAGCCTCCCAGACAGTGGCGTGCAGTGGAATTTTTCATAGGGGAACAGTTAGGGCCAGCATAGGCAAACTCTAGCCCTCCAGATGTTTGGGACTACAATTCCCATCATCCCTAGCTAACAGGACCAGTGGTCAGGGATGATGGGAATTGTAGTCCCAAACATCTGGAGGGCCAGAGTTTGCCTATGCCTGAGTTAGGGCCAGAGGTGCCACTTGCGAGGGTGATGGGGGGTACAGATGTTGTTGCATGTGAGCATCGCGTCTTCCTCCTAGAAGCTTCCCAGCTTTGGGGAAGGAGGCAACAGGGGAACATTTAGGGAAATAGCCTAGCCCCCCTAGTTCACTGACCGCACACCACTGCTCCCAGTCCCAGAGTGGCTCTCATACAATCAAGACAGTCTCTGCCCCGACAGACTTACAGTCTAAAAACAAACACGGCACACAAGGGGGAAAGGACAGGGAGGGAAGAGGAAACTCAAAACTCAGACACCATTTTCTAAACAGTAGTTCCTATAATGAGCAGCTGGCACAGTTCAGGGGGCAGGAGGTGCCCAATGGATCTGGCCCCCCACAACGGAATTGATGAAGTGAACGCTGCTTCTGACAGGAATTCAGAAAAAATGGGGTTTGAACAAATGGGGCAGTGAGTTCCTTGGGGAGGGCATTCCCCCCCCCCCGCCCCACTCTAGCACCGCAGAACAGGAGTGGGGAACCTGTGGCCATTCAGTTGATGTTGGACTCCAGCTTTTGGGGATCATCCAAACATCATTTTGTGCTGCATTTCTAGGCCACAGGGCCAGGCATTAAAGCTCTGAGCATTTTTGTTTGTTGTTTGTTCCAACGCTTCTCCCGGGAAAACTCGTGTTTTACAGCAAAATTGGAAAATGAGGGAAATGCCAGGATAAGCAAAAAACAAAAACAAAAAAAAATCTGCTCACCCACAGAGCTTCAAATCACTCTCTGCCTCGGGCAGCAAAATGTCTTTGGCCAGCTCTGGTTGCTGTAGAAGAACTATGCAAAATTTAATGCCAAGACAGTGAATGGGACAATGAGGAGGAAAAAAAACCCTGCCCAGGAGCTCCTGCCCAAGAGAAAAGCTGCATACACAATGCATTTAACGTTAGCACATGCCTCCCCACCCCATCCGATTCCTGTGTACTATAGTTTGTTAAGGATGCTGGGAACTGTAGCTCTGCGAAGGATAAACGACAAGTTTTTCCCAGGATTCTGTGGGGCAGGAAGGGGAAATGTGCTTCCAATGTATATAGTGTGTATGCAGCCGGACTGTGAGTGCGGCACACACAGTGTGTGAGAAGAGGAAGACCTGGCCCAGGGATGGATAGAGGAAGCGGAGAGAGGGATCAGTTAGAAAAAGGGCTTTGTTTAATCAGGAAGAGGGAAACAGAGGACAAGGGCCTAGTTAGGGAAAGTCCACAGTTTTGCGGGCCAGCTGTGAGCTCACCAACAACATCTATAGCCAAGCAGAACCTTATTGTTCCAGCTGTAAGGGGAAAGAAAGCACAGATATTATGGGGGGGGAGGAGAAGGCATTCATCCATTTGGACTTTGGTCTCTCATCTTCTACTCTCTTTTTGGGGCATGAAAGAGAAACACCCAATCCATTATTTTCCATCTTCTAAGGCCGGGATCCTATACAGTACATACTTACTGTACAAGGAATAAGCCCCACCGAACATACCAGGGCTTAACTTCTGAGTACAATATGTATTGGGTTGTGCTTTAAAATGTCTGGAAGGACTGCTCCTGTTATAAATACATATCGGACAAAGAAAAGAAGCAACTCACACATGCATATACGGTAATATGCACACCATGTCTGTCGATCCAGACAGCATCGTAGCATACAGGAGCAAAGCTGCAGACTGCTCCATTGGGAAATGAAATGCCATTATTATAGCTGGGGTCCTACAGAAGTTTTGAACTACAACTTGCTGGTGGGTGTTGCAGTCCATTATGATTATGAGGGTGCAAAGGCCGTTTTATTAGGATCAGCCGAAAGATCACTTGTTATTTTTCTCAGGTCTTTCTAATGAAATACCAACTCCTCGTGACTTTTTGGTTGGTATTCATTTAATTCACCACATTTGTATCCTGTATTATTATTTTTCCCAAAGTGGTCAAGGCAACATTCATAGTTCTCCTTCCGCCTCTGTTCAATGCTAACAGCAACCCTGTTAAGGTAGTTTAAACTGGGCCCACATCACCCAGTGAACATGACATTCCCCTTAACATTTCTCCAATGGAAAAAGGGAAGTCTGAAGGAAAAGCAGGACATTCCAGGATCACATCGGAAACCGGGACTTAATGCTTTGATGGTGTTTCCTGCTTGGCAGGGGGTTGGACTGGATGGCCCTTGTGGTCTCTTCCAACTCTATGATTCTATGATTCTAGGACTGTCCTTGGAAATTAGGGACACTTGGAGGGTCTGGCATTGTGGTCAGCCGGGGATTTGAACCTAGGTTCCCCCTAGTCTAACAACTCTCTTAACTACCACAGCGTATTGAATTCCCCTACTGTTAAAAGTTGCTTCCAAGTATTCTCATTTGGTTTCCCTGAAAAGAAAGCCCTCTAGAGTAGACAAAGTATACTTCAGCGCCATTACCCGCAATTTCCAGAAAACAGAAAATGGCTCAAATTGTAAAATAATGCAACTACTGTACTGAAGATGGAGGACCGAAAGGGAAAGAACATAACATTCTTCTCTATGGCTGTTACAAAAATTGGTTACATAACGTACATAACGTCAAAGCACATTTTGCTCCTCAAAATAATCCTGGGCACCGTGTTTTGTTAAGGATGTTGCTGAGGATTGTAAACTGTGAGGGGGTAAACGACAGTGCCCAGAATTATTTTGAGGAGCAAAATGTGCTTTGATGGTCTTTTAAAGGTATAGTGCGCATGCAGCTATACGAATCTTTTAATGAGCATTCACGTGAATATTGGAGGAAAGGATGGAGTTGCTTTATAACGGGGGGGACGACAACTTGGGAGTGGCTACAGCAGGCAAAAGGCGGGTGGCAAAGAGTGGGCAGCAGAGCAAAAGATGTGACTTTGTATAATGGGCTACATTCCTGCCATACAACAAATGCTTAAGGGTGAGTGCAAAGCACAGCCAGCGAGAGGTGTGGTCTGTGGACAAGGGGGTGGTCTAGGGAGTGTGGGTGTTCTGGGTCGAGTGCCAGGGGCCAGATATGCTTGGAGGGCCGCATTCACGACTTGAGGTTGCCACACCCCGTTTTATACCATAAATTTATTTACAATATTAAAATAACCCTGCTTGCTGCAGGTTCAGGAACGGACAGGAACAAACAACAACCCAAGGGGTCTGACCTTTCCCATATTAAGTAGTGCCCTTGTTCATTTCCCCAAATATCTCTTTTGAATCACTTAGATTCCTTTTCGTGGAAGTAGAGCGTTGTGGCATTGTATTGATTCTCTGATAAGACCTAATCAATGGCCACCCACCCCTCTCCCATGTTTTTAATGCAGTGCCCATGTTTCGGTTTTAATTCTATGTCTTTAATCCTCTCCTACTATTCTTAGCAATTTCTCCCTTTCTGGGAATTAAAGAAAGCAGGGGATCCCCCTCATCCCTCCCTCTTCCCTGCCCAAACTCTGCAACTTGGGACTTTCCAAACTGCTGTGCTTGTTATTTCACTTCATGGCCTTGAATGAGGTTGGCTGGGGCTTCCTAGATTCTGGGGAAAAGGTGTGGGATTAAGTGGGGCATAGTGGAGCACAGGCCAGGAGCCAGAATTGGATTCTGGCAGGCACAATATGTCTGTTGAACTATTCTAGCTTTGCCCTATCGGCAGCTGCCTTCTGTCTGGTACACTTGCTCCTTCTGGTATCTCATCAGGGTTGAAATGAGAGTCAGCACTGGAAGCCATAAATTACAAGCCTAGAGCCACAGGGATGGGGAAACCTCTGGCTCTTCAGCTGCCATCATCCTAGACTATTGGCCATGCCAGCTGGGGCTGATGGGAGTTGGAGTACAACACAACCTCAGAAGGGCTACAGAATGCCCACAAGATGCTCGGCCAAACAGAGAAGATACTGTTGTTGCTATCCACCGGTAAAAGTACAGGTCTGACCTGGAAAACTTTACAATCCTCCCAGGTTGGACTTTACTGTACAGGGGGAATGCTCTTTTAAAATGTCGACCTGGAGGCTCCTGACATATAAGCGAACAGGTGAATTGTTAATGCAGTATTTATGGCAGGAATGGGGGAACTGTGGTCCTCCAGGTGGTGCTGAACTCCAATTCCCATCAGCTTCAGCCAGCATTGCCAGCTGTCAGGCATGATGGGAGATGGAGTCCAACAAGATAGATAGATAGATGATAAACATCTGGCAATCCAGAGGTTTCTGGTTTGCAGAAACATTGCCTAACATTTGTCAAACTTTTTGGAACGGTTCATTCCATAAAAAAAGTTAGTTCCGCCGTTTCACAACTTCTAATCTAAACGAAATTGCCAAACCTGTTGAGGATTTGCAGTGGCTGCCTACTCAGAAACAAGTCCCACTGAGTTCAACAGGACCTAACTCTCAGGCAAGCATGTACAAGATTGTTTTTGTTTTCTAATAAAGCTAGAAACACTCTGTGCTATGCTGGTATATACTATGCAAACAATACCAACCTAGATAATATATTCCCTGGCCACTTGATAAATGCAAAAAATGATGTCAAAAATGATGCTCAATAGATGCAGTATTTATTTCTGCACAGGACACACAGAGAGAGAGACCCTTATAGCCAAATAACAAGTGAAATATGCATACATTAACAAACAATAAAATGTAGCTTCACATGAACAAAATACAAGGAATGGATGTAGCAGCACAAAACAATTGTATTCTGAAGATAATGTCTGCACCAACCAGATATGTTCTGAAAAGAATAACTATGGCACATTACTAAAATGCAATAATTGTACAGAATTGCACAAAACTATGTTTTTTTATTTCTTCTTCTTTGACAATCATTCGTAGTCAAGTAAAATTGTCTTCAATAAACATGGTTTTAAATTTATCTGCTTAATATATATATATACCACTTGACTGTAATAAAACCTCTAAGCAGTTTACAAGAAATATTAAAATTACCAATCAAAATAGTAAAAAAGATTTAAATTATATTTAAATATAATTAAAATTAACAGTAAAAGAGATTCACATGTCAATACTATATCTGAAAATATTGACTGCAGCAACCAGATGTGTTCTGAATATCCAAATGCATTTTAGCATAAAGTCTTATTCAATGGTATACAGGTAAAAAGGGGCATCTCCTTGGGCCTGAGCCCAGAGGACCCAGTATTTAAAACTATGCAAATAAATATGTATTGAAAACTTATATATAGTACCACCATTTTTTTTCATCTTAAATTAAACTGGGGCCAGACTTCTGTCAGGGGGTGGGGGCATACCTGTCAACTTTTCCCTTTTCTTGCGAGGAATCCTATTCAGAATAAGGGAATTTCCCTTTAAAAAAGGGAAAAGTTGACAGCTATGGGTGTGGGCAACAATAAGGGTGCCTCTCTGAAGCGGAGCAAAGTTTTGAGAAGCTCCCTCTAAGAAGAGCTGATTCCTGAGATCAGCTGATCCCATATTATGCAATAGGTTGTCTGTTTGTGATGACCAAACTCAAAACGCTATAAATCGGGTCCTCTCTCAAAGAGGGCATGTGTTGTGGTACGACCTGGCAACCAACCCCTGTGTTGTGGGTGGGAATATCTGGACAAGCCACAACACCCTATTGGTAGGTCCCTCGATGCTGGGAGCAATCCAACCAATGGGACGCATGAAAAGGACATTGAGGGACCTATTTAAGCCCATGCACGTGCACCTGAGCTTCCTCTTCGGGCTAGTGCATCGGGAAAACCCGCCCCCCTCTCCCTATATTTAGGGCTTGTGCTTGACCTTGCTATGCCGTCGTGTGTCGCCCGTCGTTGGGACAGGGGCACGGCAGGGATTTCCCCCATTTGGCTGATTGGCTGTTGCCACTTGGGTTTCGCCTGCCGCGTAGCAAATCGTCACAACTTGTAAGGTTGCGGATAGGCTCTGGTTCAAGTGATAGGGGTGGCAGAAAGGTCTGGCCATCCCTATGCGAAAGGTATTCCGGTAAAGGAATCCAGGGACTCAATGGTTTGGTCAACCCTGAGAGGGGTTGTGCCTGTGCCCGAATCCAGGGGACATCAGGGTGGCAGACTGGCGGGGTTCCCGCCTTCCGCTGTCCCTGGTGTTCACCTTTGGCTGACCTACAATAGAGCTCTGGGTCAGCGCTGCCTGCAAGGGTGCAGGGAGCTAGTCGAACCAGAGCCTATGCAACCACTCACTTGATTGTAATCAATAAAGTTGTGGCCTAAATTCTGCCAAAAACCAAACCAAATATCTGAGTCATGTGTGAATTTATATAGGGGGTGGTTAAAAGGTCTAAACACACAATCACCAGACTGGTCTCAACTGGTTGGCAAGGGAGAAAAAATAATTTAAAAAAGGAATTCAATAGTAAGGGAAATGCGATGTTAACAGCCAAGATCTTTCGATAAGGTGAATTTCACCAAGAACAAAGGCGTTCAAGCTATAAAAGAGCTACACTAGATTAACAAGGGATCTCAGGTGGGTCTGATGACAAGGTCAAGCGAGATAAGCAGAGCGCAGGTGCCCATTGGGCAGAAAGCCAGGCGAAAGGAAGAGGTTGTTCTTGGCAAACACAGATTTGAGGGACTTTCTTGTCTATGATCGTATTTTAATCCCCCTCTTCTGCAACAACAAGCCAACCTTTTGTGCATTCTATATTGCTAAGTCTGCTTTTATTATAAGTGCTTTGTTCCATCTGAGAGAGCATAGCAGTTGTCAGTTTAACCGAAACTAATCAACGGCCTCCATGGAGACCAATTCACATTAGGATTCCCCCCGTGTCTTCAACATCTTGCTCATTTGTGCGTCATCAGACGCACTCGCCAACCCACATCGTCCTCCCGCGGTTTCTGCCTTTGCATTACATTATGCTCAGTGCATTTTTTCTAAAAAAAAAAAATATATATGTTAAATGGTACTCTCATTTTCCTACTCATATTGAAATGAGGCCAAACTTAGATTCACAAAATGTTAAGGGGTATGCGTACCCCCACGTCGTCGTCCCCCAGAAGAAAAGCAATGGATATGCTCTAACCAACTGAGCTATCATCCAAAACCTGTCTGAAGTCCATTACGTGATATCGGTTTCATCACTTTTTGACCTGGCAATATGTTGTGAATCGTGTTTTGTGTGCTATGCAAAAATCACGAAGTGGGGAAAACCTTGGAGGCAACCAGTGTCTCTACATAGCTCCATCCTTATTTCAGACATTGTGATATATTGGTATATCGCAATGTTTTAGCTGGTCATCTATCGCGATTTTTAAAACCAGGTATCGCCCACTCCACACAGGATAAAACGGGGAGGAAAAATTCAACGGAATTTTCCACTGTGTTAAGCTCCTTTGACCATCAAATGCCGCAATCCACACGAATTATGCACATCTAAACCACAACAAAGCCAGCAGAACACAAATACCGTAAGTGGGTGTGGAAGCTGAGGAAAGGACCCTTTAGACTTCCTCTTTCCTCTTCCCGGCCTTGGTCTACATGCCACAACTGCAAACTAGAGGAACACAGGAAGCTGGCTTATGCTGAGTCCGACCATTGGTCTATTTAACTCAATATTGGCTGCACTAACTTGCAGCAGCTCTCCAAACAGGTTTCCAGAGTCTCTCAATTCTACCTGGGAAATGCTGGGGACTGAACCTGTGATTTTCTGCACACAAAACAAATGCTTTTCCGCTACGTTCCAGACTGTCAAATGGTTGTAACTGTCAGAATTCCAAAGCCAGATAACAAACTATATATATAATAATGGCTTATCGAATATTTACAGATAAATTGCAAACAGATAAAAACATTGGCAGGATTATTGTAATAACCTGCAGTTTCATAAGAGGATACAGTATACAGTATATTTAAAGTAGATAATTAAATGAGGAAATTAAATGAATTTGGTTATGCAGAAGATATTAAAAAATAAATTTCAGGAACCGCAGAAGGGGGGGGAGAAAGTAAAACTTTGAAGTGTTAAAACGATTGTAAAATTAATGAAATGTATAAATTTGAAAAAGTATAGATAAAAACTTTTTTTAAAAGGAGCCCTGGGAACTGCAAAATCTATATAAAAAGGTCAGGTGTACACCTTTCGAACGCTGCTAGAAATTTCCCAAAACGTCAGTTTCCTCGGTTTGTTCGTTGGAGGAAACGGTGACAGTTAACTTGCTTCGAAAGTGGCTTAAATGTGTTGCGTAAATGTGACCTAAGAGCTTCTGCAAACAAAGACTGTGGCGAGGACACTTTGCTGGCAATTGCTTTATCAAATAATAATTATCCAATTATAATTAGTGCCATATACACACCATGTACCGTGGAAGAGGGAAATGTAGGACAGGGGCTTCCGCTGGGAGCCAGTCTTTTAGAAAAACAAATCATCTATGGGCTTGGCTGCTGGGGAAGGGGAGCACATAATATGGCATTCAACTAGGCTTTACTCAAAGTAGACCCATTGAAAGTAATGACTATGACCCACTCAACAAAAATCCCACCCCCGCCGATATTAATCGTTGTAAAAAAGAACATGTCACCTGCAGTGAAGCCTATAATAATGTAGTAATATTTTCCACCCACCCACGTTTTTTGTTAGGTCAATTGATTTCAATAGGTCTACTCGAATACCGCCTAGCTATTGTGGGATAGGGTTGGAGGAAGGATGGAAACACGGAGGGAATAAAATGGGTAGGACATTCGAAAAGGCCTGGGGAACATTTAAACCACATTCAATGCACGCTTAAAGCACGTGAGTTTATGTATTCATTTCATTTGTGCCCTGCTCCCACAGACGAGTATAGGGCAGCAAAGAATCCTGGGAAGTGTAGTTTGCTCTCAGAGGACTACAGTTCCCTGCAGTCTTAACAAATGACCCTTCCCAGGATTCTCTTGGGGAAGTCATGTGGTTTAAACGCATCCTGTGGCCCAGTCCGTAAATGTCATTCAGTGGATGTTGTAACGTGGGGATCGTGATTCATCAAGTGATTTCAGCTCTGACAGAGCAGGCGGGAGACAGGTTCTTCATGTAACATTCTTTATTCAGACAAACAAGACTGGGGAACTGAGGAGAGGGAAGCTACATTTATAGGGACAGTAGAGGATACATTTTGGAGGGAACAATCTCAAGCAATCACAAAGCTGCCTTTTGGTGGGAACCAATAAGACTGAGGATCCAAATGCAGCAACTTGAATGAACCAATAGTAACTGTTCCTTCTGGAACAGGAAGGCAGTTACTTTCCCCTAATGTGAATACAGACAATAGTAATCAGATATGATAACCCTTGAATCAATACACAACAGTGGATACCACCCACCCACTGAAAAACACTTGCAAGTTGCATTAATAAAGAGCATAGGAAGAAACTTGCTGGAACAGAACACAGGTCCATCTAGTCCAGCATCCTTTCCCCCATAGTTGCCCCCATAGAGCCAGTGCGGTGTAGTGGTTAAGAGCAGTAGACTCGTAATCTGGTGAACCGCGTTCGCATCTCCGCTCCTCCACATGCAGCTGCTGGGTGACCTTGGGCTAGTCACACTTCTCTGAAGTCTCTCAGCCCCACTCACCTCACAGAGTGTTTGTTGTGGGGGAGGAAGGGAAAGGAGAATGTTAGCCGCTTTGAGACTCCTTCGGGTAGTGATAAAGCGGGATATCAAATCCAAACTCTTCTTCTTCTTCTTCTTCTTCTTCTTCTTCTTCTTCTTCTTCTTCTTCTTCTTTCCCAGCAACTGGTACTCAGAGATATACTGCCTCTGCATCTAGAGGGTCCATTTTGCCATTGCTAAACCTCTCCTGCATGAATTTATCGAATGCCTTCTCAAGTCATTTAAGCCAGTGCCCATTGCATCATCTGTTCCCTGTTAATTCCCTAAATTAAGCAGACGGATTAACAAAGGCCCTAAATATTTGTGGGGAACCTTTTCCCCTGTAACAAAAAAAACCCCTCAGAACCCCCCAGAACTATACCTCTTTCTAAAAATAAATAAATTGAAAAGTGGGTTTTCAGAGCTACTTTTTTTTTTATTACCAGGGTGTCCTGCCCTTCCTCGGTTAGCTAAGTAAGCAGGATGATATATAGCCTGGCAGGATAAATGTTTACACAAAGGTTAGTATGCGTAGGACTTATCCCAAGTTCTCTGGGGGAAAGGATTGCAGCATGAGCTTCCCTCACAACCATCAGGTCGGCTCCACACCGTACATTTAAAACACGCCCCCTTCTCCATTTTAATTAAAACTTGTAAATTATGACAAAAGAGGGGTTGGTTTTTTTTTTACAAAAAAAGCACTAAAACCATGTGATGTTTTATTCTGAAGACAATTGCCTTATTTTCCAGGCAAGTGGACACACAAGACTTTCCAAATAAAATGAAAAAAGGGAAGAATTAAGAGTTAGCATCCTTGTTTCCCTTGCTTCCCAGTTGCTAATAGTCCAACAGAAATATAAAGAGTATAAAGGTAAAGGGACCCCTGACCATTAGGTCCAGTTGCGGACGACTCTGGAGTTGCAGTGCTCATCTCGCTTTATTGGTTGAGGGAGCCGGCGTACCTATTTATCTACTTGCTAGGTTGGCAGGAGCAGGGACCGAACCATCAACCTTCTGATCGTCAAGCCCTAGGCTCTGTGGTTTAACTCACAGCGCCACCAGCGTGTGTACGCCTGCCTAAATGTATTTAAATCACTCATACTGCGGGTGGCGCTGTGGGTTAAACCACAGAGCCTAGGGCTTGACGATTAGAAGGTTGGTGGTCCCCGTGACGGGGTGAGCTCCCGTTGCTTGGTCCCAGCCCCTGCCCACTAAGCAGTTCAAAAGCACGTCAAAAGTGCAAGTAGATAAATAGGTACTGTTCCGGCGGGAAGGTAAACAGCGTTTCCGTGCGCTGCTCTGGTTCGCCAGAAGCGGCTTTGTCATGCTGGCCACATGACCCAGAAGCTGTACGCCGGCTCCCTTGGCCAGTAACGCGAGATGAGCGCCGCAACCCTAGAGTCGGACACGACTGGACCTAATGGTCGGGGTCCCTTTACCTTTTTATACTGCTTTAACCATCATGACATCATCCAAAGAATTCTGGGAATTGTAGCTCCATTAGAGGACTTCTAAGGACTCTCAGCATCCTTAACGAACTACAGTTCCTATAATTTTTTTTTTTTTTTGCTGGAAATCATGATGATGATGATGATTTTATTGACCCATCTGACTGGTTGCCCCAGCTTGAGTGGTTTCATTGTATGGTGTGGATGAGAGAATGCCTTGTCCAAGGACACCCGCCACATTTTTAAAGCTGGATAGATACAAAAATTGATCACATGCACCACCCTTCATATTATGACTCTTAACCTCATTTGTATTTCAGCCTTCTTTCAGTGATGTTTGGATGGCATGCATTGATAGGGGCTACCCCACTTTATCCTGACGACAACCCTGTGAGGTTTATGACAACAACCCTGTGAGGTTTATGATTGGAAGGGGAATCTGATTTCCCAAGAAGTTACTGCGCCATACTGGCAATCACTCAGCAACAGGGAGCACGTGAACCCATAACCTTCCTACACGTAATTCTTACCAGTTAGGCCCCACCCTCACTCGGAGTACTGTAAAGCTTTTCACATACGTACACCAAAAAAAAAAAAACAAAAAAAGAAAGGGGAAAAAAGGAAGTGCTTTTACTTGAAGTGAGAAATAAAAAGAAAAACCTTTTGCACAATTTAGGGGTTTACACGGAAAAAAACACACACACAAACGTATTGCGTAGGCAAGTCTTTCCAAAAATTCACACCATTTATCAAAACAGGTCACGCCATGAACCTTGTTTGTTTATTCCAGCAATTTATCATACTGCTTAATTACAATAATACAGTGGTACCTCGGTTCTTGAACGAAATCCGTTCCAGAAGCCCTTTCGGCTTCCAAAACGTTCGAAAACCGAGGTGCGGCTTCCCATTGGTTGCAAGAGCTTCTTGCACTAGGCGGAAGTCGCGTCGCACATTTGGGTTCCGAAAAACGTATGTAAACGGAAGCATTTCCTTCCGGGTTTTTGGCGTTCAGGAACTGAAATGTACGACAACGGAGGTGTCCGGGAACCGAGGTTCCACTGTATCTAAGTCAGAGCTTTCCAAACTGTGTGTCGCAACGCGTTAGTGTGTCGGTTGCGGTGTTTAGGTGTGTCGCACGCTATGTGTCCATATCTCTTATAAGGGGTTAGTTTAACCTCCTGGTTTGCTAGTAAAACTGAATTAACATGTTGCAAAATGATGCACGTCTAAAAAGTGTGTCACCAGCATGAAAAGTTTGGAAAGCTCTGCTTTAAGTGGTGTAGATCAAGCCCAACAAATGCAATAAAGTATTATTATTATTTTTAAATCATGTTAAAAACTAATTATAAAATCAGAAATGAGTTAAAATACCTGCTGGATTTTAAATATATATATTTTTTATAAGTTTTTGCTAGGTACTGGAAGTTCAGCAAGGAGTGGTCTATACCAGTCTCAGCTGTGAAGGTGTTTCACAGAAGTGGGACCCCAATACTGAGCACAGGACTTCTAGAACTTATGAGCTCTGTGGTCCAAGCCACAGGCAACCAGCTAACAAAAACTCCCCCCCCCAAGCCTTGGTGATGGGGTAGGGATATAAGGAATCAGTTGGCCCTTGAGGTAACCTGGGGGCCTGTGTTGTTAAGGGCAATGGAATCTGACACAAGAATCTTGAACCTGGTCCCCAGTAGCATCTGGGTAGCCAATGCAACCATTTGAGTCATGTGCTGGCGATGGTCTGTCCCCATCAGCAGTCTTGCTGCAGCATTTTGACCCAGTTGGAATCTCTGGAGGCATGGCTGCCCCACACAGAATGCATTGCAAGAATCAATTCTTGTGGTAATGCGTAACAGAGGTGCCTGCTTCTCCACAGGATTGGGGGGGCCTGATGCAATGTCATCTGAATATTGAGGGGGCACGACCCTCTCAGAAAAAAAATATCCAGGGGGCCAAAACTGCCTCACCCCTAGGAGTTGATGCTTATGCTGTGTAGAGAGGTCGCCCATATCCAATACAGTCGTACCTTGGTTGTCTAATGCCTTGACTCGGACGTTTTGGCTCCCAAACACCGCAAACCTGGAGGTGAGTGTTCCAGACTGCAAACATTTTTTGGAAGCCGAACGTCTGACGCAGCTTCCGATTGGGTGCAGGAAGCTCCTGCAGACAATTGAAAGCCGCGCCTTGGTTTTTGAACTGTTCCGGGAGTCGAACGGACTCCCGGAACAGATTAAGTTCGACAATCAAGTATGTATAGACATGAAAAATTTTTGTTTATAATTGACGGAGTGTGTGTTTTGTCCAGCAAGTTCTTCGCTGGCACTGGTCTTGTGCTTCACCGCTTCCGCTTCTGAAGGGCAGCCTTGCATGAGTGCAAAAAAAGAGTCCCGATCTCAGCTTTCTGGAGATGCTGAGCCACGTGTTCTCCCCAACACTACGTCTCCATTTTGCCTGCTTGAGATCTGTGCAAGGTCTTGCTTATGCCCAGTAACTGTGCATAAAGCTGAAGGTTTGGTATGAAAACTATCACAACTGATGGGAGAAATCAGGGAGCACTGTGTGCTTACACACGCAAGCGTTTTTTGTATCTTAGCCTTAAAGCGAAAGATGTGTGCATAAGTTGAGGAATGTGGGCTGTCAAGTGGGAAGCAGAGAGTTAGACTGGGCCAAATGCAGCCCAAGGGCTGCTAAGTTGCTGACTCCCACTTTATATGAAGCAGTTCATTCAACATTTCCAACCGAGTTACAATGCTACTACAGTACAGTACTGCGGGGGGGGGGGGGCGGGGAAGAAGAGACAAAATGTCCTTTGAAATTGCTCAACTTCCTACCTAAGTGCTGTCATTTTAACCACTCAGTTGGGGGCAGGGGAGAGCAGGAAAGGGGAAAAGACTGCTGGAGAGGAAGTGGAAAGGCTAGGTTCCTCGAGGCTACTTTATCTAAACCCAGGATGGGGAACGTCAGTCCTGGGGGGCATGGGCATAGTCAGGATTTATGTTTGGGGTGGCGGCAGCACACCCACATGTCATCATCACCCTCTGTCTGGTTCTGTCTAGCAGATTTGGAATGAAATGTCTCAACAACAGTTGTTTTAAATTACTTTCTTTTGACCCCAAGTGTTCAGGAAAATCTGTTAAAACCTTTCTACAATTTATAATTTTGGTTAAGTATTTTTATTTATTTACTTGATTTAGGGGGGCAGCTGCCCACCTGGCTACGCCCATGTTGGGGGGCAAATGCAGCCCCCTACCATCCTCATCAGGTGCTTTTGCCTGGTTGGAATGTTTCCTTGAACTGTGATAATGCCCCTTGCTTACCTGGATGCAGGAAGAATAGATATGATGTACACTGTACCTTTAATGCCCCATTCAGCCAAAGCTTCCAATCGCAGGTTCTCCTCGCTGCCACTGCCCTTGCTCAGCTTCCCAACTACATCATCACATGGGAAAAGGAGGCAAAACCACACCCAAGAAAGAAAAGAATTACGGCCATGTAGTGTAGTGGTTAGAATGGTGAACTTAGGCTGGGGAGACCCATGTTCAAATCCCCACTCAGCCACGAAGCACACTGGTGACCGTGGCCCAACCTCAACCTAACATACCTCACAGGATTACTTATTGTGACAATAAAATGGGATGGGATCCATGTACACCACCCTGAATGCCATTGGGGTAAAGGCAGGACCAGAGGTGTGGTGGCGCCGCGTTGCAAGGGGTCAATGGCTCATTGCTATTTCTACAGCAGGGTCCTTGTCTCCTAGAGGCCCCCTGCCCTCAGCATGAAAGGGGAGCCTTTCAACCACTCTGGGTTCGTCCAGTGTGTCGATTGGAGGAAACATAACCTAAGGTTACCAGACGTCCCCGTTTTCCCGGGGAAAGTCCCCAGATTTACAAATCAGTCCCCATACAAAATCCATTGAAATTGAAAAGTGTCCCCGGGCGCATTGAAAAAAAATCTGGTAACCTTAACTCGCTTGGAAAAAGAGACATTGGAGCGCTCAAAATCATTTGCCCTGTTGGATATTCTCTCTCAGTGTGAGAGAGAATCATTTGTTCCAGAAACAGAATTAATAGAGAAGAAGTTTCAAGAAGTAACAGAAGGCTGAGATTGTTTTGTCTATGCAAGGACACCCGGCGGCGAAAGTGATGCTGGACTCAACCCTTCTAAATCATCCATCAGAGGTTGATGGATCCAACATGCCCACAGATGTACACAGAAAATAGAAGATCTAGCACGTGGGGATCTGCATATATTGTTGCAATGCATCACGTTTATTTCTACTGTGCAGTTGGAAGGTTATTGTGTAATATTAGAAGGGACCCTGCACTTCTGAATTTGCCACTATATCCCTGGGAAGGATATAAACGTAATTAAGTGACAATGAATGAATCAGGCTACGCATGCGTATTCGCCTATGCCCAAGTCCAGTCACCCCGCCCACCCGCCGAAACCCGGCCACCAGCATTTACGCATGCTCAATTAGGTATGGCTGCCCACCCTTTGCCACTCCAAACATGGCGGCGGCGGCCGACCGGAGTGTAGGTCTTACGCATGCGTGTTCCATCCGACCACTCGCCGAAGGCTGAGTTTGGATTCCCGCCGCTACCCGGATGAAGAAAACACAGAGGCGGTGGCCAATGGGAAGAGGGTAGGCATGGCAACAAGGGGGTGGAGAGGCAGGCTCCTCCCCTGAACTTGTTGGCGGGAGAGACAGGTCGAGGGAATAGGGGGCAGTGAGGTGAGAGTGTGCGGTTTTGAAGTGGTTTTGCGGGTTGGGCTGCCGGTATGGGGAGAGGGTGGGTGACGTGAGCGAGCCCATAGGGGTTCCCTGGGGGCAGAGACTGAGGCAGGGAGCCTGGGTCTGACGGTTGTTGGGGGTCCAGCAACATCTGCAGGCCCGCTTGGCTGTGTGTGTCCCCCCCATCCGGGTTAGGGGCAGTAGGAAGTGTGGATTCTTGGAGACTCTTGGAAGCAATTGGGAGTGGGGTGGGTGCTGGGTGCTCTTGGGAGGAGGGTTGTGTGGAAAACGAATGTGGAAAAGGAAATTAGAGTGGCTGGGGAAACGCAGCCAGATGGTCGGGGTATAAATAACATTATTATTATTATTATTATTATTATTATTAAACTAGAGCAGGATACAGTGAAATAAGTGGGCAGCATGTTAATGTGGGGGTTGGGCATAGGATCCAGCTCCTAGGGCCTTAGGTCGTTTTGGCCCCCTCAATAAAATATTTGAGGGGGCCACCCCTCCCCCCCGTTAATGGGCATTTCCTTTCAAAGGGTGTCTTGTGATTGATTACGTGGGGCAGGGCTTACCTCGCCCCCCCCCCCAATATTTTATTCAAGCTGGCTCCCCTGGGGTAGGGTAGGTGGACTTGATCACGGGGAGCGGGGAAGTGGTGTGCGGGTGGTTGGCCTATGGTTCTTAAGTGCTCTTGTCCGTGGTTGATTCTGGTTCCGTGTCTGCTCCAAAGAGCTTCCCTTCTGGATCAAACCCAACGGTTCATCAATAGCTGCCGGCAAATGGCTTTAAAAAGAATCGTGTAAAATTCACGCAGTGCAGCTTTCGTTGTGTCTGCCTACCTCTGATAGCCTTGAAGGAGCTGTTTCTGTCAACCCGCCCTGTGAATTTCCCTGGGGGCATCTGGCCAGTCATTGGCGAAATAATGCTGATCTTCACGACCCATTACTTTGATTCAGTATGACCATCCTTATATGCTTTAAAGAGAACTCGTAGCCAAACTCACAAAATATATATTCTCCTGAAGGTTTGCATATCTGTTTGCAGGTTGGGGTGGGTGGTGGTTTTTGGAAAAACAGCTGATTGAAGCTGTCATTTTGAGCAGAGGATTTGGAAGAGGAAGAGTTGCTTAACTATTTCTCTTCCTGCTGTTTATCTGCTCAGAATAACTTCTACCTGGCAGGTGGGGAAACATTTTGGGGCAAGAGTTTGGAGTGGATAAATGACAGGCAGGGGAAGTGTTAAACAGACTCCCTTAGCTTGCTCATTGCAACCTCTGAGGCTGCCTTTCAGTAAAACAAACATAATTTTGTTTTTATTTATTTCATGTGCAAGGCCTTAATTATAATCACTGGCCTTTGAACTTAGTCTGTCAGTGTGAATGCATGCAGCAGAAAGGATTTACATATTCCTGCTGTGCATCATTATAGGCAAAGTGTGCAGATTATGGTTGTCACTATCGGGAATAGGTGAAAGCTGGTGCCACATTTGTGAGTGGGTGCAGTGGCTAGATGTCGTGGCAGGGAAACACAATTCCATGAGTACTGGACCTTTTAGCAATGTATAATGTGAACAGTGGCTGCAAAGGGGGCTTTGGAATATTCCTAGTTTAGGTCAGGGATAGCCGATGAGGGATAATTCTCCAAGTGTTGGACTACAGCTCCCATCATCCTTAATCAATGGTCATGGTGACTAGGACTGATGGGAGTCGTAGTCCAAGAAAATCTGGAGGGCACCACATGGGTTGACAGATCCCTGTCTGCTTTCATAGTGTAACAAGGAGTTGTGGAAAGTCTTTGGGGAAGACGGTGACATTTATGAGGAACTGGTTTGGCTATTGATGTGGGACGCTCTTCTCTCTTCTAGGAATGCCAATATGGAAAGCAAACGGAAGGCTTCTGTGGGGGAGCCTACTCTTTCCCAGCGGAAGAAGTCACGAGGAGGTGATTGGGAGGAGGATGGCCCCTCACAGTTTGAAGAGGAACTGGCTTTTTTGGATGAGGTAGAGGCTGAGATGGCTCTGGAGGTGAAGGAAGCACAGCTGGTACCTGATGTCATCCCCTTTGGTGAGTTACATGGGTACCAGATAGGGAGTGGAGTGTGCTAGGCAAATGAGTCAGAAAGGTTGGGCAGGGGACTGACAAAGCAAAACGTATGTTTGTTGGTGGTATGGTATGGGGAGCCTTTGGCCTTCCAGATATTGCTGAACAGCTCCCATCAGCCCCAGCAAGCATGGCTAGTGGCCAGGAATGATGGGAATTGTAGTTCAGCCACATCTAGGAGGCCCATGGTTTACCACACCTGGTTTATTGCTGTAATTCAGCATTCAGTGGCACATTTAAAAAAATGCTGAATGCTGAATTACAGCAATAAACCAGGTGTGGAAAACCATGGGCCTTCTAGACGTGGCACTGAGTAATGTTGAGCAACATTGAGCACATTGCATATTGTGTTCAACTGAAACCACTGTGAGACTTTGCCTTTCCTTTTTTATTTTTGGTGCTGCCCCATCTCTCTTCTTCCTGCTCTTTGCAGTTTGAACTTGGGAGGAGCAAGATCTTTAGCCGTTCCAAATTTGTACTTGGTCGAAAGAGAATTGATGGTCGTGATTGATGTGAGTTTCTCTGCTCCCTTCAGGTAATCTCTTCTCATCGGTGCAGAATCCAAAATGGCAGAGACCACCGCCACCCAAAATAAACCCGAAGGAGGAAGCTCTGTGTTTCCAGCAAGTGGAACTAGATTATTACGTGGGTGAGTGCATAAGCGGATAAAATGCTGCCGAAAAGGTCCTGAAGGTGCTGCAGAATGGATTCCATTCCTCCTGGGAAGGGGTTTGCCGAACTAGGTATTCCCTTTGCCTGACTGAACAATAACTCTCTGCTACAGAAAGGGAAGTCTGAAGCTGTTATACTTCCTGGGGCTTTTGATAGCTACAATAGCCCCATAATATTCTTAGCCGTGTTTGCCGGACAGAGCGGATAAAGTCTGGAATTCCCCAGATAAGTTGTAGTCCCATTTTTTCTGATGGTTGGGTTGAGGAAAGGTATCATGGCAAGCTTGTAGGGAGGTATCTTTGGAAATCTGTGCGCAAAGTCTTGTGAAGTCTTTCGTTTTGAAAGAAAATAAATGTTAAGTTGCTAGCCCTTAAAGGTTGTGGAATGGAAAATGTACAAAAATAATGTGGGCCGATTCTGCTAAAATATATATATTAAAAAGTTAGAGGTGGTCTAAAAGAGACTAGAGCATTTTTTCAGTTCATATCATACATGGTTCACTAGAGATGTTTTTTTTTTTAGTGGAAAGGCAATTGTAATTTAAATAGTTAAATACAGATCGTACATTATCAACATTCAGCAACTGATCCAGCCTCTCTCTCTTCTTGAGGCAGGTGCTCACCTCCCTGGCTTCCCAGGATCCACCCAGGGTCCAGTTCCTGTCCTGCGGATGTTTGGAGTCACTGGAGCCGGCAGCAGTATCTGCTGCCACATCCATGGCTTTGCACCCTATTTCTATGTGCCTGCCCAGGCTGGTGAGTGTTTGGCTACAGGGGGAGGGGCTCTCCCCAAACCACCCTCCTTTCTTCTGCAGCTTAGTCAGTCTCCTGCTCCCCTCCCTCTTCCTGTTAACTTTTCTCCCAGGATTCCAAGCAGAGCATCTGGCTGACTTTCAGCGGGAACTGAATGCGGCTGTCATCCGGGACATGCGATCCAACAAAGATGGCCTGACCCAAGTTGTTCTGGCAGTGGAGATCTGCAACAAGCAAAGTGAGCACAAGAGAGTTTGTGTGTAGGCATCCCCTGTGTCTGGAAAGATGGTTGGGTTAGACCAGGGTTGCCCAAACTTGGGTCTTGGACTACAACTCCCATCATCTCTAGCTAGCAGGACCAATGGTCAGAGATGATGGGAATTGTAGTCCAAAAGCAGCTGGAGACCCAGGTTTGGGAAACCCTGTGTTAGATCCAGATTTGGGATGCCCGCTGAGCATTAAAATCACAGCAGCCTTGCATTTTTAGCACCCGGAACAGTGTTGCCTTTTCATGCTCAATTCCCCATGCTGTTTGTAGCGGTTGAGCCTGGCCTGAATAGGCAAGATTGTGTTGTATGTATAATAGGAGCAAAAGAGTTCTAAAGTTGTTGACCGATCCTAGTCCTTATGCTTGTAAATAGCTTTATGAAACATTACAACTGTAATGTTTATGAACTTCCTGCTTGGAGCGCTTGCGGTCTCCACTATATGTGCAAGGTTGTAGGGAAGAAGTAAGATGCAGATCTGAAAGCTGTAGATGTCAGGAACGGGAGGAGATAGGGATTTCGGGTAAGGTCTGAATTCCCCCAGGGCCTTAAGACTCTTCCCCTGCTCACTTAGACATGTACGGCTACCACGGGCAACATCTTGCACCCTTCCTGAAAATCACTATGGCGATGCCCCGGCTAATTGCACCAGCCAAGAGGTTGCTGGAACAGGGACTACGCTGTGGGACGCTGGGAGTGCTTCACTATCAAGCCTACGAATCGAACATTGACTTTGAAATCAGGTAGGACAGTCCAACCCCATGTTTGCATGTTTCCCTCCTCAGAAAGCAGGCACTTTTCACCCTGCTCTGTTCAACCAATCAGAGCTAAACAGCTTCAGCAGAATGCAGTTTCTAGCCCTCACGGTTGCTTGGGAATGTGTGGCATATGCAGAGGCTCAGACTGCATAGGCTTGGACTACAGCAATGTGCTCTACGTGGGGCTACCTTTGAAGGTGACCCGGAAACTACAACTAATCCAGAATGCGGCAGCTAGACTGGTGACTGGGAGTGGCTGCTGAGACCATATAACACCGGTCCTGAAAGACCTACATTGGCTCCCAGTACGTTTCTGAGCACAATTCAAAGTGTTGGTGCTGACCTTTAAAGCGCCCGCCCTGCGGAACGCCCTCCCATCAGATATCAAGGAAATAAACAACTATCTGATTTTGAGAAGACATCTGAAGGGAGCCCTGTTTAGGGAAGTTTTTAATGTTTGATGTTTTATCGTGTTTTTAATATTCTGTTGGGAGCCGCCCAGAGTGGCTGGGGAAACCCAGCCAGATGGGCGGGGTAGAAATAATAAATTATTATTATTATTACAGTGGTACCTCGGTTTACGAACTTAATCCATTCTGGAAGTCTGTTCTTAAACCGAAAACGTTCTTAAACTGAGGTGTGCTTTCCCTAATGAGGCCTCCTGCCTCCGGTGCCCTTCCACATTTCGACTTCTGTTCCTAGACCGAGGTAAAGTTTGCAAACTGGGATACTACTTCCAGTTTTATGGAATTTGTAAACTGAATAGTTCGTAAACAGGGCTGTTCTTAAACCGAGGTACCACTGTATTATTATTATTATTATTATTATTATTATTATTATTATTATTATTATGTGAGAGGACTGGGCGAGGTTTTGGTCTTAACACACATTTCCAAGTATGTTTGCAGAGATGCCATTGCTTGCCCTTCAGAATCAAATGACCGTGAATCTGAGTGTGGGACATAGGTAGAAGTGAGTTACAGGCACACCTGGATAGAGTCTGAGTGTAACGCTCCTGCTGAAACATCCTGTTTGCCTCTGTTCCCTTAACGCTCCCATCTGCTTTCCCTCCTCTCCTGCATTATATTTGAGGCAGATGGGGGAAAGGTGTGATTTCCCCCTCCCCCAAGTCTTTCTCTACCCAGCTCCCATCAAACCCAAGATTTCTCTCCCAACTTAGATTCATGGTGGACCGGGATGTTGTTGGCTGCAACTGGATTGAACTGCCTGCTGGAAAGTATCGCCTGCGACAAGAACAGCCTGCTGGAGAATCCAGCAAGGATAACCCACCCAAGGTGCTGGGGTTGGGGAGAGGGCAGGTTTCTGAAGGTGTAGAGTTGAGCCGGTGGAGAAAGTTGTGTTTGGGGATGGCTGAGTTGGCATAACTTTTAGTTGGATGGACCTGAGCAGAGTTTGGTGCCTAGTGGGGGATATTTTCTTCTGGAAGATATCAGCACAGTGTATGCATTCTTAGGATAGGAAATCTTTAAAGCTGAAAACTTCATGATAGCGGCTGTAGGAATATCTCGTTAATTCTCCCTTTTCCTCCTCACCCCCAGGTGTCGCTGTGTCAACTGGAGGCTGATATCGCCTGGATGGATTTCGTGAGCCACCCACCCGAGGGAGAGTGGCAGCGCATTGCCCCCTTGCGTGTGCTCAGTTTCGACATTGAATGTGCTGGGCGCAAAGGTATCGAGGAACGTTGGGGGGTGGGGTGGGATCAAGACATGAGAACATTTTTAGGTCCTGGTAGGTGGGAGGCTAGTTAGCCAGAATACTGCTGAGTAACTTCATAAGTTTTATAACAAATGACAAGGTTTTACAAATCTAAAACTTTTTGTTGTCGTTCAGTCATTCAGTCATGTCCGACTCTTCGTGACCCCATGGACCAGGCACGCCTATCTTTCACTGCCTCCCGCAGTTTGGCCAAACTCATGCTAGTCGCTTCGAGAACACTGTCCAACCATCTCATCCTCTGTCGTCCCCTTCTCCTTGTGCCCTCCATCTTTCCCAACATCAGGGTCTTTTCCAGGGAGTCTTCTCTTCTCATGAGGTGGCCAAAGTACTGGAGCCTCAACTTCAGGATCTGTCCTTCCAGTGAGCACTCAGGGCTGATTTCTTTAAGGATGGATAAGTTTGATCTTCTTGCAGTCCATGGGACTCTCAAGGAGTCTCCTCCAGCACCATAATTCAAAAGCATCAATTCTTCAGCGATCAGTCTTCTTTATGGTCCAGCTCTCACTTCCATACATTATCTAAAACTTATCTCAGTCTAAATAGGCCTGTTCAGTAAGACATACATTCAACACTGAAATGGCTCTTCCTGAGGTCATTTTTGCAGGCAATCTGAGTCAGCCCACTAGAAATAGTGTATTGTTATGTGCTGGTTTATGCAGTAGGCCTGACAAGCTGGGGGTTGTTATTTTCCCTGGTCAGGTGGCCGTTCCTTAGATTTCAGAGCAAACAATAACTTACCTAAGTCTTACTGTATTATCAAGGGCAGGTTCTAGGCTTAGAGTTGGCAAAAGACACCCTGGCAGTGTATGAACTCAGAAGAACTTGTGAGATTAACTATTTGGTGTGGGCGGGTGTTATAAGTGAAGGGGTTAAACCATAACAGTGGGTTCATCATTGCTACGATCCAGAACAGATAGCCAATTCCACAGTCCCTGGAAGGCAGTGGGGAGCTGTCAGTTTTTCCATTGACGATCCCATTCTGCGTTTTGTTTTGTTTCCCCGTTAAGGTATTTTCCCCGAACCGGAGAAGGACCCAGTGATCCAGATCGCCAATATGGTCCTCCGCCAGGGGGAGAAGGACCCTTTCGTGCGCAATGTCTTCACCTTGCAGAGCTGTGCCCCTATCGTGGGTTCCCAGGTGCTCTGCTTCCAAAAGGAGGCGGAGCTGCTCAAGGTAACGGGGGCGATATCGGGGCTAGAAAATGCCTTGATAAGTGTGCGCAGGATCTGAGCAGTGGTGGAGGCCCCTGGGTGTTGCAGTGGAATGCTGCTTATGGAGATGTACATACTAAGCTATCTGACTCAGTCCATGGGGATGTTTGTTTGTTTTTAACAGCATGTACTTACAAAAACAAATGTGAGCCTATCCAAAGAGAATGGATTTTGCGTCATTTACCCTGCGCTCTATTGACACCCCCAAGGCTGGAATAGATTCTCAACTGCATCATTTCATATCATTTAGGTCTCAAGCTGCTGAAGAAGCCGAAAGGTGAAACAGGTTGATTTTATTCCAGAAAACCTTGTTCTGCTTACAGCACCTTTTGGACTTCTTATTTCGATTTATGGGATCCATACGTATTGGGTTCCTTTTTGTACATTTGTCATAAATCTTTATATGTATTCATGTGACAGAGTTGCTGAGTGTCACTGTATTTTACTATATCGTTCACCCCGATGTGGAGATAAAATAAGATATTACATGCAATATTCTCAGCAGGTTAGGTTTGTTGTGGTTTATGCTTGGGCTGCTTTTAAAGGCACAAACGTCACCTGATGCAAAAGTGCCTCCCAGGATATTGGAAACGTGTGACGCCTATGTTGTACCGGCTGTAGTGGTTGCTGTGCCAATGTGTTTGAGGAGCTCAGTTTTGAAAGCGCTGGTGGTGTCGACCTTTCAAAGCCGTAAGCTTTGGGACTAGGCTACTTGAAGGACTTCTCCACCCATTTATCATTCTTCCCGCACTTGGAAACCTGCTTTTAGAGTCCCTACCTGTGTGCCCACAAGATCAATTAGACTGGCAGGTATGGGGCATGGGGCTTTCACAGCCTAGGCGCCCCATGTCTATGGAACTCTGCTGCAGTTGAAATTCATAACAGCCCTCGACATCATAGGCCTTTTATCTGGCCCTGAAGCCCCATTTGTTTAAAATTGCTTTCTCTCAAAGACAGACATGACTTGGCTTTGTATATTGGCATGGCACCGCTTACTGTTTTTCTGATTTTATTTAATCTGATTTATATACTGCCCTTCATCAAAAGATCTCAGGGCGGTTCACAAGATAAAAGCACAAATGAAATAGTCAAAGCAGAAGCAACGAAACAGTAACACCACCCCCCCCCCACTTCCACAAACACATTTAAAAGGCTGTAGAATATTAATCAGCCAAAGGCCTGGTTGAAGAGGAATGTTCTTGCCTGGTGCCTAAAAAGATACAATGAAGGCACCAGATGAACCTTCCTAGGGAGAGCATTCCTCAGATGGGGAGCCACTGCAGAAAAGGCCCTGTTCTTGTGTTGCCACCCTCCAGACTTCTCGTGGAGGATGTGCATGAAGAAGGGCCTCAGAGGATGAATGCAGAGTCTGTGTTGGTTTATATTTTATTGTTCCTACTAGGCTGAATTTTCCTTACAATTTGCATTATTGTTGACCCTTGTTCTTTTATTTGTTATGGTGTTTCATGGTTTTAAACTTATCCTTTGTATCCTTGTGAGTTACATGCTGGAAGCTGCCTTGAGTGGGTTTCCTATAAACATATTAAACATAAAATACATATATAATATAATATAATATAATAATAAATTTAGAACTAAAGGGCTTTCCCCCATGCTTTTTAACATCTATATGAAGCCCCTGGGAGGGATCATCAGGGGGTTTGGGCTGGGCATTCACCAGTATGCGGATGATACCCAGCTCCACCTCTCTTTTAAATCGGAACCAGTGAAGGTGGTGAATGTCCTGTGCGAGTGTCTGGAGGTAGTTAGAGGATGGTTAACGGATTGAGGTTGAATCCCGACAAGACAGAAGTACTGTTTCTGGGGGGAAGGAGGGGCAGGCATGGGAGGATTCCCTGGTCCTGAATGGGGTAACTGTGCCCCTGAAGGACCAGGTGCGCAGCCTGGGAGTCATTTTGGGTTCACAGCTGTCCATGGAGGCACAGGTCATTTCCCCTGCAAACAAGTGGCAAGGCTTGGAAGGACCTCCACCTGAGATCATAGCTGTCAACTTTTCCCTATTCTTGCGAGGAATCCTATTCGGAATAAGGGAATTTCCCTTTAAAAAAGGGAAAAGTTGACAGCTATGCCTCTGAGATCCTGGATTGCTGAAAGCCTCTGGCAGACAGAGAAAACAGTAGTGGGCTAGACAGACCCTATTACAGGTTCTGCATACAACAGCTCCATATAGCCAAATATCACAACTTTCTTCCAGGCCTGGGCAGAATTCATACGAACAGTGGACCCGGACATCATCACTGGTTACAACATCCAGAACTTTGACCTCCCATACCTCATCACCCGTGCCCAGACCCTCAAGGTGAGCCCAGCTTTCCCTGACCCTGTACATGTTTTGCCTGCCACTGCAGGTGTAGTTCTATGGCTATTCGTGCATTAAAACCGGCCACACTTTGCTTTGTCGGACAGGTTCCAGGCCAGGAGTGTGGCCACTGCCCCCACCGTAAATGCCTGAACTGTCACACTCGCAAAGGCTTATCTGCACCCCTTGATAGATTTTCCTATGCGTACATGAGATGGCGTTTGCCCTCTGAACTTTTTACAAATGCTTTGTTTGCCAGAAGCGTTTTAGTCATGCTGGCCACATGACCCAGAAGCTGTACGGCAGCTCCTTCGGCCAGTAAAACGAGATGAGCGCCGCAACCCCAGAGTCGTCCGCGACTGGACCTAACGGTCAGGGGTCCCTTTACCTTTTACTCAAAACGGTTTTGAAAATCTGATTCCCGGTTAATCAGGTGGACTTTCAATGAATCGAACCCAGTTAAGTGATTGAACGTTGCAGCCTTACGTATAATCGTCCTTGCACTGCTTTTATCTTCCTGCCATGGCTCACAGCTTCCTTTTCTGCATCTCTTCCCACCCCCACCCCAGGTCACCACATTTCCCTTTCTGGGCCGTATTCCTGCACGTAAGTCCGTCATCCGTGACTCTTCCTTCCAGTCCAAGCAGATGGGCCGGCGAGAGAATAAAGTCATTAACATGGAAGGCAGAATCCAGTTTGATCTGCTTCAGGTGAGCAAGGCTGATAGACCTATTTTGCAGGTGAAGGGCTGAGAGATAGTGATGATAGGTAAGCCCCCCGCCCCCGCCCCCAATACGAGGCCAGCAGCATTCTGCCCACTGGAGCATGCTCACTCCCATTTCTTCTCTTCCTCCCTCATTAGGTTTTGCTGCGGGATTACAAACTGCGCTCCTACACGCTGAATGCTGTCAGCTATCACTTTTTGCAAGAGCAGAAGGAGGACGTACAACACTCTATCATCACAGATTTGCAGGTGACAGTGAGCAGCCAGACCTTGTGGCCTAGCAGCTTTCCTCCGTAGAACAAACGCCTGGTGACTAGTGCTAGGTTTAGCCAATTCAACACACTTAGCCTCCCAGAACAACATTTTCTGAGGTTTCCTGGGTTCAAGGGCTGGCATGAAGCTGTATCTGTTTAGGGTCTTTACAAAGCACTGTGTGACAGAATTTGAGAACTGCTTCTTTATTGAGATTCTTATTAATGCACAAACTAGGTTCATACTGGTTTTGTCTGAGGCAGGGTAAGTACCTGGGGTTTAGTGCCTGGTCCGTGGGAGACTCTTGGAAAAGCCATCATCTTTGCAAGCAATAATTTAGATTTTAAAGAAACTTAACTTTTTTAAAAAGTGGTTTTTTATACTCTCACGGTTGTGGAAATTCATTTAATTGTGTACACTGATCATCAGAAGGCCCCCTTGTTCATGGAATGGTGTTCTTGTAGCCATCTGTTCTTTCCTGTGCTTTCTCCACTTACGTAGAAAATTTATAACCTGACTTTCCAACCAAAACACACTTTTAAAACATTAAAAAAAAAATCAAAAGGAGCAATAAGGGGGGTGGTGAAACTCTAAATGTCAGCCAATAAGATCAAGTTAAACCAAAAGGCATATAAACAACAAGAAATGGGTTGTCCAAAAGGTAGGGTTTTTTAGCCCAAGATTCTGAATCCTGTGATTCTTAACAAGCAACTGGTTTATAATGTTGAGGCCCGCCACCAAGAGTACTCTCGCTTGGTGGCCGTTAATCTACTAGATCAGTGTTTCCCAAACTTGAGTCTCCAGTTGTTTTTGGACTACAATTCCCATCATCCCTGACTACTGGTCTTGCTAGCTAGGGATGATGGGAGTTGTAGTTCCAAAAAAAGCTGGAGACCCAAGTTTGGGAAACACTATACTAGATAATGGAATTGTCAACAGCCTATCTGCTTATAGCTCTTAAAGTGTGGGGGAAAGTATGGAACAACCAATAACTTTATCCACCTTCTGTTCCCATTTATCCAAAAGTATTTGCTTTTTCTGAATTTGCAAGCTTTTGCTCTCCATATCCCTCAAGCAAATAACCATTGTCTCTTCAGAGGAAGCTGCCCATGGATACCATGTCAGCCCATAGATCCTTCTCACTCTGTGTTGTCAGTTTGGAGTGGTGGCAGCTCTGCAGATTTCTCAGTCTTTCTCAGCCCTGCCTGGAGATGTCTGAACCTGTTCTCTCCCACAGAACCTCCCCTTTGCTTCTGTTCATCCAGAAGGAAAGGTCTCTTTCCTGCTTTTTCCAAATCCAAAAGCCTTTTCTCTCCCCTATCCTCTTGCAGAATGGTTCAGACCAGTCCCGTCGACGACTGGCTGTGTACTGTCTCAAGGACGCATACCTGCCCCTGCGGCTTTTGGAGAAGCTCATGTGTGTCATCAACTACATGGAGATGGCCAGAGTGACAGGTGTCCCTCTCAGCTATCTCCTGTCGCGTGGCCAGCAAATCAAGGTTGTCTCCCAGCTCCTGCGGCAGGTGAGAGCTCCTGGCTTTTTCTCTTTAGTTGGACGCAAGGGAAAGCTATATTCCAGAGTGAGTGGTACTAAGCATCCAGTTTTGGATTCGGGGCTGTTTTCCATGGAGTTGCAATTATTATTCAGGCTGCTAAGATCATATATGTAAGACCAATTCTTCTGACAATGTATGTACATTGGTATAATGTGGGGATAGCCAGCAGATGGGACGATCAGTAATCCCGGAGTTCCTGCTCCCACTGCGTCGTGAAAGGGTCCGCTGGCTATGATCTGAAGGTAGTTGTCATGAGTTCTGAAGGTTACTGAAGGTTTCCGAAGGTTTTCTGCAGGTATCTGAAGGTTCCGGAGGTCTCCGGAGAGAAAGATAGGCTAAGCTAGGTAGCGGCCAAAACTTAGAAGGCCAAATAAAAGCTTTTTAAATAAAAGAAATAAAAACTAAGAGACTGCAGTCAATGGTGAAGAAGCTCTCAACTGCTCTGTGCGGCTGGTTTTGCTTTCGGTTTCTCTCTGGCTTGTCTCGCACTGATGTTCTCTCTGGCTTGTCTCGCGCGTTCTCCACACACGCTACAGAGAGCGGAGGCTATTTATTAAGAAATCAAACATCGTCATAACAATTACAAGAACCAATCACAACCTTGTCTCTAAGCCAGTTTCTGGGCGGGAAACCATCAACTGACCGTTACATTGGCTAAATTGGCGCGCTTTACCCAAACGCGGAGGGATCCATGCAGCAAACTCTCTGCTGGATCCTTTGCCCTTCCTTCCTAACGCGGAAGGTTACCTTAAAGTAAACATAAACAAACAGGTGCAGGAGCACCTTAAAAACGTATTCCCATAGTATAATAATAATAAAAAAATTAGTCAGAGAGGGGTTCACAGAAATCATTTGAGTTTTGAAAGCTTTCCATTAATAAACATGCACATGGTTGTTCTAAAATGCAACGCACTTTGCATTCCAAGGCAGCAGTCTTATATTCACTCACCTTGGAGCAAGTCCCATTGAACTCACAAAAACATGGTTGTTCTAAAATGCAATGCACTTTGCATTCCAAGGCAGCAGTCTTATATTCACTCACCTTGGAGCAAGTCCCATTACTCACAAAAACCCTGTTGGATCGGCTCCTCTTTCCTTCCACCCAGACATTTTACTAGGGCCTATTCACCTTATTCACATTTGAGCAGTGATTTTTAATTTCCCGACTCTAACCCCTACACCACACTGCTTTTCTTTTTCTTTAAATAAAGCAGGCTTGGGGAGGCTCTTCCTTCTACTGCCCTGGGCTCCTTTGGGAGGAAGGGCAGGATACAAGCAAATAAATAAAAAGTAAATACTGATAACTCTCCTTCCTTTTGTCCTTTCTCTACTTTCCATTGTCTCATTTTGCTCTAGGCAGCTTCAGGTCTTTGGCAAGCATGTCTGCTCCTGCCTTCTAAAGCACGGAGTGGGAAACTTTGGGCCCTCCAGACGCTGCTAAACTACAACTCCCATCAGCCCCAGCCAGCGTAGTCAATAGCCAGGGATGGTGGAAGTTGCAGTTCAATAATATTTGGAAGGCCAAAGGTTCTACCTCGCCCGATTTTAAAGGAAGAAATGCCAGCTTATTTCTGGGTCTGCTAGCCCCAGTCACCTGGAGGAAAGTGCTTGAATACTGTGTGTAGAAAACCACATGGAGTGCCATGCATAATAGGAGGCCATTGTGGTATCAGTATTTGTAATATAATAAATCTGAGTGACCAGATGATTGGATAATTTTAACACTGAGCTATAGGTCTGACTAGGGCTATCTAGCCTCACTGGAAATAGCTTTGTGATGTCCACTTGCCACCTGCACCTTACCAATGGGGAAAGGTAACAGGCCACCCCCCACCCCCATTATGTTATGTTTCTGTTGATATAGAGTCGTACCTCGGCTCCTGAACGCCTTGGGAGTCAAATGTTCCAGCTCCCGAACGATCGAAAACTGGAAAAGAGTGTCCGCTGGGGCTTCCGATTGGCTGCTATGCTTTTGGAAGTCGAACGTTTTGGAAGTTGAACGGACTTCCAAAACGGATTCTGTTCAACTTCCAAGGTACGACTTTAATAAGAAGTGCTGGGATTGGCAGGCAGCACATTAGGCAAGTGGGACAGACCCACCATTGTGGTTGATGGGTGAGTGCCGAGGCAAACCGCAAACTGACAACTTCTCTCTGTCCAAAGGCCATGAAGCAGAATCTGGTTATGCCGGTGGTGAAGTCAGAAGGTGGGGAAGACTATGCTGGGGCTACTGTCATTGAACCTCTGAAAGGGTAAGGCCGGCAGGACCTGAAGGCGGGGAAATGTGCTGCCCCAACCCCGGATCAAGAGTGAGGGTTTAGGTTGCCGTGGTTTCCCCCCCCCACAGGCTGTTGTGAGTTGGTGCAGGAAAGCACTGGGGGTGACATCTTGGGAGCAGGGATGAAAGCCGGGGGTGGGGGAGAGGAAGGAGTAGGGCTGAGGGTAAGGCAGCTGGAGCCCATGTTATTCCACTTTGGGAGCAATGGAGGAGAAAAGATCTACATTGGCTCCCAGAATGTTTTAGGAGCACAATGTTGGTGCTGACTTTTAAAGCCCTAAGCGGCTTTGGCCAGTATATCTGAAGGAGCTTCTTCACCCCCGTCATTCATCCCAGACACGGAAGTCCAGCTCCCAGGGCCTTCTAGCAGTTCCCTCAGAGGGAACCAGGCAGACAGGGCCTTCTCAGTAGTGGCACCCGCCCTGTGGAACGCCCTCCCACCAGATGTCAAGGAAATAACCACTTGACTTTTAAAGGGTATATGAAGGCAGCCCTGTTAATGTTTGATGTTTTACTATGCCTTAACGTTTTAATTTGCTGCAAGTTGCCCAGAGCGCCTGGGGCAAACCCAGTTAGATGAATGGTGTACAAAGAATAAATTATTATTATAAGCTCTACCTTGGGAGAAGGATTCTGATGAGAATGAGTCATGGGGCTGGTAGTGGGAGAGATGGAACCAAGGATTGGGGCCTGGGGTAAGGTGTACACTTTATTGGAGCCAGGAAAGGGCCATGGCTTACAGCTTGCATACAGAAGGACCCAGGCCCAATCCCTGGCATCTGCAGATAGGACCGGGAGAGACCCTTGGTTAAGGTCCTGGAGAGCCAATGCTGGTCAGTTTAGGCAGTACTGAGCTTGATGGACCAGTGACCCGACTCAGTGTTAGGAGGCAGCTTCCTGTGTTTCTGTGTACGAAGGTGGGGTGGAAGAGCATAACGGACCCACTGTTCTCTTCTAGCTATTATGACGTGCCCATAGCGACCTTGGACTTCTCCTCCCTGTACCCTTCCATCATGATGGCTCACAACCTGTGCTATACCACGCTGCTGCAACAGGGGGCGGTTGAGCGCTATGGGTGAGTGGGAAAGGATCTGAAACAAAGGGCTGCAGAGTTAATTGAAGGGAACAACAGCCTAAACTGCAGGGAGGAGTCAGGGGACCAGCTTTGCTGCCCTGGGGTGGGAGAGAAGTGCTCCTCCCTGGTGTCTCACATGGGGGATGCGGGTGGCGCTGTGGTCTAAACCACTGAGCCTCTTGGGCTTGCTGATTGGAAGGTCGGCGGATCAAATCCCCACGATGGAGTGAGCTCCCGTTGCTCTGTGCCAGCTCCAGTGTGGTGTAGTGGTTAAGAGCGGTAGACTCATAATCTGGGGAACCGGGTTCGCTTCCCCGCTCCTCCACATGCAGCTGCTGGGTGACCTTGGGCTAGTCACACTTCTTTGAAGTCTCTCAGCCCCACTCACCTCACAGAGTGTTTGTTGTGGGGGAGGAAGGGAAAGGAGAATGTTAGCCGCTTTGAGACTCCTTCGGGTAGTGAAAAGCGGGATATCAAATCCAAACTCTTCTTCTTCTTCTTCTTCTCCTGCCAACCTAGCATTTTGAAAGCACGCCAGCACAGGTAGATAAATAGGCACCGCTGCATCGGGAAGGTAAACGGCGTTTCCATGCGCTCTGGTTTCCGTCACGGGGTTCCGTTGCGCCAGAAGCGGTTTAGTCACGCTGGCCACACGACCCAGAAAGCTGTCTGCGGACAAACGCCGGCTCCCTCGGCCTGAAAGCGGGATGAGTGACGCAACCCCAGAGTTGCCTTTGACTGGACCTAACCGTCCAGGGGTCCTTTACCTTTACTTTTTGTACTTGGGGGATCCTAAGTAAGATGGAAAGTCAAGGGGGGATTATTAAGTTGTCTTTGTCTTTGTTTTTATTATGTAATTTGTGTTTTTTATATTGCGATTTTATGTTGTGAACCACTCTGAGATCTGCGGGTATAGGGCACTATACAAATTTTAATAATAATAATAATAATAATAATAATAATAATAATAATAATAATAAAAATGTGTGAGACCACCTTGGCTGTATCACTGATGTCCCAGAAGAAGGGGGAGAGCTATTCTCTTTCCTGGCATGGTCTTATGGGAGATAAAATTAATAGAGCAGGGAATTGGGGCAACTGACCATGGAAGCTATCCAAATGGCATATATTAAAGGTAAAGGGACCCCTGACCATCAGGTCCAGTCGTGTCCGACTCTGGGGTTGCGGCGCTCATCTCGCTCTATAGGCCAAGGGAGCCAGCGTTTGTCCGCAGACAGCTTCCGGGTCATGTGGCCAGCATGACTAAGCCGCTTCTGGCAAACCAGAGCAGTGCACGGAAATGCCGTTTACCTTCCCGCTGGAGCGGTCCCTATTTATCTACTTGCACTTTGATGTGCTTTCGAACTGCTAGGTGGGCAGGAGCTGGGACCGAGCAACGGGAGCTCACCCCGTGGCAGGGATTCGAACTGCCAACCTTCTGATCAGCAAGCCCTAGACTCTGTGGTTTAGTCCACAGCGCCACCTGGGTCCCTTGGTATATATTAGTGGACCCCTATAATAGTGGAGGGTATATAGCAGGGGCGGGGGACTGGAGACTGGGGTGGCTTTGTGCATAAAGGGGGTGGCTAGGCTCTGATGGATTGTCGCTTCTTCCTACTAGGCTTTCGGCAGAGCAGTTCATCCGCACCCCAACTGGGGACCATTTTGTGAAGGAGTCCGTCCGCAAAGGGCTGCTGCCTGAAATCTTGGAGAACCTCCTGGCTGCCCGCAAGAGGTGAAGTAGGAGGCACATGTGTAGAGCACTGGGGAAGTTTTTGGGTGTAAGATAATTGGAAGAAGGGAGGGCAGGCCCAAAACTTGGGTTTTTTTTTTGCACCTTCGTTGCACACAGAGTGTTCCTGGGTCAATCCCCAGCACCTCCAGCTGATAGCAGAACCAGGACCTTGGGCAGCTGTTGGCAGTCCTAGTAGACAATACCTGACTTAGAGGGGCCGATAATCCAGCTCATAGGAAGGCATCTTCCTGTGCAAGACTGGGCATCTGGAGAAGGAGTTCTAGTTTCCCTGACTGGGAAATAAGGTTTAAGCAGCCTTGTATTTAAAGAACTCACCTGGTAGCCACAGGCGACAAGGAATTGGATGCAGGCGAGTGCATGGAAATGTACGTTGGTGAGTGATCAGGCTGGTGGAGGAGGGACCAAGCACTCTTGTTGCCTGCCATCTACCCACGTGGGAGATGCCAGAGGAAAGAAGGCCCTCTCCTCCTCGCAGAGCATAGAAATGCAAAAGGCTCCCATGCTGGCCGAGGAGTGGAGCTCTCCTTGCTAGTGATGTTTCGTTTCAGGCTGGTAACTTTTGCAGGCTTATTTGCAAGGGTGCTCTAAGGGAAGGATGTCTGGGATGCATGGCAGGAAGGAGAGATACCTTAAATACTTTGAATCCTGGCATTGAAGGTATTTAGAGATCTGGTATGGAAATGAGTATAGCTTGGTTTTGCAGGTGTCAAGCGAAGTGCGTTTATAGCAAAGGCATATGTCATCTAGAATTTGGCAATGGCACTTTAATAAATGAGGCAGTGCTGGGGATTGGGGAAGGAAGGTAGGATATAGCCCTATTATGAGGGGGAAAGCAAACCACTGGAAGAAGGGACACTTCTTTTATTTTTGCATCCTTCTCCAATGAGAATATTTCACGTTGGACTTCTGTTGCTTTGGGGGAAGAGAGTTTTTATTTTTCATCAAATTAGGAATGCAAAACCAAGTCATACAACCTATTGTTCTAATTTGCTATAATAATATTAACACACACACACACACACACACACACAGCGTGAAGCACTTTGGGTGCGACTCCTTAATTCCTTATCATATGCCCATTGGTTAAGAATGCCGCAATGCCGCATTTCAAATTCAAATGCAGTGGTTTTCGAATGTCTCCGTTGACAAACATTTCGGTTTTCAAACGCCGTAAACCTGGAAGTAAATGCTTCGGTTTTCAAACGTGCCTCAGAAGTTGAACATGCCACGCGACTTCCGTTTTGAGTTTTCTGTATTGAGGCTTCCATATTGAGTTTTCTGTATTGAAGCTTTTTTGGTTTTCGAACGTTTCGGAAATCGAACATTCTCCCGGAACGGATTACATTCAAATACCAAGATACCACTCTACTCTTTTTGCATTCTTTTAACATAAGTGTGGCAGATGCAATACAGTATCTTGTAATTTTTTTTTAAAAAAAGTTTTATTAAAGTTATTACAATGATGGATATTTAACGGTGGAAATGCATAATTGAAAACTTTAATGGAAACAGTATCTTGTCTTTTTATATCGTGAACCACCCTGAGATCTTTTGATGAAGGGTGGTATATACATCACCACCATCCGGAGGGCTTAGAAGGCCGTTAAAAAGTTTCACTTAACGGATGTGCATTTGAGTTTCTCAGGTGGCGCATTATTTCCCTGCCCATTGGTGGCAGGTAGGGAGGGGCCAGTACAGAACTGTTGTGGTCATTCTTCACTCTTTCTTTGTTCTGTCCCATTTTTGGCTCAGGGCCAAGGGAGAACTGAAGCAGGAGACTGACCCATTCAAGCGCCAAGTGCTGGACGGACGGCAGCTGGCGCTCAAGGTCAGCGCCAACTCTGTGTACGGCTTCACTGGAGCCCAAGTGGGCAAGCTGCCTTGCCTTGAGATCTCTCAGGTAAGCCTGCCAGCCCCCTTCAAACTCAGGGGATTTGTCAGGTTATGGTTTTATAGTACAGTGGATGCCCGGGTTGCGAACGCGATCCATGTGGGAGGTGCGTTCGCGACCTGCAGCGCCCGTAACCCGCAGCGCCACGTCTGCACACGCGTGAGTTGCGATTTGGTGCTTCTGCGCATGCGCAAAGCGCCGAAACCCGGAAGTAACCCGTTCTAGTACTTCCAAGTTTGGTGCGGTGTGCAACCTGAAAAACGTGCAACCTGAAGCGGCCGTATCCCGAGGTATGACTGTACAATGCACAAGTGTCAACGAAACACAGGGGAAGCACCTATTACAGATTCCCTGTTTACCAGATCGGCTGGTTGCATATCAGCCACGGGGCAAATCAGTTGGTTATTAAGTTATCCCTCATTTGCTATCGCGAGCTGACTGGACTGAATTTCTATAGGCATCCTTGTTGTGTTGATCCTTGTGGCCTGCTATAATTTATGAAGCAAACTTTCTGAACCTTTGAAAACGAAACAAGGTTCTGCAGTTAATGGGCGGCGAGTTCAGGGAAATCAAAAGGAAGTACTGCTTGCAGAAAGCCCAATTTAAACTTCATGGAATCCACCGCTACAAGAGGCATTGCTTGCCAGTCACTTAGATTAGTTTTTGGAAAGATTAGATAAACCCATGCAGGGCAGAGAGCTGCTATCTACAGGTTAGCTATAAACTGTGACAGATAAATGGAAGCAACATATCCTAGAGCTCGTGAGTGCCCAGATGCTGGGAACAAACAGCAGGGTAAGCCCACTGCCCGTTTGTTACCTCCTGGTCGCAGCTCAGAGGTATCTTGTTGGCCGCTTTTGGAAGCGGAATACTGAACTTCATGGCTTTTCGCTTTCCTAGTTTTATTTCTGTAGGGTAGCTTCGTCAGCAGGGAAATGTTTGGGTGTATTGGGTACAGCACCTCCAACAATGCAGTGTCTAAACCAGGCCTGATCCAGCTCACAAAGTATTTTCTGGTGACTTGCCCGCTTCCGATCCAATCTGCAGCATCTGGGGCAAATGGCATGCGGCTCCATGCAGATTAGGGTGCCCTCGAGCACTCTGGAGACAGGAAGGGATGTTTGGGGCTGCTTCCGTGGTCCTCGGGTGTTGGGAGCACTGCTTCCTGTTTCTGAAGCAATGCAGAAACATTATAGCCTACTAGTGGTTTAAACCCGTTAAAATAACGGGCGCTAGAACATTTCTGACACAAAACCCAAAGTCCTGAAGTGCAGGGAGCAGGGCAAACCATGCGCTCCCTACACGGCATTAAGATTCCTGAGGGAGAAATGACGGCGTGTTTCCTTTTATTGTTCCTGTCCTAAACATACTTACTGCACGAAGGTAGAACAGGTTTCCTTCCGGATGTGTGGGGCTCCCAGCCCCTTTCGGAGTGTGGGGCGATGGGTGGGGAAGCGAGGGGGGTGAGGCGGAGGCGGCGGCATCATCTCCCGGGAGGCTTCGCCCCCCCCCCCGGTTCTCCTCCTTCTGCCCAGCGGCGAGAGTGGCAGCGTGTCCTCCCTTCTCGGCCGCCCTTCAGCCTCTGGTGCGCCAGCATTCCATTTCAACCGCCGCTTCAACTGCCGCCTTCTGCTCCAATCCCTGTGTCCGTGGGGCACATGCTCAGTAGCGCAAACCCAGAGACACACGGACTGGATGCAGAGACACTTGCGTTTTATATATATAGATAGCTAGCAAAGTATGGCTGGGGTTTCAGGTTAAGCTTTTAAGGCAGCGGTAAGCCAAAAGTCTCCTTCAGCCCTTTTGTCTGTCCTCCGAAATGCATCGCTTTAACCCTTCTTTTCCAGAGCGTGACTGGGTTTGGGCGTCAGATGATTGAGAAGACGAAGCAGCTGGTGGAATCCAAGTACACAATCGCCAACGGTTACAGTTCTGACGCCAAGGTTGGAGGGGGGATGCAGGATAACCCGTCTCCTTTTGGGGTGGTGCAGATTGGGGAAAGCCCTTGAAGGACATCCGCGGCAGTGTTAAAGATGGCCAGTACTAAAGCTGCCCGACCTCAGTTTGGGGGCCTTGTTCTGGCACCTCACACACTGTCTTCGGCGGCATTTATCTTTTTTTAAAATATAATTTCTATTGAACTTTACATTTTTATCATAATAACATCAAATCAAATAACAAAAAATGCAGTTCCCAGGCTTCCCCCTTCCCCCACGACTTCCCTCAACTTCCTCTTCTGGTTTTTTTTTTTTTTTTTTACATAATAACTTCTCCTGCTTGCTTTATTATATCTTAATATTAAATTCTGTGAAAGATGTGAAAGCCCGGAAAAAATCGGAAAAAAACGTTTTTTCTGAAAAACTGGAAAAATTGGGGGGGAAAAGATTATTATGGAATGTTTTATTTTAACATGATGAATAAAATATGTTTAAGATAAGGGGTTCAAATATTTTATAAATCATTTCTAAAAAATATGTATGGTATATCAGATTATTCTAATTTCTGTGAGGACAAGCAAGTCCTAGGTTACAAACTGAACTCTCCAATGCAAGAACAAGATACATTTCTTCCTTTAGGAGGTGCTGTTGTCACCAGAAAAGAAAAAGGTTTCAGTTTTGTTTTTGCATGCGTGTGGTATGCATTGGTTCTGTTCCTCTTCACTAGGCCTCAAAGCACTGGAAGAAAATATAGAGCAACAAAAAGGGCCTGAAAGTATATACTTAATTACAGCTCAGAAAATGATTCTGATTAAATTTCATGCCCATTCATTGAAACTTAGTCCCACTTCCTTCTTCAGTTCTTTTTATGAGAATGTTTTTTTAAATACTGTGGAGAGGAAATATGAATAATTGTTACTTCTGGATTTTTAAAAATTGTTTTGTGGAGTTTTTTTTTGTTCCACATAAACTAGTAAACAGTTCAGGAGATTGTTGCTCCATTTGTTACAAATACAAATAAATATTTTTTTAAAAGTAAATTCTGTTTGTAATAAGGTAATTGTTTGGATACACTATATTTTTAATATGCTAGTTGTGATAATTTTATGCCCATTAAAATTGTCCATAGTTATATTTTATGTTTCTAAAGTAACAGAATGACTTTCAATCTGGAAAAGAAAAAAGAAGTGCTAATGTAGCATTTTTTTTCAATTTTTCCAAAAATTTTCGTTTTATTTCAAAAAAAAAAAAAAAACGGGGTTTTTTTTCTGAGCTTCAAAATTTCCGGAAATTTTACATCTCTAATCCACTGTATACAATCAGTAAATTTTAAATTGACTTTCCATAATTTTTCCCAGTCTTCCATTTGGATATTGTGTCATTTTTATAGTCTGTTTGGCTGCATTTATCACGCTCCCAGTGGCCGTTGGTAGGGGAGGAGTCGCAGCAGGGAGGCCACGGGACAGTCAGAAGGGAAAGAGATCTTGTGGCTGGGAAAGTGGCACAGACAGGGAAACGGGGCAGAAGACAAGCCAGACAGAAACTGCAAGAGGAAGAGAAAGCGACACACTGTGGCTTGTGGTGGAGGCAGCTGGCCTAGCTGTCCTGCGGCTGGGAAGCTGTGAGACGCGGAGAGATGGGTAGCAGTTTCCAGAGTTTCATTGCGGCCTTCTCCCCTAATAGGTAGTATACGGGGACACAGACTCCGTCATGTGCCGCTTGGGCGTGCCATCGGTCGCCGAGGCCATGGAGATAGGCAGGGACGCAGCTGCCTGGGTCTCCAGCCATTTCATTCCCCCTATCAAGCTGGAGTTTGAGAAGGTGAGTCTCAGAAGGGCCTCTCCATCTCCCTCCGCCACCCGCTGGGTTCGTAACTTTGGAAACCCTCGGCCATAAGATTCCCATATAACGCTAGGAAGCGCCTTGACGTAAGAGGTGGGAAATAGAGGTGACGTTTGGAGCGGATGGGCAGGGAGGAAGGAGATGGGAAATGAAGAAGACCAAGGGCGCACATCCCTTTGCACTGGTACATGTCGAGGAAGTTTGTCAACATTGATAGCATCTTCCCTGTGATTGCGAGGGCCTAGCGAGACGTGATATCTGCTGTGCAATTAGAATCATAGAGTTATCTATGATATCTGCTGTGCAATTAGAATCATAGAGTTATCTAGCCCAACTTCCTGCAGTGCAGGAATCTCAACTAAAGTATCCATGACGGATTAACGTACCTATCTTCCGTTAATGTACCCCAATTAATGCACCCATCTTCCGTTAATGTAAGTAGGCGGCCGAGGGGAAGCCTGAGCACCCTTGAGACCACATGGAATGGGCAGAGGTTGTGTGAGCTTAATGGGGGAAATTGAGCTCTTCAAAAATGCCATTTTAATTTCAAAGCAAGCCTCCTTTGGCACTCAAACAGGTACTTGAAACATCCACTGTTTCAGCTGAAAAAGCAATCGTGTCTCACCCCGAGGAGGTTTTTAACCCTCGTGTTCTCATATTCTCCCCAATCATAATTTGGAAGAAAAAAAAAGTCTCTGTTCATCCTAGAATCATAAAATCATAGAATTGTAGAGTTGGAAGGGACCACAGGGTCATCTAGTCCAAGACAGGAATAATTCACTCAGTGTGGGGCTCGAACCAACAACCCTGAGATTTAAGAGTCTCATGCTCTAATGACTGAGCTATTCCAGCTTCTGCCCAACAAGAACCTTCTGAAATAAGTTGCAGCTTTAGTGCCCGAAGACTTCTATGTGATAACACAGACCTTTACTGTTTTCTCAATCTGTCCGCGCACCAGGTGTACTTCCCCTATCTCCTGATCAACAAGAAACGCTACGCTGGCCTCTATTTCTCTTCCAACCCTGACACACATGACAAGATGGACTGTAAGGGCATCGAGACCGTGCGCCGAGACAACTGCCCCCTAGTGGCAAACCTCATCAACACCTGCCTACAGAAGCTGCTCATAGACAGGTCTGTAGGTGTTTGTTTGAGACGAGGCCCCGTTCTGATCTGCCGAGCAGTTGCGGGCATGATCCGAGGCTGAGCAATATGTATCTCAAATTCCTGGATGCTGGGACAAAACTCTTAGAAACTGGCTCCTACAAATAGCAAAACCCGTCTATAGCGTCCCAGCTTTCTGTAGCCTGCTTGTAGGGTCAGAACCTTGATTCATTCGGGGACGGTTCTCTTCTGCGGGAAAGAGAGGAGGGGCTCAGATTATGCCGCGCTTCCTTCTCTGCAGGGACCCTACAGGTGCCGTGGCCCATGCCAAGGAGGTGATCTCCGATCTGCTTTGCAACAGAGTTGACATCTCACAGCTGGTGATCACCAAGGAACTGACACGTACAGCAGATGAATACGCAGGTCGCCAGGCACATGTGGAGCTGGCCGAGCGGTGAGTTGAGCAAAGGGAGAGGCGGCACTTTCCCCCACCTTTTCTTACTAGGTTGGGGGGCAGGGGGAAGGAAATGCATCACTTCCGAAGAGAGCAAGGGTGGTTGCCCTGACCCCAAGACACCCCACATATTTAGACCGAACATGAAACTCCCTTTATGTTGGGTCTGACCATCATTTATCTAACTGACAGCATCTCTCTCAAGGTTCTGCACTTAGGCAGAACCAGATGCGCAAATATGAGATGGGGGGGGGACGACAACACCTGGCTTACTAGTACGGTGGTACCTCGGGTTACGTACTTAATTGGTTCCGGATTGCCATTCATAACCCGAAAAGTACGTAACTTGAAAATCACACTTTGTGCATGCGCGCCGAGAAACACTTCCGGGTTACGGGAGTATGTAACCCGAAAAGTACGTATCCCGAAGCGGGCGTAACCCGAGGCACGACTGTAGTACAGTGGTACTTTGGTTCTCAAACGCCTTGGTACTCAAACAACTTGGAACCCAGACACTGCAAACCCGGAAGTAAGTATTCCGGTTTGTGAACGTTTTTTCGGAAGTCAAACCTGCTACGTTTTGAGTGTTATGCTTCCGTTTTGAGTGCCATACTTCCGATTTGAGTGCCACACTTCCGTTTTGAGTGTTACGCTGAGGTCTGTCTGTTTTTGCTATTTCTTTTGCGTTTTTGTGGCTTTTTGATTTGTTTCCGTGACTGTGTGGAACCCAGTTCAGCTACTGAATTGATAGTTTGTGTGACTGCAGTACATTGTTTGTCGCTTTCATTTTATGGATCAGTGGTCTCGTTAGGTAGTAAAATTCATGTTAAATTGCTGTTTTAGGGGTTGTTTTGAAAAGTCTGGAATGGATTAATCCATTTTGCCTTACTTTCTATGGGAAAACGTGCCTTGGTTTTGGAACGCTTCGATTTTGGAACAGACCTCCGGAACCGATTAAGTTTGAGCACCAAGGTACCACTGTACATGTAAAAAGGATCTAGGGGGTCTTAGTAGATCACAAGCTTTAACACGAGTCAACAGTGTGATGCAGCAGTGTGATGCTATTCCGGGCTGCATCAACAGAACTATAGTTTCTTGATCAAGGGAAGTAATAGTACCACTCTATTCTGCCTTGGTCAGTCCACACCTGGAATTCTGTGTCCAGTTCAGGGCAGCATAATTTAAGAAGGATGTTGATAAGCTGGAACGTGTGCAGAGGAGGGCAACCAAGATGATCAAAGGTCTGGAAACCAAGCCTTATGAGGAGCGGTTGAAGGAACTGGGTATGTTTAGCCTGCGAAACAGGAGACATGGTAGCCATCTTCAAATATTTGAAGGGCTGTCACATGGAAGATGGAAGAAGCTTGTTTTTTCCTGCTCTGGAGGATAGGACCTGAACCAATGGCTTCAAAACAAAATCGAAAATTCTTTCCAGTAGCACCTTAGAGACCAAATGGCTTCAAGTTACAAGAAAGGAGATTCCAACTATATATCAGGAAGAACTTTCTGACAGTATGGGCTGTCTGACAGTGACACTGTCTCACTTGGGATGTTGTGGACTCTCGCAGAGGTTGGATAGGGCCATCTGTCATGGATGCTTTAGCTGAGATTCCTGCATTGCAGGGGGTTGGGCTAGATGACCCTTGGGGGTCCCTTTCCAACTACACGATTCTATGATTCTAGCTTTTCAAGCAGAGTCTTCTCCAGCTCTGCCACCTGAGGTCCTCACAACTGGAGATGCCGTGCATTGGACCCATAGGAGCCAATTCCTAGGGGCTTAGGGGTCTTCGCCCTCCTCCCCCATAAAATATTTGAGGGGGGCTGGGCTTCCCCAAAGTTGCCATTCAAATGATGTGTGTGCACTGCATCATGTGATGGCTTATGTGGGGTGGGGCGTACCTGCCCCCCGCCCAATATTTTATTCAAGTTGGCACCCCTGCTTGGACCTTCCAAAGGTTGTGTTGAATAGCAGTTTGTGGAAACTGCAGGAGGGGAGAGTGCTCTCGTGCGGGTTTCCCATGGGGTTGGCCCCTGTGAGAACAGGATGCTGGCTTAGATGGGCCACAGGCCTGATCCTGCAGGCTTTCCTTGTGTCCTTACGTTCTACGGCCTCTCTGTGGTCCCCTTTCTTGAGTTTTGAGAGCAAGAGGGTATTGTGGACCATCTGTCTCTCCTCTTCCTCCTCCTCCTCCCTCCCCCTCGAGTTTCTTTACCCTGAGCGATCGAGGCCCGTCTGCCCTCAGGACAGCGGAAAAAGGTGGGTGTGGGTGTGGGGCGGCTGGTGAGGCATGACCGAAGGGAAGGGCAGAAATAGTTATGGCCAGCGCAGCTGCAAGTGGAACCTTCTGCAACGCCCACCCCTCCTGCTCTGGGCTTCCTGTCTGACTTGCCGCCACTTCATCTGCCTTGCACAGACACGTTCCGGTGTGACAGACCCGCTGCTTTTGCTTCGCTGCCTCTTGACAAACAAAAGTTTGGGTGGTGAAAGTGTCCCCGGTGGGGCCGCCTTTGCAGGACAGGGCTGGTACCAGTGTGCCCTCGTGCTTCGTTCTGTACTGTTATCTTTTTCAAGATGTTTCTCGGCGGTGCCTCCGCTGTTGGAAAATATGTTAATAGCGTCATTATCGCACCTGGGGTTCGCATGTCGGGCTTTTGGGGCAGCTCACGTTTTAACTTCTTCCACCTCCTTTTGAGGGACTCGTCCTGTTTTGTATGCGTCTATTTTCAGTAAAGTCACCTTTTATTAAATCTCAAAAAACATCCAGTAATCTCACCAGAAAGCTAAATATGTACACATTATAAATGCCTTTAATATACATAGATGCATGTTTTGCCACATAGAAAAGCTGTTATATTTGTCAACACTCACACTTATTCTTCATAAATCCAGTTGGAGGATTCCATAGAACCTTAAAATTTTCTCTTTTTTAGTTTAGTTTATTTATAAAAATGTATAGAGCGCTATTTCATAAAAATATATCAGAGCAGTTCACAACAAAAATACATGAAACCATATAAAAAGTCGTATATAATCTCTCACTCTAATCAGTTCTATATGTATATATATCTTTGCTACCTTCCAGATTTTTGCCAGCTATTCTTTTGGGTGTTTGAGGTGGCCTGGTTTTCAATTTTTGTGCATCAAGCACAAAAACAAACAAAAGTTACTGCTTTCAAAGTCATGCTGCTCTCACACACATGCACCCCCAGATCCCTTCTGGCTCTGAAAACATTCCTCAGTCCCGATCTGCAGCCTTCTCTTGCTTAACACATCCTTGGGGGTTGGTTCGATCCTGGTGCGCCACCCTCCAGTCTGGCTCATCGTGCGACACCTCCTCATGGCTTCTCCCCTTAGGATGCGTCGGCGGGATCCCGGCAGCGCTCCCAACCTGGGGGACCGGGTTCCGTACGTCATTATCGGTGCTGCCAAAGGCGTAGCGGCTTACATGAAATCTGAGGTGAGTATGGGGAGAGGGATGTGATGGGCAATAGGAACCAGTAACTGTGTGTGTGTGAGAGGGGGAAGGATTCAGGCTTGTACATGTATGCTTCTTCAGGTGCAAAGCTGCATTGAAATGTGCACCGTTAGCACTGCAAAATACTTGGGGTTGGGGGGGGGGGAGATGGCCATTCACCATTAGGCTTCGAGGAGGAAAATGTTTTTGGAAGCAGGAACTCAAAGTGGGGCTCAGGAAGCCGTAGCTCAGTGATAAGAGCACCTGATTTCGCAGGCCCGCAGGGCGCCAGGTTCAGTCCCAGCACCGCCAGATTGGGCTAGGAAACCCCGCAGAGCTGATGCCGGTCAGTGTAGACAATACTGAGCTGGATGGACCAGTGGTCTGACTGTACAAGGCAGCTTCCTAAGCAATTTCTGATGTGAGTTTTGGAGCCCCTCTTCCCCACCAGTTTTCACTGGGTTGGCTTTAATGCTTCTGCCGGATCTTGTTTTGGGTTAGTTAATCTGTGGGGGGTGTAACTAGGTCTATTTCTACCACTTTCATATCCTCTCTTCCTCCCTGCTGAACCGGTGAAGGAAGGACAAAACCTCTAGGCACTGATTGAATCAAACTGACTGCTGCTACCATGAACTTCCCATGTGATGGCCTGTGCATATACACCCCCTGACACCCCCATACATACTGCCTACTTTCAGGTTTCCAAGGTGATTAGGCAACAAGAGTGCAGAGGCAGGGAGGAGTGTGCTCTGGGTGCCAAGGTGCACTCATAACCCAACACCCACCCACCCCTTCCCTGCTTTTATGCCTTTCCCCTGTTTCTCCAGGATCCCATCTACGTGCTGGAGAATAACCTGCCCATCGACACGCAGTACTACCTGGAGCAGCAGCTTGCCAAGCCCCTCCTGCGCATCTTCGAGCCCATCTTGGGAGAGGGCAAGGCGCAAAACGTCTTGCTGAGTGAGTGTGTGTGGCCGCTGGCCTCCCAACGCCGAGCAAAACCGAAGCACGGCTTGGGTTCTGCTTTCTGGAGAAGAGAGAGGAATAGACCCCGTGATCCTGCAAAAAGGCCACAGACTCCCAAATGATTCTCATCCTAAGTTGGGGTTAATTTCTGGTGGCATCCGTAACCAAACCCCTGTCACTGTGTATCTGCGTTTGGTCCACCCTCTTTGCACTTTGTGAACTTATCCTTCTAGAGCAGGATTTCCCAAACATGGGTTTCCAGCTGCTTTTGGACTACAATTCCCATCATCCCTCACCACTGGTCCTGCTAGCTAGGGATGATGGGAGTTGTAGTCCAAAAAAACAGCTGGAGACCCAAGTTTGGGAAACGCTGTTCTAGAGACCCTGACTGACCATCCATTCATCATGGATGAATTGGTAGGAAATAGCAGTGTGGGCCATCTTTCGGAAAGAGACTCTTACCCCAGAGTCTTTCTTCGTCTGTTTTGGCGGAAGCTGTGTATTTTCCACCACCCAGTCCTGCTCCCCTTTCTGCTGCTTGGGTGCTCCCTCACGTTGTCACAGAAAAGGGGATAAAACTGTAGGTAAAACCTCCTGCGACAGTAAGAGCTGTTTGACAGTGGAACGGTCTCCCTCGAGAAGTTGCGGACTCTCCTTCCTTGGAGGTTTTTAAGCAGAGGTTGGGTGGCCATCTGTCATGGATTCTTTAGCTGAGATTCCTGCATTGCAGGGGGGTTGGGCTAGATGACCCCTGGGTACAGTTCCATGAGTATGCAGGCACAGGTGGCTTATTCTACGGGAGGTGCTGCCAGGGAAATCTGGGTACCAATCCCTTTCCATAGACGGTAATGGTGAGCAGTCCAGGGCGAGAGATGGCTGGGATACAGATCTTTACCCTCCCCTCCCCACTGCTGTAATGTGTTGGAGGTGGCATACGTGCTTGACCCTTAATTTCCTTCCCTTTGCAGAGGGGGAACACACTCGCTGCAAAACAGTCCTGACAGCCAAAGTTGGAGGGCTCATGGCTTTTGCTACTAAACGGAGCACCTGCATCGGTTGCCGGGCTGTGCTCAACCACCACGGTGAGATCCTGTCCCTGCCTGTCTTTCCTGGCCTCTGCTTTGCAGAGTCTATGTCAAAAACAAGTCCCCCTCCCCTCCCCCATCATGCGCTTCTAACCAGCAGCGCATGTTGCAAGTTCCTTTTGCCGGAATTTGCCACAGAGTGGAGCGTGTGTCACAAAACGGTGCCTCTACTGAGCTTTCGTTGCCAGCAGGAAAACTTTGCTGTACACACACACACACACACACAGCCTGACCTCTGGGCACCTCTGCTTACTTCCCTGTTCTCCCTCTTTCTCAAGTTTGCAGCTGGGAGGGGGGGGGCTACTTGCAAGTTGTGGGAGAGGATCTGAAACCCAAGTTTCTGGGTTTATTTGAAGATATGTGGCACTATTAAAGGGGATTGGCTCTGCCAGGATGCCCGAGTACCCTGGGATAGGAGTAATTTCTTGTGAGCGGTTTGGAGAACGGCTGGGAGCAGAGGGCCTTCTCGGTAGTGGCACCCTACCCGTGGAACACCCTCCCATCAGATGTCAAAGAAATAAACAACTATCTGACTTTTAGAAGACATCTGAAGGCAGCCCTGTTTAGGGAAGTTTTTAATGTTTGATGTTTTATTGTGTTTTTAATATTCTGTTGGGAGCCGCCCAGAGTGGCTGGGGAAACCCAGCCAGATGGGCGGGGTATAAATAATAAATTATTCATTCATTCATTCATTCATTCATTCCTGGGTTCTTTCCGGGCACTTGCCGGAGATTTCCCGAAAGTCTTACATGCACTAGAGAAAGAGACAGGAGGTGTTTGGGACAAGGGCCCTCTCTGACTGCAAACTTGATCGCGTTGCACCAGAAAACAGGTGCCTAGCAGCAAGCAGATGGCAGAATGAGTAACTTAAGATCAACCCGACACAGCAAAAATCCCTCCCCAGACCTGAAGGCAGAGGAGGCCTGTCAGGTCCTGGGCATGAGCAAAAATTCATCCCACCTTATCGTCTCAGCAGGAATGTAAACAGGCTGCCTTGCCATTCCACCATTGTGGCTCTCCTTTGGAATGGGGTGGCAGGGAAGGAACTCCAAAGTGGAAATGGGATAGGGAGGAAAACGGCTTTCTGGTGTGCTTTCCTCCTTCAGGTGCTGTGTGCAAGTTTTGCCTGGGCCGACAGTCTGAGCTTTACCAGAAGGAGGTAAGTGCTAGGGCCCGCTGGGTCGGGTGGGAGAGCAAGTGACTCTCCACCAGCAAGAGGAGAGAGGTGGCCTGCATACTGGACTGAGGCGCAATCCTCTGAGTTAGACTTGTACCTTGGAAATTCCTCCCTTCACTGGGAGAGGAATGGGGCTGCGAAAAAGCCACTGGGAATTTTAAGTGGATAGGAAACGGGGTTTCCTGGTGTAGTAGCCCGTGGACTGACCTGGGAAGTCTCTGGTTTGAAGCTCACTTTGCCATGAACTCACTGGGTGCCCTTAAGTCTACCTCTCTCTCGCCCCCATCTGCAATATGGAACAAATGATGCTGAACTACTTGTAGACATTGTGAGGATCCACAACCGCAGTGAGTCTGCATGAAGCGGTCAGTGGGTTTTGAAAGGGCCAAGAAACAATTGGGTCCAAGTGCCTTGGTCCTGCCACCCGCCTCTTCTTCTCCCTCTCCCCACAGGTGACCCATCTGAGCTCTCTGGAGGAGAAGTTCTCGCGCTTGTGGACGCAGTGCCAGCGGTGCCAAGGGAGCCTGCACGAGGATGTGCTGTGTACCAGGTGAAGGGCTGGCCGCTCACCACGCCTTTGCCGAGCAGCCACCAGCTCTTGCCCGTTCCCACGGGATAATGGGCTAAAATATGACTTTACGCCACCCCCAGGTGTTTACAGCTGCTTATCAGGCTGCTTTGAGAACAGCAAACAGATGGCTCCCACAGAGAGCTAGCGGGGTGCTGGTACTCCTGATGATGTTTATTACCTTTATAAATATAACACCTGTCAGATGCTGGCAGTGGCCAAGGGTGTGGAGGGAGAGAGAGAGAGAGAGAGAGAGAGAGAGAGAGACAGCCTTCTGCTCCGGCACATGAGATATCAGCTGGGGTTGCTTGGATATACCAGTGGGACATACTTGTGTGTAAATCAGGAAACAATGACCACCATGTTCTGGTGTATACAAGTAGCAAGTTCTGAGGTTGGCAGAGTGGGCTGCACCATTTTCTTCTGCATGAATGGGGTACTGTTTTTGAATGTTCCATTTAAACTCCCCCCTCAAAAACAAACAAACCCAAATTCATTGCAAATAAATGACAAGCCCAGTGCTTCCTCCCCGCTGCACTAGTTTCCTTGCAGAGTATTTCCAGAGAGGAACGCTCCAAAACGAGAATCCCCGCCCCACCCACAAACCTGCAGCCTGAAGCAGTACGGCCCATTCTACCACCTCATGCAAGTCGACAGAAACAGGGGACGATTGTGTGAGCCAAGATTTCTGGGTTCTGTTGGGCTCCTTTTCCTGCAGGGGAGACCCAGTTTTTTCAGCTAGTGTTTCCAAGCATCATCAGGCTCCTCTGTTAGTCTCCTAAATGCAGACTGCCAATTAAGTGTCTGTTCCCCGTCACTTCTATCCCTGAACAATTTTTTCTCCCAACTCCTTTCAGCCGCGACTGCCCCATCTTTTACATGAGGAAGAAAGTGCAGAAGGACCTTGATGACCAGGAAGTGCTGATCTCACGCTTTGGCCCGCCCACGTGGTGACACCTCTTTGCCTTCTGTTCATCCGACTGAAACCCACCACCACCCATTATCGTCTTTTAAAGGCGCAGCAAGGCCCGGTTATGCTGCAGGGGAAATGGCTCCCTCCTCTTGCCCAGTTCTTCTCTGGGCATCGCTTCTGTCGCCAGGATCAATGGCAAATACCATCAGGAAAGCTCCCTTGAGATAATTGTGGGGGCTACGTTTTGTATGAATTTCTACCAATAAAGATTTCTCTTTTTTTCTACATGCGAGTGGCTTATGTGGGGTAACCTGATTTGCTCCTGAGTTCTACAGGAGGAGGACTAAAGGACAGCAGAAGGCCAGATGCGTTTTAGGAGCAGGTGACTGCAGGGACCACTAGGCTCAAGAAACACCTGCACTATGGAAGCTATAAAGGTGGCACCGTGGACCTGTATTGCCAGGTGTTGCATTAACGTTTTGGGGTTTGCTTTTGTTTTATTCCTAGGAGACCTGTACCTGAGACTCTTAACCCGAGGGTCATGGGTTTGAGCCTCACATTAGGTAAAAGGTTCCTGCTATTGCAGGGGGTTGGACTAGATGACCCGGTGGCCCCCTCTGACTATGATTCTATGATCAGCATGCATTCAACAAGCAAACATAAAAGGGGTCCAAAACAAAACAAAAAAATCCTTCCAGTAGCACCTTAGAGACCAACTAAGTTAGTTCTTGGTATGAGCGTTCGTCTGAAGATGTGTGCATGCACACAAAAGCTCATACCAAGAACTAACTTAGTTGGTCCCTAAGGTGCTACTGGAAGGATTTTTTTATTTTGTTTTGACTATGGCAGCCCAACACGGCTACCTACCTGTAAATAAAAGGGGTCATGCAAAAGACCTATCTAGTTTCCCACAGTGGTCAGAGACTTGTGAGAAGCCCACAAGCAAAACGAGAGGGCAATGTAGCTCTCCCACTTTCCATGCCCTAGCAGGATGAAATCAGATTTGTGCATGCAACTTTATTGTCTTATGTGATGGAGGTAAACACGGAAATTTGAGCCTCAGAGGCAATCTCCTGACGGCATTTCGAGACGGCACATTGCTTTGCCCTCGCCATGTTCTGCACATCCCAGTTCTCATGATCCCCTCCTCCACCGCCACGGTCATTCGCCAAACGAGATAAGGAGGACCATAAATTACTCCTAAACATTTATTTAGCGCCGGCTGAGTGCATGGTGTTGCCCGCTTGCACTCCATGACCAGGTGGTTGCAGTCAACCTTAGTGTGTGACCAAAATAACGCAAAGAAAAGCAGTTAACTCGGGTGGCTAGCTTTTTTTGTCTTAGTTGCACGCAGGAGTGCCAGGTTTTTTGTCTTAAGCACGCAGGAGTGCCAGGCTTCAAATCCCAGCTTAGCCAGGACGTGCCATTCTGGGGCAAGTTAGAAGATAGGAAGAAGCTCTGTTCTACCAGGTCAGTCTTTATTCTAGCCCAATATTGTATACTGAAGCTGAGGGTAGCAGTCCAGAGTCTTGGGTATAGTACCTGCTGCTACCCTGTTCTAACTTGGGAGTGGGGAAGCTTTGGTCCTCCAGATGTTTCTACACAACTCCTCTCATCAGCCCCAGCAAACATAGCCACTGGCCAGGCCTGATGGGAGCAACATCTGGAGGACCCAAAGGTCAGCAAAGTATGTCTTCAGCTGCTGACCTACAGTCCTCCCCTCCCCACACCCAGTTGCCTTCCTCTCGGCTTCAATTTCCTAGCTGTAAAATTTTATCCTACCCTTCCTCCAAGAGAATCGGGCAGAGGCGGATTTAGGGGAGCACAACCGGTTTGGTCATAATGGCCTTGGGGACACCGCAACAATAATACGTAGCTCAGTCGGTGGAGCATGAGATTCTTAACCTCAGGGTCATAGGTTCGAGCCCCATGTTGGGCGAAAGATTCCTGCAACACAGAGGGTTGGACTAGGTGATTTGCGGCCCCTCCCAGCTCTGCAATTCTATGATTCTGTTATTTAGAATGGAGCAGGAGAAGAGTGAAAACAAAAGGTTTCCTTCCCTTTGCTAAAACGAAAAAGAAAAAAAGAATGGAGCAGGAGAGATGGGTGCCAAATTTTGGCGTCACATAGGGTGCCGCTGAAACTTGAGACCCCCCAGGTCCGCCGTTGAATTAGGGGTGCATGCATGGGATGTTCTCTGCCTGCTTGATCCACCACAACCCTGCGAGGTAGTGCAGGCTGGGAGCTGCCAACTGGCTCAAGGTCATCCCGTGACCTTCCTGGGTGGACCAACCGGGTCTCGTGCTTGCAGGGTTGTGGCGGGGAAGGTGGGGGAATGGCCCTGTGGCACTTCACCGGGTGTGAAAAATGTGATGAAATGCCGTGTTGCACACACCAGCTAGTAACTGGGGCTTCCGGCAGTGACCTTTGACCCTTCCTTATAACTTGGCCTGACCGCAGCTGGTGGTAACATCTTCCTGCCCTACTCCCTTGAAGATGGGATGTCACCAGTTAGTTAGAAACTTGAGCAAGGAGTGGGGAGGGGAGAGATTAAAGGAGGCAGTAAATTGGGGCTGGTGCAGGCTCTCTTCCCCCCCCCCACACACACTCCCCCTCCCCATCCTCTATTGAGTCAGGGCCTTCCCCCAACCCAGATGGAGGAGTCAGAGCAGCAGAGATAATGGGGAAAGGTGTCTCAAGGAGATAAGCCGTCTTTCAGATTCTTTTCTTTCGCAAGTCCCGACTCCCTAGCCGCTCACGTGAGCATCCCTCATGAGGTAGGGAGGGCTCAGAATGGTGCCAGGTTGCACCCCTAAGGGAAGAGCTCTGCCGTGTCGGGCCAGCGGCCCATCTAGTCCTGCATCATGTTCTCGCAGTGGCCGAGCAGATCCCGCAAGCAGATCCTCAGTGCAACGATTCTCTCCGGTTTCCAGAAACTGGTATACAGACTCAACTCGATAGCTCAGAGCGTGGTGCTGATAATGCCAAGATTGCCGGCTGCATATCCCTGCATTGCACTGACTAGATGATCCCTGGGGTCAGCTCTACAATTCTGGGATTCTGTGCTGCCTCTGCAGCGGAAGCCGGACTCGCCACTGGTGGTGCTCGGTGAATTTTGCAAAGCTCCTTCGCCTACCCATTAGAAAGTTTTGTGAGTCCGGGAGCACCTTAAAGAGAGCAGATTCGCGGCTACATAAACTTTCTTGCTTTGTTGCATGAAGCTTTATCCTTCGTGTCTGACTTAGGCGTGGTGGCTCTTCCCCTTCCATCCTTGGCTCAGGTTAGCCGCTTTGTCACTTGGTGAGCGAGAGTGCCCTCGCATTTTCCTCCTTTCCCCCATGTGCAATATGTGAAAGCCACACAATGACGCAAGACAGAAAATGCAAGTGCATTTCAGCTTTAATGCTTCCCTGCCCCCTTGGCAACTGATGCAAAGTCACTTTTGTGGCATTGGGTCAGTTGACCACACACCAGACCTTCGCTCTGTAAAAGAAGTACAATTCGTTGGTTAAAGTTAATTGCCCCCCTCCCCCATGATAATTTACCCTGTCTTCCTACCAAAAGTCTAACAGTTTGAAAAAGCGACCACCATTATTACTAAACAACGGTAACAACAAGCCGTGAAAACCAAAAAGAAACACTCGGTTCTATTTCTCCATAACATCCGAATGAGGAGAGACGGTGTGTGCAGTCAGTCCTTGGGGCTGTTGCCTGGATGCAGTGGTGAAATGGATGGTGAAAAACAAGCTGAGGTTGAATCCTGGCACTGTGGGGTGAGTAGCTCCCGTGTCCAAGCAATTGGTCAGTTGCCAACCCTGGGTGGCAGTGCTGGATTAAACCCTGTGGAGGCCCCAAGGCAGTCGAAATCTCAGGGGCCACCTTGCAAATGGTCTCCTTTATACGTTTTTTTGCAATTTTATTTCAAGATCAAATCAATACTGTTTTGATCCGTTGTCGTGGGGGCCCCAAAAGGCCCGTAGGCCAGTGGCTACTCTGCCTATTTGGTAATCCGGCACTGATGAATTGGGCTGCACTCTTCTTGAAGGAGCAGTTTGGAAGTGCTTCTGAACATAGCTGTCAGCTTTTCCCTTTTATTGCGAGGAATCCTATTCGGAATAAGGGAATTTCCATTAAAAAAAGGGAAAAGTTGACAGCTATGCTTCTGAATCCAGCTCTGTCGCTGTAGGTGGTGGCGAAAAGTGGCTGTTACCAACTGCGGCTGGTTTGGCAGCTGCAGCCGTTCCTGGACCTGAAAAGCCTTTCCACAGTAGTTCCGTGCACTGCTTACTTCAAGACTGGATTACTGCAATGTGCTCTATGCGTGGCTCCCCCTGGATGCAATATGCTCCCCTCATGCTTGATCCAGAAGCTGCAGCCAGTGCTGAATGCTGCAGAACGATTGCTGACAGGAGTGCAGCCCACTGAACTCTGGGAGCAAGCCCCGCTGAACTCGCTGGCAAATCACTTCTTGAAGTAAGGCATGTTTAGGAATAGTGTTGATGGTCTGGATCCAGTCCTTGACCGCCTGTTGCATAGCAAGAAGCAAACTTTGCTTGGGATATTTGACTGGGGGCATCTTTCCGTGTGAACTCCATCACGCATCTGGGGGAGCTTATTTAATTTTATTTTAGTATTTATGCGCTGCCCCAAAAACTCTAAAGAGTATATACAGTGGTACCTCGGATTAAGAACTTAATTCATTCTGGAGGTCCATTCTTAACCTGAAGCAGTTTAGCTAATGCGGGCCTCCACGCTGCTTGCACGATTTCTGTCTCTTTCCTGATAGCAAAGTTCTTAACACCGAAGCGTTGTTATCTGGGTTTTGGAATATGTACCTGTGAAGCGTCTGTGCCTGAGATACACACTGTATAGGAAATGAAAGGGCTAAAACCTTCAACAAAACAAAAAAGAGTAGGCACACAGTTTGCAACACCAGTATAAAGTTATACCAGGCGTTGCTTAAAAATCCAATAAAACACTAAATGCAACACAAGAAAGTTCTTGCATTCTCTCTCTTTTTCCTAATAAATAATAAAGCCTTACCCTGGGCCGCGGTAGGATTTTGCGCAATGGTTAACACGTAAAAAAAATGAATAAAAACTTGGTAATCTTTTGCTGGAAAGGAGCGCAAAAACAGGGGAAGCGCGGCCACTCTTTTTAATGGAGTCTTCTCTGTAAAATTCTAACCTCGGACGCGAGGCTCGCGCTTTCCTCGCACCGGGCTGGAAACCTCACATTCGTACCGGGCCCGGGCCGGCCACGGACCGGCCACGCGCCCCCGGAGAATCCCTCCGCCGTGAGATGCATATAATTCCCACCCCCCGCCCAATCGCGCCCCTTTCCTCGCACCGGGCTGGAAACCTCACATTGCGTAAGAGTCCCGGGCCGGCCACGCCCCCCGGGGGGGAATTTCGCGGTTGTGAGATCACTCCCTCCGCCGCCCGCGAGATGCTATATAATTCCCACCCCCCGCCAAGTTGCAATCTACAGACGGAGACGGAGAGTTTAGGATCGGTGGCCTCCGATCGGCTATCGTGGCGGACTGAGGATGCTGGACGTAGACTACGCGCAGTGAGTGAACCGGGGAGGGGGGGGGAAGTGTTTTCGATTGTGGAGAAAGGGGCGCACACACAAATATATGGAATCATCTCCCCTGGTTTTTTTTTTAATTCTTTAAAGTGGTCCCCAAGCATGTGCAGAGTATTTTTTTTTTCCTCAAAGCACCCATTTGCCTACGCCTCCCGCATTTGGGGATGGGGCGTTGAAGCAAGCGCTTATTTCATTTTTAAAACTTTGATCCCTGGGTCTGGGAGTTTCTCCCAACTCGCTTCTCCGTCGGTGGTTGTTTGCCGGCGGCGAAAGTTGGACAAAAAGTCTTTGCCCCGCAGGCGCAGCTCATACAAGGGGTGGAGGGAGCGGCGCCCGAGAGGAGCAGAGGACTCCTGTAAGGTCGGGGCAAGCTGGCTGCGTTCCCGAACTCCTGGGTTCTCTGCGGGAGGGAAATCGGCCAGGGGAAGCGGAGTGCCTGTTAGGACCCGGGAATTCTCCGAATAGGAACAACTGAAAACTAACTGCATCAAGCGCACACGTTGTGAGTCCACAAAAAGGCTCGAGAGCCAGAATTTTGGATTTCTGGCGTTTCTGGGCTGGGGGAGCTGTTTTGTATAAAGGCAGCCAGGCTTCTATCACTTCATATTATTGTTACGCTTGGATCCCACCCTCCTAGGACTTCAGGGCAGTCCATAAGCTTTTTCTCCTTCTCCACACAACAGCCCTGCTGTGAAGGCGAGGCTGAGTGTTAGCTTTTTTTTTGCCCAAGATCACCCATGGGAGAGTTGGGATAGCTCAGTCAGTGTTAGCACGAGACTGCTCATCTCAGGGTCTTGAATTCGAGCCCCACATTGGGCAAAAGATTCCTGCATTGCAGGGGGTTGGACTAGATGACCCTCGGGATCCCTTCCACCTCTTAACAATTCAATGATTCTCTAACTTGGGATACGAACCCAGGACGTCTCCTGCCTAAGCCCAGTACGACTCACCACATGGTCTCTCTAATTCAATGTCAGTTGCGAAAAGTAAGGTGCCGGAGGAGAAAGAACACGCAGTGGGAAGTGTGTGTGTGGGGGGGCTTTATCCTTGGTCACTTTGTGGACAGGATCCATGTCTTGTGCCTGGAATGTTGCTGGAAACGCCAGTATTTAGGGCTGTTGCTTGTCTCTCTAAGGCAGGTTTCCGCCAACATTTTCAAACGGGGCTCCTTTGCAAGGCAGGATCTGGTGTAAAGAGAAAAGTTCTGTGGTATAACTTTTCCCACCATGGCATTTCTATGCTGGGCAAAACTTCAGCTGCTGAATTCCAACTCCCCCCCCCCTTTTTTTTGCAACAGTGAAAAGGCTTTGCAGAGACTTTGCCGCCATAAATACGGCAACCCTACTCCAAATTTTGCAGCCCCTTTCCGCCCCAATTTATTTGCAATCTAATATTGGGTGCTTTTGAACCCACTCACCCACCCCAAGTGTACCCCATCCTCAACTTTCTCCTCTCACTTTCCTTCCCCTCCTCTTGCCTGTTATGCAAATGCTGAGGTGGGGAAAGCTAGATTTGAATATTTCCCTCAGCTCACAAGAGTGTGACTGTGAGGGGGGTGGGGTGGCGCCTTGTATGAGGGGAGGGTGTGGAGCTTCCTTGTCCATCTTTTTCCATCCCAAATGTTGGGTATACAGTATAATCCACAGCCCTCCTGACCTAAGCATCGATTGAGCCAGTTTTAATACATGCCAGCTTAGGCCCACATGGACACCGTATGTTTCAAAGTGCGACCGAGACCCCTTTATAAACAGCCATGGTTTCCCTCAGAAAATTCTGGGAACTGTAGTTTGTCAAGGGTTCTGAGAGTTGTTAGGAGACCTCCTCGCAAACTTACAGTTTTCAGAGTGGTTTAACAATTGGTTCTTCTTCGCTGGGAATCGGAGCTCTGGAAAGGGAACAGGCGTCTGCCAAGGGTCCCAGGGTTCAATCCCCATCAGTGCCGGGAGCGAATCCTATTTGAAACACTGGAGAGTGGCTGCCAGTCAGTGTAGACAATACTGATCTAAATGGATGGGCCACCAAACACTGATCTGTTTTTAAGCATCCTGTGAAATAACTGAGAGGGACAGCGTGCCTTCCCGTTAGAGAGCCCCTCAAGGTAAATAAACCCTGTTTATGTCTTGTTTAGGGTCTCCTCTTGCTGCAGCAATTGAATTACACAAGGGATAAGCACCCATGGCCCCAATTTCCCCATCTGGTATATTTTATCCTACCTCTCTGTCCCATTTCTCCATAACCAATAATACCCCATTTCCGCCGACATCTCCGCCACCACTTTCTCCAGCGCTGGCCCAAGACATTTTGCAGCTTGAGGTAGAACAGGAAACGGTCTCCACCCACCCACGCTCTGTGATTAAAGGTGCATAAAGGCCAGCTGAGCTATTTTGGCACCTGAGGCAGAAAAAAAATCCCACCTTTTCTCTGGAAGTAGGCAAAAAAAATAGTATAAATAAGTAACATAACTGAGAGGGACAGCGTGCCTTCCCGTTAGAGAGCCCCTCAAGGTAAATAAACCCTGTTTATGTCTTGTTTAGGGTCTCCTCTTGCTGCAGCAATTGAATTACACAAGGGATAAGCACCCATGGCCCCAATTTCCCCATCTGGTATATTTTATCCTACCTCTCTGTCCCATTTCTCCATAACCAATAATACCCCATTTCCGCCGACATCTCCGCCACCACTTTCTCCAGCGCTGGCCCAAGACATTTTGCAGCTTGAGGTAGAACAGGAAACGGTCTCCACCCACCCACGCTCTGTGATTAAAGGTGCATAAAGGCCAGCTGAGCTATTTTGGCACCTGAGGCAGAAAAAAAATCCCACCTTTTCTCTGGAAGTAGGCAAAAAAAATAGTATAAATAAGTAACAATTAGCTGCCTTTCCATGACATTAATTTGCCCCTCACAGAGCCGCCCCGGTTTCTGACTTGATCCCGGCATGTCCCTCTTTTCCTTGGGACCATCCCTTTTTTCATCAGATAAATGTTGGAGGGTATGGAGTTATTTGACCCCCTTGAACCAAAGAGATAAGTAAGTTGACAACTTTTGGAATACATCTGAAGGCAGCCCTGCAGAGGGAAGTTTTAAAAATGTTTTATTATGTGTTCTCTCTCTCTCTCTCTCTCTCACACACACACACATATATATACTTGTCTCCTTGGCTTGGTGGTTGCCTAACTCCACACCGTCCAATATCTATCTGATGAAAATAGGGACAGTCCCAAGGAAAAGCGGGACATGCCAGGATCAAATCAGGAACCGGGACGGCTTCTGCAAATCTGGGACTGTCCCTGGAAAACAATATATATTTCTGTTGGAAGCTGTCCAGAGAGGCTGGGGCAACCCAGTCAGATGTGTGGGGTATGAATAAGTAAAATTATCATTATGGAATGGGACGTCCCTATTTTCATTAAAGAAATGTTGGAGGGTATGTGGTTGGAGAACAGCATTACACGATTCAGAGATGTGCAAATTTCTTATGCGCTTAAAACTAAAATTCCTAGGGTTCTTTTTTTTTGGTGGGGGGGGTGAGGGGGCACTTTAAATGTGTGCTGCATGAAAGTAAGTTGCCTGACACGTCTTGCCTTCACTGTATTTGCCAGTTTAACCTCTGACTGTGCTCTCCCTTTATCTGTCCTCCCCTCCCCGTCTGTTTCCCTTTTTAATCTTTTTTTTTCTAAAGTCCCCTCCCTCTCTTGCTGTGTATCTCTATTTCCCATCAGAGACATTTTGAAGCGGTCTGACTTTTATCACTTGGCGCTTCTGTTTCTCTAGTACTTTCAGGGCTCCAAAAAAGCGCTTTGTGACAAATCCTCCAAAAGTGTCCCAACGAGGCAGGTCACTTACTACGCCCATTTTGCAGATTTATGGTGGAAACTGAGGCTGAGAGAGGGTGACTTGTTCAAGGCTGCCCTTCTAGATGCATTTGACTTTGGCTTAACACACACGACTATAAAAATGCATAGCGTGTGTCGGGTTCTCTGTCCCTACTGCAGTGTAGGGAAGAGGATATGAGGCCTTTCTGGGTACTTGGCACAGGATACGAGTTATCATTAAGCCAGAGAAGCCCACCATATTCCTGGGGCAGGTAACAATTTTTTTGGGGGGGGGGTTTCGCAATCATTGGTTTGAAACTGGGCCCAAGGCCAACATTTAGGCTGCTGCACAAACTGAGAATGTAGATATAATTTAATATATAATATAAGGGGTAGATATAATTTAATGAGAATGTAGGTATAATTTAATGGGAACTGTTGAGGTTTTTACCTTTGGGCTCTGAGACAAGTGTTGTGCTTTCAGATACATTCCTGGAAATATCAGTATTTATACACACACACACACACATTGGTTTCCACAATGTTTTCAGGCGTGGCTCCTGAACAAAACAGAACATGCCAAAGAGAAATTTCCAGTGGCCAAGGCAGTGCATGTGGCTACGGGAGAGATCCACATCTGCTGTGAAGCCTCAGTTTTCTATCGCCTAGATCAGGCACGTCCAACTGGTAGATCCCTGGCTCCCCTAAATAAAGATCAACAACTTTGACCTGAACCCCCCAAAAGGGGGTAGATCACTGCCAGTTTTTAACTCTGTGAGTAGATCTCAGTCTCTTGGGAACGTTTCCGAGCACAATTCAAAGTGTTGGTGCTGACCTTTAAAGCCCTAAACGGCCTCGGTCCTGTATACCTCCCATCAGAAGTCAAGGGAATAAACAACTACCTGACATTCAGAAAATACCTGAAGGCAGCCCTGTTTAGGGAAGTTTTTAAACTGTGATATTTTAAATGTATTTTAATGTTTGGTGGAAGCCGCCCAGAGTGGCTGGGGAGACCCAGCCAGATGGGCGGGGTACAAATAATAAATTATTATTATTATTATTATTATTATTATTATTATTATTATTATTATATAATTGGCCACCCCTGTCCTAGATGCTCAAATGTCTCACTTGGAAAACAAAGAAGGGAAAGCTGTTTTGGCTCAGTTAACATTTGGGCACTCAACATTGTCGGTTGCAGGGATGGGAAACCTGCATAGTGCCCCCAAGCAATATGTCCTTTGATTTGTCTTATTGACAGGAGCGCGTATGGTTCACACATGCATACGCAGTTCCCTGCTCTGACCTGAATCTCAATTTTGGGTGACAGGGTAGGTCTATATAATATACCATATCTTTGGAGCTCTTGCTAAACTACAACTCCCATCATCCCTGGCCATTGACTTTCCTTGCTGATGGGAGTTGTAGTTCAGCAACATTTGGAGGTTTCCCACACCTGGTCTACAAGCTTTTTTCCCCTTCCAGGTTCCTGAGCTTTACTGCGTAGGTGGTGCCCTCTTTTTGAGGCTGTATTGTTGAGAACACATCCCTGAAGAAATAATTGTGCATTTTCAAGAAAAATAATGTGCAGTGCAGTTTGACCAAGCTGCCCCCTGTGCTACAAACCTCAATATACCTGCCTCCGTCTGTAAAATGGGAACAATGCTTCCTTGTTTCTTTCCTCTTCTGCGGGATGAAATATTCAAACCCGATAAATGCAATAAATCTCTTTGCAAGAAAGAAGTGACACTCAGATAGTAAGTAACTGGCAGAACAGCAAGCCTTAATTTGTTTAATTGCTAGTTTAGTAGCGACTAGGGCTGCCACTCAAATCTTGATCATCAGTTACTGTTGGTAAATTGGATTAATTAAGTCTTGCTTGGGAGACAATGCATTGGACACAGAGGGATTAACTTCACAAGCATATATAGGATGGTGCTGTAAACGTGTCTGTTAATGATGATGATGATGATAAAATATGCTAACCGATTTCCCTTCTATCTTGGCAGGTTTGAAGGGTCCCAATATGGCTATATGGTAAGTATGTGTCCCAGAATACTTGCATTTTACAGGTCTGGGTGAGAGAAGAGGATTTTAAAGTGGTTTTTTGTTGGGAGCTGTGTGGCTCAGAAGCCAAGATGGAAACTCAATAAACGGCCTTGCACTGAGTCGGACCATTGGCTCATCTAGCTCATATGGCCTACACTGGCTGGCAGCAGCTTTCCAGGGTTCCAAACAGGGGGCATTCCCAGCCCTACCCAGAGATACAGGGGGGTTGAACCTGGGGGCATTCGCGTGTGCTCTTAACCACAGCCTTTCCTTCTGTTTTCTAAGTGGAAGAAAGTCAGTCTAGCAGACCGGGGTGGGTTTAGACTAGAGGCTGGGAGTCTTCCTAGGTCCTTGCTGCATTTGAGGGCGTGGAGCGAAGGGGTTTTAATGTTGCTCACAGGCCTGTCTGTCGTCTTCCCAGTTTCCCAGCGGCTGCATCTATGACCTGGACTCTTGCAAACAAGAACCCACGTTTCCTTCCTGCCTTGGAAACCCCGAGAGCTCCCCAGGTAAGGCATGTCTTAGTGCTGGGTAGTTGCTGCTCAGAATGGCTGGGGCAACTCGAGCAGATGGGCAGGGTATAAGTAATAAATTATTATTATTATTATTATTATTATTATTATTATTATTATTAGTGTTATTTTTCTAGAAAAGTAGGTGCCAGAGCTCACCATTAATGTCTCCCTTGTTCTCTTACCTGAGAGGTGCTGGAGCTGAGCTCTGGTTAAAAAAAGCCATTACGCCCATGCCCCCGGCTTCAAGAATCCTGGGAAGAACTGTAGTTTACTTCTCACAGAACTACAATTCCCAGCACCCTTACAAACTACAGTTCTCAGAATTATTTGGGGATCGCTCTAAATGTATGATGTGCGCACAGCCCCATGCAAACTAATTGTAGGAGGCATATTATATTGGGGTAGCCCTCATCCCTGATCATTAACCATGTTGGCTGGGTGGGTGGGGGGTTGGTGGGAATAGGGCAGGCTCCCTCAACCTGCGGCCCTCCAGATGTTTTTGGCCTACAACTCCCATGATCCCTAGCTAGCAGGAGCAGTGGTCAGGGATGATGGGAATTGTCGTCTCAAAACATCTGGAGGGCCGAGGTTGAGGAAACCTGGAATAGGGAGTCCCAACGTTGTGAGGGCACCACGTTGGCTACCCTTCCCCGACATACTGAATGAACAAATGTAAGTTCTTGTTCTCTCCCTTGCTGATTTGCATGTGACCCTCTTTTGCCTAGCCGTTAGGACGGCCTGGAGAAGAGCTGTGCGTGGCTTTCCTGTTTAGAACAGACGAGTCTCTCTCCCTCTCTCTTCCTCCCCCCCTCCCCGCCTGCCCCGCTCGCTTGCGCAATCTGCATTTAATCTGCGGCTGCCATCTGATTTCTGGGATGTGCTTGCATCTATACAGGCCTTGGTGGGAGCCTGCCACAGATAGGCGCTCTGTATTATTTGCAGAGAGACAGAGACAGAGAGAGAGAGAGAGATACTGCATTCGGGCTTTGTAGTCTCAGGGAGGCTGGAAGTTGCGTGAACATCATGATAATCCAATCTGGGGCTGGCCGGCCACTTTTGATATCTGCCACCAAGTTGCCAATCTACTCTGGTGTACCCTTAATGTGCATCTCAGCCAGATGGGCAGGGTATACATAATCAAATTATTCTAATCCAGCGACCGCCCACCCGCCCGACCTCCCACCCAGCCTCTGCTTCCTGCCACACCTGCAGTGTAGTTTTGCTGCATTGGGTGGCAAGGCAGAGCTGGTGTGTAGGTCTGGCAGCTTATCAGTATGTGTTATTTGTTTGGTTTTTTATACTCCCTTTCACCCAAGAAGCTCACAACCTGGTTAATTTTATGGGCCTTCCCACTCCTGCTCAGCAGTGCATAATAATAATAATAATAATAATAATAATAATAATAATAATAGTTGTTGTTGTTCTTCTTGTTGTTGTTATTTGTTTGGTTTTTTATACTCCCTTTCACCCAAGAAGCTCACAACCTGGTTAATTTTATGGGCCTTCCCACTCCTGCTCAGCAGTGCATAATAATAATAATAATAATAATAATTGTTGTTGTTGTTGTTTTATTTGTCGCAACAGCCACTCAGGGCAGCTTCCAGCACATACAAAACATAATAAAACATTAAGCATTAAAAACTTCCCCATACACGGGTGCCTTCAGATGTCTCCTTGACATCTGATGAGGGGGCGTTCCACATGGTGGGTGCCACTACCGAGAAGGCCCTCTGCCTGGTTCCCTGTAACTCAGGCATAGGCAAACTCGGCCCTCCAGATGTTTTTGGCCTACAACTCCCATGATCCCTACCTAGCAGGACCAGTGGTCAGGGATGATGGGAATTGTAGTCCCAAAACACCTGGAGGGCCGAGTTTGCCTATGCCTGCTGTAACCTCAACTTCTTGCAGGGGGGACTGCCAGAAGGCCCTCGGAGCTAGATCTCAGCGTTTGGGCTGAACCCTTCTGCCTTTCAAGCAACACCCTCCACACACCAACCCAGGGCTGTCCTCTGCATAAGTGAGTCAGTGTGTCGGGTTCTTAAGAGTGCCAGGACTAGGGCCTGGGGAGGTCGGGGCTCAAATCCCCACTTGGCTACGGAGCTTACTGGCAGGGCTGTCTTAAGCATATGTGGCACCGGGGTGCAAAGATCCACCCGGCGGCCCCCCCCCCCAGGTTGCCGAGTCCCAGGCACGCAGGAGGGTGGAGCTGGCCAGCCACCTCTGGGTCTCCTTGGCTCGGTTGCCCCCGAACTCGCGCCACAGAGCGGCCTTGCAGCAGAAGAGCCCGCTGTGGCGCTCTGACCAACGGGCGGGCTCTTCCCCGGACTCAACTCTCGGGCCCCGGACTCTCGGCCTGGCACCCTTGAGAGCATATAAATGCAGTCAGAGGAAAAAATATATGGCACTGCAGAATTGGAGCATTGGGAGGATCGTTGAGTCCGACTCCATGCGATGCAGGAATATGCAGCTGTCCCATACAGGGAGCGAACTTGCAAGATCTTTTCTGAAAGCAGAGAGTGGACTGAAGCGATCAAACCGCTCCAGAATGTGTCTCTGTGGTTTTCCACACACACACACACACACACACACACACACACATCTATGAGTTGTTGTTTTTTTTAAATTTACTTTGCCTTTCTTCTGTTGCGGGATTCAAAGTTAACACACAACTTAGTCTCCGCTCCAGGCGTTGACCAGGCTTGGAGTTGCTTTAGCTTCAGGCAATTTGGCCTCACCACATGCCTCCCAGCCATGCCCTAAGACTTCCTTTAGTCTTGCCCGCCTTAAGGGCAAATACACCCACAATGTACTTGTTTTATGCTGATGGCCTGCAACTCTACACCTTCCTTTTCTAATCTCACTACCATTTCTGACTGGATGCCCCCTCGTCATCTTAAGCTTCGTTTGTCCAGAAAATAGCTCTTCCTTGTTCTCCTTTTCTCTCATGCTGGGGGCTCGCATTCAGTCCTTCCTTCCCCCGAACCTTCCCTTTTCTGTTCAAGCAACTGCAAAACGTAAAAATGACAGTTCTCCATCCCACCCCCACCAGCCCCTGCTCCGGAAATGTGATTATTAATTTAAATATTTAAATTATAATTATTAATTATAATTAAATGTCTACATCGCCCTTCACCCGAAGATCACAACATAAAAGTACAAAATGAGAACACAAACGAACAAACAGAAACGAACCGATATCCCCACCACCACCACCACCACAATAACATTTAAAAGGCCGTAGAATGTTTCATCAGTCAAAGGTCTGGTTTTGGAGAAATGTATTCCCCTGGTGCCTAAAGTATGTAATGAAGGTGCCAGGAGAGCCTCACTGGGGAGACCATTTCACAAATAGGGAGCCAATGCGGAAAAGGCCCCGTTCTCGGGGGTTGCTACCTTCCAGACGTATCGCAGAGGAGGCGCATAAAGACAGGCCTCAAATCATGATTGCTGGGTTCAGATCACTTCAAATGGGAGAGGAGGTCCTTGAGGAAAAGGCAAAAAGTAGCTTGGCGTTCCCAAATCTTGCCGATTGCTAAACCCCATTCTTTTCTTCTTGTCCCGTGTTCTTCTGCGGTGGCACTGGTTGATTTTCTTCCTTTTAACAGTAGCGGCTGGACTCGGACCTGGGAGACCTGGGTTCGAATTTCCGCTCAGCGATGAAGCCGGCTGGGTGACTTTGAGCCAGCCACCTTGAGCTCCTCGGAGGAAAGGTGGAATACAGCTGTAATAATAAATAAATATTCTCTCCCAGTTTGACTTGCTACCATTTTCTGCTCATCCTTCTCACCATTTTCTAAGGCATCCGTTCTCTTATCTGATCCGGGTTTAATCTGCTACTCTTCCTTTTTGTTTTTTTTGTTTTTTTTCAAACCCTTCGCTTTGTGGCTCCTTCTTTATCTGTCTTTTATTTGCCTTCTATCATTCTCTTAATTCAGCCCCACTCCCTTACCTCAGATTTTGGCGGGAAGCTGCTTTCTGCGATGACACCAGGGAAGACTGAGGATGAGGGCAGGAAATTCTCATTTCCGTCTTCTCCTCCCCTATTTTTTTTATTGCTAGCATAACCCAGAAAGAACAGCTGCATATTCCTGCATTGCAGACGGTTGAACTAGATGATCCTTGGGGTCTCTTCCAACTCTATAGTTCTATGATTCTATGAAACAGCATTGGCTCACGTTAAGAATAATCCATCCTGCAACAAAAATTGTGTGTGTGTGTGTGTGTGTCCAAATAGATATCTAATGTAGACTGACAATGATAAGCTAAACGTTCAACTGCAGAAAGGGGGAGTAAGATCTTCAGACTACTCAGCAATGGATGGTGGGTCTTCATCCTGCCAACCTTCAAGTACAGCTGTCACATCCGTCTTTAGTGCAATTTTATTTCGAGACTTTTTTTTTTTTGCAATGCCGCTTTTCACAGCCTGTTTGGGCTATATAAAGTGAGACATAAGTATTCTAAGTAAATGATACTTTCATCACGGCTAACAGAGCAATTCTTCTTGTTGTTGTTCAGTCATTCAGTCGTGTCCGACTCTTCGTGACCCCATGGACCAGAGCACGCCAGGCACGCCTATCCTTCACTGCCTCTCGCAGTTTGGCCAAACTCATGTTAGTAGCTTCGAGAACACTGTCCAACCATCTCATCCTCTGTCGTCCCCTTCTCCTTGTGCCCTCCATCTTTCCCAACATCAGGGTCTTTTCCAGGGAGTCTTCTCTTCTCATGAGGTGGCCAAAGTACTGGAGCCTCAACTTCAGGATCTGTCCTTCTAGTGAGCACTCAGGGCTGATTTCTTTAAGAATGGATAGGTTTGATCTTTTTGCAGTCCATGGGACTCTCAAGAGTCTCCTCCAGCACCATAATTCAAAAGCATCAATTCTTCGGCGATCAGCCTTCTTTATGGTCCAGCTCTCACTTCCGTACATTACTACTGGGAAAACCATAGCTTTAACTATACGGACCTTTGTCGGCAAGGTGATGTCTCTGCTTTTTAAGATGCTGTCTAGGTTTGTCATTGCTTTCTCCCAAGAAGCAGGCGTCTTCTAATTTCGTGACTGCTGTCACCATCTGCAGTGATCATGGAACCCAAGAAAGTGAAATCTCTCACTGCCTCCATTTCTTCCCCTTCTATTTGCCAGGAGGTGATGGGACCAGTGGCCATGATCTTAGTTTTTTTTGATGTTGAGCTTCAGACCATATTTGGCGCTCATCTCGCGTTACTGGCCGAGGGAGCCGGCATACAGCTTCCGGGTCATGTGGCCAGCATGACTAAGCCACTTCTGGTGAAACCAGAGCAGCACACAGAAACGCCGTTTACCTTCCCGCCGGAGCGGTACCTATTTATCTACTTGCACTTTGACGTGCTTTCGAACTGCTAGGTGGGCAGGAGCTGGGACCGAGCAACGGGAGCTCACCCCGTCGCAGGGATTCGAACCGCCGACCTCCTGATCAGCAAGCCCTGGGCTCCTAGTAAATTAAATGGGGCTTTTATTCCCTGGTTAATGGGATTAGGATTGGGGCCTAAACTTTGCACTACTCTGTTTCAGGTTCCTCTTTTGCTTGCTGCTCTAGGCTTTACTGCCCCTCTTAACGCAGCATTAAAAAAAAAACAAATAGCTTTTGACAAGGTACATCTCCCAAGGCTTTGGCCTCTACCCTTCAGCTTTCCTTCTCTGTTCTCCTGTTTCTTCAAGGTAATACAGCCCCAAATGTATTCTACAAACCCTGGGGATCTTCTGAGCCTTCTAATATCTTCTTCTTCTGTATGGCATTTTGATTGGATAAGAATTCACGTTCAGAGAACTGTGTTCACTCTTTGGAAATAGGGCCTGGATATTGGTTTCAAAAACTGTGCCCTCTAATGGGGAGAGGAGAGATTTCGGACATGCAGCCGGTACTGTATGTACCTGCTGTTCCCTATGCAAAATCTATGGCTTAAGGCATTTGCACACGGGGGGGGGGGGAGCCTTTGTAGCCTGAGTTGAGTAACACAACCCTCAACCCTCCTGCTCTTATGCCCAAGAGATCCAAGTAGATGTTGGGAGCAAAGGCTCCAGGATTCAGAAAGCAGAGAAGGGGGAACTGTAGAGTTGGAAAGGGACCCCCGAGGGTCATCTAGTTCAACCCCCTGCAATGCAGGAATCTTAGCTAAAGCATCCATGACAGATGGCCCCATCCAACCTCTGCTTTAAAAATCTCCAAGGAAGGAGAGCCCACAACCTCCTGAGGGAGACCGTTCCACTGCCAAACAGCTCTTACTGTCCAAAAGTTCTTCCTGATGTTTAGCCGCAATCACCTTTCTAGTATCTTGAAGCCCTTGGAAGAGAAAGTCCAGGTAAATGGCGGTATATAAATTCCGTAAATGAAATGAAAGTCCTGCCCTCCAGAGCAGGAGAAAACAAGACTTGCTCCATCTTCCACGCGACAGCTGTCGAGATACTTGCCGATGGCTGTTGTGTCTCCTTTCTCGCAGGCTAAACATACCCTGCTCCTTCAACCATTCCTCATAAGGCTTGGCTTCTTGACCCTTGATCGTCTTAGTTGCACAAGTTCCATCATTCCTAAATTGTGGTGCCCAGAATTGGACACAGTATTCCAGGTGGTTTTTTGGGTTTTTTGTTTTTTGTTTTTTGCCTGGCTGGAATAGGTCCTCTGAGAATATCTCTTGCTTGCCTGGGTTAGAGGAGTGCTTGTTTGTGTACATGTAAACTAGCCCACTGTACAACGTTTACATCCATTGCCCTACCCACATTTGACGCTGGCATTTGCCCACCGCTTGCATGCAGCCCCTGAAAGCTTGCTGAGCCCAGGGAATGTGGCCTCTGAGCTATGAAAGGTTCCCTGCTCCCGACTCATTGGCTTGCTCTCTTGGGTTTCCTTTCTGACGTCACGGCCTTTCTTTGCAGAGTCTTGCATGAACTGGCTGGAGATGCAGGAGCCTGGCTACGAAGGCTATGAGGTGGGGCAGCTTGCCCAGCTGCAGAATGTCCAAGTCTCCTACCTGCATAGTTCTTACCCGCAGCTCTCCATGGATTCTGTCTACAGCCAGGAGGGAGTGGTACCCACGCAGAACATGTGCCTCGCACCCAAGGAAGACTACAACACCCAGGTGAAGGCGGGACGGGGCGAGAGAGAGCCAGGACCTGGGAAGGGAGTGGGGTCTGTGGGTTTTGGGAATGGGAAAACAGGAGACCTGGGTTCTTAGATCTGGGAATTGAGCTTGGTGGGTAAAGCAAAGTGCTGCTGGGTGGCAATGAGTCCTTTTTTAAATTTTATCTTAAAGTTTTCATTTGATTTTACAAATTCATTCACACAGATAATGTTCTTGCAAATATTAAAATTTTACACAAGATTCTTCCGAATCCTAGGGCTTCCCTCTTCCCCTCCGTGGGTTCTTTAAGTAACTTTTTTCAACTGCATATTATAAGCCCATCTAATTTACAACCCTCCATTGTATCCAGAGTCTGTGTAACATTGAAAGAGTTATTTAAAACCTGCCAAAGAGTTCAAGTTTTTACAGTGGTCCTTCAAATGCAATCTATATTTATCCCATTCTCTGTTGAAGTTTTGATCCTCCTGATTTCTGCTTTTCCCAGTTAATCTTGCCATCTCTGCATAGTCCAGTAATTTCATCCTCCAGTCTGCCCTAGCTGGTATCTTTTTTTTTTTTTTTATAAATTTTTATTATTATTTTTCAAATATACCGAATTATAACCAATTCAAAATCAAATACAAATTATATTCAACCATTGCTCCGCCGAGCTGCGACTTCCCTCCCCCACGTCAACAGGCTTTCTAGTCCAATCTTATCGCGCAGTTTTTGTTCACCATATTCACCTATGTCAAAGGTTTATTCCAATCCTACTAGTGTCTTTAAACTTCCTCTGTTCAATCTTAAATACTCCACAAATTTACTCCATTCTTTTTGAAACCTCGAGTCATCCTGGTTTCTGACCCTGCTGGTCAGTTTTGCAAGTTCAGCATATTCTGCCATCTTCGTCTGCCACTCATCAATCGTTGGTAATTCCTGCAATTTCCACTTTTGGGCAAGCAATATCCTCGCTGCAGTTGTTGCATACATGAACAATCTTTTATCACTCTTAGCAATTTCATCTCCCATCAATCCCAACAAAAGGCCTCAGGTCTTTTTGGAAAAGTATATTTAAACATCTTCTTAAGTTCATTATAAATAGATTCCCAATAAGCCTTGACCTTTCCACAAGTCCACCACATGTGGTAAAAACTCCCTTCCTCTTGTCTACATTTCCAACACATCTTATCATGCATTCTATACATTTTTGATAGTTTCACTGCAGTCAGGTACCATCTATACATCATCTTGTAAACATTTTCCTTCAAAGCTACACATGCAGTGAATTTCAAAGTCTCCTTCCATAATTTTGTCCATGCATCATATTCAAGATACCCTAGCTGGTATCTTGTCGTCTTTCCAACTCTGGGCAAGCAGCATCCTTGCAGCTGTTGTAGTGTACATAAACAGGGAGCCAATGAGTTCTTGGTCACACTCAGACTAGGGCTGGGCAATATCTAGTTTTCAACATTGTGATATATCACCAGCTAAACTTCATGAAACACTAATATATCACAATGTCTGAAATAAGGATGGAGCTATGTAGAGGCACTGGCTGGCTTCGCAGTTTTTCCGGTGTCGTGATTTTTGGATGGCGCCTGCTCTTGCGATTCGCTGCCCCCTGCATGAGGCAAGGGAGAGCTAAGCTGACACAGTTAACAGAGGCTGCAGCAATTGAGATGAAGCATTGGCCAGCTTCATGGTTTTCCTCACATAATGATTTTTTTTGCATAGTGCACGCACACACATCACGATTCACAATATATTGCCACATCAAAAATTATGAAACCGATAGCACGATATGGACTTCCAAACCGGCTTTGGACGAAATATTGATCTATTGCCCAGCCCTAACCAAGACCACACATTTATAGCCCTCTCATATTGCTTTAACAGCCATGGAGAATCCTGGGAACTGTAGTCTGCTCTTGTTGCTGGGGATTGCGACTCTGCGAGATCAGCACCTCCAGCAAACCGACAGTTCCCAGGATTCTCCATGGCTGTTAAAGTGGTATGAGGGTGCTATTAAAAAAACTGTTTAAAGCGGTATAGGCATGCTTTAAATGTATATTGGTGTGTAGATGTGGCCCCAGATTAATTTGAAACAGAAAAAGGGGTTATCTGTTTTGCCTTATCTGGGTTCCGTAGCTGTAGTCCAAAGCTGTAGCCATGGGGGTCAGTGGTTTTGATAAGAAGAAAATTGCATCTGAGGGGAAAGATTAACTACTCTCTCCCCTCAGGCACCACTGCTCTGATCAAATTGGTAGGCCCTCTCATCAGAAAATTCAAGAAGAACATTCTAGATCAGGCCAATGGTTCCTCTATAGTCTAGTATCCTGTTCTCCAGCCAGTGGCCAGTCAGATGTTTGCAGTAAACTGAGATGCAGGACCCAAGTTCAATAAACATCCTGCCCTCCTGAGAATACCAGGAACTGGTATTCAGAAGCATTACTGACTCTGACCGTGGAGACAGAGCATAGCCATCATGGCTAGCAACAACTGATAGTGTTATCCTCCCCAATCGCCTTATCTCCCATTCTCCCCATCCCCTGCTACTGTTTGTTAAAAAGTAAACGAAGCACCAAGAAGATCCTATCACGGTTCTCCTGCATGGTGTGTCATTTTGGTCCTAACACCTAGTGACACTCAATAAAATGTTCCTAGTCCCTAATGAGAGGACTCAGTTAGGGCTCCAGGAGTCTTGTATGGGGAAGAAAAAATAACCCCTTTTTCTTCCCCTCCTGTATCACCCAAAGGCTCAGGTGGAGGGGGGGGGTTGTTTCTGATTGTTACTGTGTTGTGTATTTTTGTGTTTTTATATTGTAAACCACCCTGTGGTCTTCGGATGAAGGGCACTATAGACATTAAATGAATGAATGAGAACAGTAGGGGAATCCCACTACGGCTTTCCTGTGTAACATGTAGTTTGGTCGTCCTCACTTCCTGGGCAAGGACATTCCTCTTTGGCTAATGACTGGTATGTTTTTTTTTACCCCTCCATCCTATGGACATCTACAGATCTACCTCCCCTATGAGCAGTACCCTCTTCCCAGGGAAGTGCCTAGCCCCTCGTCGGAAGAAGAGGAATTCCACGGGGAGAGTCGGAACCTGGAGGTGTCCTCCGACAGTGACTTGGATGAGAATCTCTCGCCTGGTTTTGATTCAGGTGGGTGCCTCCATCCCATGTTTTTAGCACAGTGCATCTTGTGTGTATGTGTCTTCACACACATGCAGAAATACTCACTGTGTGCCAAGAAGTAAATCAGTGAAGATGAGAGAATGCTGCTGCCCAAGGCTTGTGTGTTGACCCCTGCCCTCAAAAGAGCCACCACTTTTAGGGTACTGCCAAGAAAATGGTGTTTCATCTGAAAGAGTCCTTGAGTTTGCAGTCTCTGATCTCCCAGCTAAAATGGGCCCATAGAGGGTGCCTTGTCTGAACATCCCCCCAACTCCTGGAGTCAACACTTTGTTTACCATACCAAAAAGAGATGCGGGTGGCGCTGTGGTCTAAACCACTGATTCTCTTGGGCTTGCCGATCAGAAGGTCGGCGGTTCGAATTCCCGCGACGGGGTGAGCTCCCGTTGCTCTGCTCAGTTCCTGTCAACCTTAGCAGTTTGAAAGCAGGCCAGTGCAAGTAGATAAATAGGTACCTCTGTGACGGGAAGGTAAAAGGCGTTTCCGTGTGCTGCTCTGGTTTCCGTCACGGTGTTCTGTTGCGCCAGAAGCGGTTTAGTCATGCTAGCCACATGACGCAGAAAGCTGTTTGTGGACAAACGCCGGCTACCTCGGCCTGAAAGCAAGATGAGCGCCAAAACTCCATAGTCACCCTTTTACGTTTACCTTTACCATACCAGCGTACCAGCATATAAAAACATAATAAAACCATAAACATTAAAAACTTCCCTATACAGGGCTGCCTTCAAATGTCTTCTAAAAGTCAGATAGTTGTTTATTTCCTTGACATCTGATGGGAGGGCGTTCCACAGGGCGGGCACCACTACCGAGAAGGCCCTCTGCCTGGTTCCTTGTAACTTCACTTCTCACAGTGAGGGAACCGCCACAAGGCCCTCAGAGCTAGATCTCGGTGTCTGGGCTGAATGACAGGTTTGGAGACGCTCCTTCAGGTACCCTCAGTGATGGCTATTTTCTTACCCCACTGAACGCCAGTTGTTGGGCATGGAGAGCATTGCGCTCACGATTTTTGTTTGTCTGTCGCCCTCCGCAGGCTCCCGACGGAAGTTACGCCTCTACCAGTTCCTGCTGGAGCTCCTCGAGCGCGGCGACATGAAGGAATGCGTGTGGTGGGTTCACCGCGACGCAGGGATCTTCCAGTTCTCCTCGAAGCACAAGGAGCTCCTGGCGCATCGCTGGGGACAGCAGAAGGGCAACCGCAAGAAGATGACCTACCAGAAAATGGCTCGGGCGCTACGCAACTACAGCAAGACGGGCGAAATTCGCAAGGTCAAGAAGAAGCTCACCTACCAGTTTGGGACCACTCTGCTGGCGCAGTCGGCCACCTCCTAAACTCCCCGCACCCACCCGCTGCAAGAATAAGGGGCTGGGGCCATTAATAATGACTGGACCTCCATTCTCTGCCTTCTCCAGACCACCCGCTTTCTGGTGCCTTCAACCAAACTGCATGAAAGGATCTAGGCCGGGTGGGAAGAGATGTGAAGACCCAAATCAGGGTGGGGTGGTCTCCAGCAGGTTACAGTCAGAGAGGCCAGGTGTGAAGGCACCAAGATCCTCCACCAGAGGGGTGGGGGATATGCACTTTAGTGGAATCGGGCTACTTGGACTGTAATGGTAGGGTGAGGGTAAAGTATGATACAGCAGAGGTGGAGTGAAGCATTCTGGGATCCTTACGAGGCTTTGCCTGGGTTGATTGGGAGGGAGAGCTCTTTCGGGGGCCATATTTTTCCTTGGCGGAGTACAGGAAAAAAGGGTGTGTGGGGAGGTTAATCACAGTACGGGGAAGCAAAGGGGTCCGTGTGGTTGCCTTCTGATGAGGTGGTGGGGGACTAAGCTGTGAAATAGGAACCAGGTGGGGGGTGGTACTCTGTGTGGGTTGGTGGATTTGCTCTGCTGGGCTGGGGCCAAAGTTTGGTCAGAGGGGTGTCACTGAGGTCACTCTCTGCCCCCTCCTCCACCCTGGCTAGCAGTTTAAAACAGGTAGTTTTAAAACAGAAGGAGCTTTTGTGAGTATTTATCCAAGGTGCTGGGATTTCTAGAAGCAGCATATTGTTTTGCTTAGGTGGGGCAGAAGAACCAAAAATTATTGTCCAGGAGTTCTGTCTCTCTCTCTCTCTCTCTGTATATATATATATGTAGGCAAGATGTTTATTTAATGCTATAAGGTCTGGGGGTTTGGTTGGATTTCAATCTCCTGAAGAGTTTGTTTGTTTTTGTACAAAATCTGATTGTTATTTTTTAAATGGATCTCTTCTGTATAAATTGTAAAATTTGCAAATAAATTTTTAAGGGGTTTGGCTAATTTGGAGGGGGTCGTTAAAACCTTGTTCTGGAGTGATGGGGAGTGGGAGGCTGTGAATTGCAGTGTCCATCAACTTTGGAGGGGGTGAGCTCCCTCAAATATTTTGTGGGGTGGGGGTGGGGGTGAAGGGACCTCCTCGGCCCCTAGGAATTGGTTCGTACACTCATGGCAGAGGCGAGCTTTGAACGAAATGCTTAGTAGCTCAAGACTACACCATTGCATGTAAGGGATTCTATTTTGGGGGCTCTTTTTTTAAACATTGCACTCCATCCCGGCTTACATCTAACTCCAGATCTTTTGCTGAGCGAGACTACAAAAATATTCTTATGGATTAACTTGTCTTTAGATATGCTTTCAGTGCTCCAGAGCGGATTGTGCAAAGACTTCTTGGCATCCTTGCAAGACCACGAGCTTTTCCCACCGTCCCTTGGGAGATATCCTGAGACTTAGCATCTACACAGCAGGTTGGGCAGAGAAGTTACTGTCTCCCTCCCAACACATTGCCATAGCGAGGAGGAAATATCGTCCCCTCTGCTTTTCAGATTGATCTGAAAAGCTGAAACGGCACTTTCCCCTTCTCTCTATGATGCTGGGCTGAATGGAGAAGAACCTCTTGCACCAGGCTAGCACCGCAGTGGGGGAAGAATCCCTCCCCCCATGCTACGGATTTGTACAAATCAGCTGAGGATGAGCTGGGAGGGGAAACATAGCATGTGTGCATGTGCATGTTGGGTGTGTGTGTGTGTGTGTGTGTGTGTGTGACTGTGACTGCACTCACTCGGGTCACACAGCTCCCTGGAGGCATTGCAACAGGGCAGTGTGGCCCCCTGGCTGAAAAAAGCTGAACTATTACCTTGCATACACACCATACACACATCCCACCCCCCAAAAATATAATTCTGGGAACTTTAGAATCTTAAGGGTACTGGAAATTGTAGCTTTGTGAGGGGCAAACTACAGTTCCCACAATTCTTTGAGTGAATCCATATGCTTTAAATATATAGTGCATATGCAGTGACGAGGCAAAGATTTATCTGGCGTGTAGAGGAAGACTTTTAGCAGTCTTTCCAAAAAGGCAAAATAGGAGCAGCGGTTTATAAAATGAAGGCACAGGGCTGTCTTAAGCATATCCAGAGCCATGGTGCAAAGATCCCTCTGGCGCCCCACCCCATGTTTCCCAGAGTTGTTGCCAGTGTGGTGTAGTGGTTAAGAGTGGTGGACTTGTAATCTGGTGAACCTGGTTTGCGTCTCTGCTCCTCCACATGCAGCTGCTGGGTGACCTTGGGCTAGTCACACTTCTTTGAAGTCTCTCAGCCCCACTCACCTCACAGAGTGTTTGTTGTGGGGAGGAAGGGAAAGGAGAATGTTAGCCGCTTTGAGACTCCTTCAGGGTAGTGATAAAGCGGGATATCAAATCCAAACTCTTCTTCTTCTTTGACCTTTTCCCAAGCCTCCGCGGGGATTGCTTTCCTCCCGCGGGGGCTTGGGAAAGAAGCTGCACACCTGACAGCCATATAGTTGGCGGGACGCAGCTTCCATCCTAAGCCTCTGTGGGGATCGCTCTCCTCCCACAGAGAGGCTTGGGAGGCAAGATGCACGCCCGCCAGTCATATGGTTGATGGGGCGCAGCTGGCGGGCGTGCAGGAGGGAAAGGGGAGGCCGCCAGCAAAGCCACGCAGCTCCCCCACTCACTGGTGTGCCCCTGAGAGGCCGGCGCCTGGCGCAACGTGCCAGTAAACCCAATGGAAAAGACGGCTCTGCGAAGGCATCACCCCCCCAAAAGAGAGAAGAGAACACCAATTTGCATATGCTAATTGGTACCGATAGATGCAAACATAGACACGATGGGCATCGGTTAAACAAGAATACAATCCATGTTACCATTGTGGCAGAAAACGGAGACCAGGCGAGTTGGCCTGTTCTCTAGGTTCTAACTTTGTGCTCCTGGTTCAAAGCAGACTTAAATCCGCGAGCCCTTCCACAAGAGGATTATTGTCTTCTGTAAAGTGGGTAAAGTCAGCTGTAAATCAGGGGTAGCTGCCAGAAAGCAGAGTCCATGCATGGTAAATAGGAACAGCTGGAGCATATACACCAGGAACCTAGGAAACTTCTTGCCACTTGATTCTTCTGCTATATGTACAAGAAACTGGCCTTTGGTTTTGCATGCGCTTACTCGTGGCTTCCCGGAAAGATGCTCTCCTGTGGCCACACGGGGGCACTAAATCCTAACCTGATGCAATCCCTCGCAGAAGTCTGGATTCCAAAAAATATTTCCACAACCAGAATCCCTTCTTTCGATGGCGGTCTAACAGGATCCTGGCAGGGAATGAGAGTGGGCAAACGTGGCTGTTCTGCCCCACTCCCTCCCTCCTTCCCTGCTTCCACCTTCCATATGTTTATCTTCTCCAAGAGGAAGCTTCAAATCCTTGTTCCATAATTTGGCAGTGCGAGTGAGAATGCCGGCTATTCCTGGCCTCTGTTGAAACAGACAAGCCCTTCTCTGTAATGGTGTTACATTCTTGGCCTTGCCTGTCATGTTTGTAAGGCTTACCTGGCGTTGCTGTTCATGCAGGTGAAGGAGATGAGCTGGGCTGCGAACGAAGCTGACTTCTACATTGTCACTCCATGGACCTGTCTTGCCCCAAACTGTCTTTTCTTGACCGGCTGTGACATTTGTGGGAATCTCAGGCAGAGAAAGGGATGAGTACTAGGACCATTATACAGGGCTTTGGCCCTGCATACCTGAAGGAGCATCTCCATCCCATCGTCCAGCCCAGATACTGAAGTCCAGCTCTGAGGGCCTTTTGGTGGTTCCCTCACTGTGAGAAGTGAAATTACAGGGAATCAGGCACAGGGCCTTCTTGGTAGTGGCGCCCGCCCTGTGGAACGCCCTCCCATCAGATGTCAAAGAAATAAACAACTATCTGACTTTTAGAAGGCAGTCCTGTTTAGGGAGGTTTTTAATCAGGCTTCCTCAGACTCGGCCCTCTGGATGTTTTGAGACTACAATTCCCATCATCCCTGACCACTGGTCCTGAAAAATAAGGATCATGGGAGTTGTAGGACAAAAACATCTGGAAGGTCGAGTTTGAGGAAGCCTGTTTTTAATGTACGAATGTTTTGCTGTGGTTTTTTTAATATATATAAATTGTTGCAAGCCGCCCAGAGTGGCTGGTGGCATATAAATTGTTATTGTTATTATCATTATCATTATCATTGCAAGACTTCATGGCAGTAGTCCATGATGCCGGGATGGCTTCTGTAAATCCGGGGCTGTCCCTGGAAAATAGGGACACTCGGAGGGTCTGAGCCTATGGCTGGGAGTAGGGAGAAGGGGAGAAATTTATTTTTGTTTTCATTTTAAGAACATAATAAGAGCCTTGCTGGATCAGGTTAACAGCTCATCTGGTCCAGCATCCTGTTCTCACAGCAGCCAACTAGATGCCTATGGGAAGCCCACAGGGAGGAACCAAGTGAGAGAGCCCCTCCTGTGGTTTCTAGCAGCTGATGTTCACAAACATGCCTTCAACTATGGAGGCACAGCATAGTCGTCATGGCTAGGAGCCACTGAGAGCCTTTAACTCCATTAACTCATCTAATCCTCTTTAGCCATCCAAGATGGCGGCCACCACTGCCTCCTTGTGGGAGCAAATTAAATTTTAAAGGGAAACTACCTAATGTGCACTTCTCAAACCGGAATGAGGACCAAAACACAGCCAGCCTTTGAAATCTGCACATCTCTGAACTGTGTGATGCTGTTCCCCAACCACATACCCTCCAACATTTCTCTGATGAAAATAGGGACGTCCTATCCTATTCCATTATTATTATTATTATTATTATTATTATTATTATTATTATTATTATTATTTTATACTCCATCCATCTGACTGGGTTGCCCCAGGATCTCTGGGTTGTTTTCAACGTATAGAAAGACATAATAAAACATTAAACATTAAAAAAAAAAAACTTCCCTATATAGGACTGCCTTCAGATATCTTCTAAAAGTTGTATAGTTCCTTGACTCGGGGGTCTCATAACTCCATACTCTCCAACATTTCTGTGGGGAAAATAGGGACGTCCTAAACAGCGCCGTCTTAAGGGGATCGGCCGCCCTGGCACGACGATCCCTCGGCGCCCCCGGTGGGCCGCCTCTCCGCCCACCTCCCTCCCGTGCTGGCCGCCCCTCGGGAGGGGGGGTGGGCGAGCGGGGGATGAGGGGCGTGGTGCTGCAATTATGTTTATTATTATGTTTTTGTATATGCTGGAAGCTGCCCAGAGTGGCTGGAGCAACCCAGTCAGATGGGTGGGGTTTTAATAATAATAATAATAATAATAATAATAATAAGGAAGTCCCTATTTTCGTTGGTTGGAGAAATGTTGGTGGGTATGTAAACAGTGGATTTTTAAAGGAATTTCTTTCTTTTATTAGGAAAAAAATATTTATGATTACTATTTTTAAAGGATTTTCTTGTGGCCAATATGGTTTCCTTAGTTTTGTGTCAATAATAATAATAATAATCATCATCATCATCATCGCTGTCCCTATTTTCATTAGAGAAATGTTGGTGGGTATGTAAACAGTGGGTTTTTTAAGGAATTTCTTTCTTTCTTTCATTAGGGAAAAAAAAACATTTTTTAAAAATATTATTTTTAAAGGATTTTCTTGTGGCCAATATGGTTTCCCTTTTTTGTGTCTTAAAGGAGCAACGTTTTGGTAAATATTTGTGCCCCTTTTAATGGAGGTGCTGTTCCCTCGAACTATCCCCCCCCCCGAGTCTGACTTGGCTCCTGGCCGCCTTTCCCTCTCCCTCCCATCCCACCAGCTGGGTTCTTTTTCTAGTAAGGCCAAGCCCGGGATTTGAAGACGTTTATGCCACAGCTCTGGAATTTGGCAATAGTCCCCGGGGGTCAGGTGACGCCTTCTCAGTGTCCCCTTTGCTGGGTCTTTAAAGCGACCCAGCCAAGTGCATTCTCCAGGGAGATCCCAAACTCAGACAGGCACAGCGTATCAGCCCAGAGATTACAGCCATGCCTGAACCCGCCAAGCCTGGTAAGGGTCCTTAGGTGTGTCATAAAGGTCACCTAGGCAGAGATGCTTAAGAACCCTTTTTAATAAAATAAAAGAGCGGGAGGGGGAGAGAGAGAGAAAGGGGGAGAAAAGCGGGTGTTGGGCCTATTAGGGTGCAATTCAGTAATTTTTAGTCTCAAGATTTAATAGCCGTACAGTGGGAAGGGGGCTTCTATAGACAGTGTATTCGTATAATGTAATTTGCAGTGTGTAAAGTCAGCCCTGATGGTGTTTTGGGGACCCTCGTGATATTTCTGCTGAGTGGGGCCCAGGACTCCTTGCCCTATAGTCCTGTCCCGATGGCACCCATTGAGGGTGGTGATGGTTGGGTGTTTCCCCCAATCTCACAGTGCTTTGAGAAACAATAGGGTGGTTTTGGTCCCTGGGTCTCCCATCTCCTTGTCTTTGGGTTCTCCTGTGCATGTAAGAATCTGCCTTGTTTTGTGCATGCTTCCGTGTGAGGCGTCGAGTCGCCTCTGAGCTGCCTTGTTGCGATCCTTGCTAACGCAGAATGGAAATCGAAGAATCTGAGGTCGGAATAAGGCCACTCTTAGATCGTGCGGGCCTGGTGTGCCGGATCTTGGACAAATGTTAAGCAGAGAACTGCGCTCGTTGCCTCTCTCTTGTGTGTGATCCTTCCCAAGCTGCTCCAGGAAATATTTGGAAACGGCACATCTGCCCCACCAAAGGTGGGTCTTTTGCAAAGACACACACACACACAAACACATCCCGCATGGAAGGGGCAACTAGAGACGCGCTGCAAAGAGGTGTGGCAGAGTGCCAAGCATGAGAGAGAAATGCCAGGCTCTAAAACACCCCTAAATATGGATGCTCTATTGCTGCCTCAGATAAAACACAAGGCATCCCGTCCCCGTTGCATTTTAAGAGGCTGAATGAAACAAGCAAGAGCAAATTGTTTACAATTAGGAATATGCCTTAAAATATGAGAGAAATGGAGGGAAGAGAGACCTCGTATCAGTTTTTGTTCCCCTAACTAAGAATCTCGCCTCCCTATAAAAGACATATCAAGAGAAACAGTGTGGAGTAGTGGTTAGATTGTCAGATTAGGAGCCAGGTTCAAATCCCTGCCCTCTGAGCTTCTCTTTTGTGTATGTGGTTATGTTTCTTTGAGTTTATTATAATTTACGGATCCCAAGAAATTTCAGTTAAACTTTAGAGCAAGGCAAATTCTTCAGAACAGAGCAACGTGGAGTGGTCTGCTTTTTGCACTTGTTTTTTCCAGTGCTGCTGGCAAAGATTTTTACTGGAACATTTCAGGCTGAATAAATTCCATTTCGGCGCCTCCCCTCTTTAATTTCAGTCGAAACAAAATTAAAAAAAATTCTTTCCAGTAGCACCTTAGAGACCAACTGAGTTTGTTCTTGGTATGAGCTTTCGTGTGCATGCACACTTCTTCAGATACACAGTGTGCATGCACACGAAAGCTCATACCAAGAACAAACTCAGTTGGTCTCTAAGGTGCTACTGGAAAGAATTTTTTTTAATTTTGTTTCTACTATGGCAGACCAACACGGCTACCTACCTGTAACTTTAATTTCAGTGTTATTTTGTAAAATGGATGCATATTGATATTAGCGCGGCCGTTGCTAATAATAATAATAATAATAATAATAAGGAAATTACAATGGAAATTAAATTTCAATATTGTCCACACACATATATTGACACGTATAGAAATAATGAGATGAGGGGTAACCATTTCTCCTCCTTTTTGCAACCCCTCCCCCGTCAACAGATGGCTACATCATTTATGATACCTGATACCTCTTTGCCTCGATATATACTCCGATCCTTCGTTCACAGCTAATAAATCATCTCTCGTATCTGTATATAAAGGCGCTCAAATGTCAGCCACCCACCGGCATCCTGATCACTAGAAAAGTCTGACTGCAGGAAATTTTTAATCTAGCGGTCAAAATGTGCAAAGCGAAGTCTCTTCTCATAATAGTAACCAGCAGCAGCACTCCTGCGGGCAAGCCAAGCCAAACCTACGGTCCCAGGATGGGGCAGGAGGTGCTGAGAGCCTTTCCTGTGCACTGCTTTAACCTTTCTCAAGCCTTGACTAGCCGTGTTGCATTTACTAGCAATGTCGCCCAGTTACAGGAAACCTCGCGGTGCAATCCCAAAACTATCAGGAGAAGGTGTGGCGATCCACTGGGTCTGTTATACTGCTAGAGGAGCCTTGGGAGTGCGTTTTATAGAGGGCTGGGAAACTGACAGAAAATACCACCTTGTCTAAGAACCAAAGTATTATTAAGCTGTAGCACCTATACAAATAAGTTTAAGGAAATGAAATGAAAGAACTGAAAATAAGCTGTACGTTCACCATCTTGTTTAGAAGTCTGTAACATCCACTGAATTTAATATATAAATATAAGCTAACTGTTTCTAGAACGAATTCTGTCTCCTCCTGACACATCCTTTGTTTTATCAGTTTTGTTCTGTAAATTTAAAACCTTTTCTCTCTTTAACTCCTCTCTAAGTCTCCAAGTACCAGATTTTTTCCTTCAGGAAAACCAAAAACAAACTAGTAGTTAAAAGGGGTTTCACACCGCAATTCTTTGCTCAGCTCAGCTAGTCCCGGAGAAGTGTGAATAGGGATTGCAGTCGTATTTATTTATGTAAATACATAAATAAATACGACTGCAATCCCTATTCACAAAATTTATATACCGCGCTTGATTGTAGAAAAGCTCAAAGCGGCTTGCAAAAATGGTTTTACAGTGTATGTAATCCTAAGCATGTTCACTGCAAAGTGAAGTCTACTGAGTTTCATGGGGAGACTGTAGCCTCGGCTGCATGAGTTTTAGTTCATTCCAGTAGTTGATTAATCAACCAGTTAGATATGCGTAATTTTGCATATGAGTGAAAACTATCGTTCTGAAGCAAAAAAGCAAATCCTTTTTAAAATTGCCCATCTGCCATATTTGTATTAAAAGTGACTTAAAAACAACTAAACCCCACTTAATTAATTGGAACACCTTTTGGCATTAACATTTCAGTTGATAGAATGTTTTTTTAATTGGTTAAACTAGCTGATTATTTGATTACACTTTGAAGGTGGGATCCAACTAATTATGTTTTTATATTTTGCTGGAAGCCGCCCAGAGTGGCTGGGGCAACCCAGTCAGATGGGTGGCATAATAATAATAATAATAATAATAATAATAATAATAATAATAATTTATTATTAAGTGTGGGGAAAGGGTAGACATTTGTTATTCTTACAATGCATCTTTACAAGCGGAGGAGAAAACGTAATCCGTTTTACAGATTGTAATAACCCCAGAACCTATATACTAATATTGGGCTCATTCTCCAAATTTGTGTCCTGATGCAGCTAAAATAACCCCATCCAGTCACAAGTGGGAGTTGTCACAGACCTAGGAGAACCTAGGTTGCCCCCCCTCACTCTCTTCTGAGACACTGTGCAAGGGATTCTGAAATGTACTTTTCCAATTTTGCTTGGAGGAAGTGCAATTCCTTGGTTTGACCCTAGAGGGCACTTTGGAGCACATAACCTGGATTGCTTACTCAAGCTCTCTGTTCTGCAGACCCTCATGGTTGTATACTGTTGCTCCTGCTCTCTGCTCCTGACCCACTGTGGGCTGATCACTGGAGCAGAGGGTTGGATCCGATGACCTTTCCTGCAACCTCCTGCGACACAGGACGTTCCCGCCTAGTGCTTATGCAATCGGTGGAGCAGACATGCCTTCTGCTAGGGGGGGAACGACGCCAGTGGGAGTGGTTTGGAGAGAAGGTGGCATGGATGAGGTTGTGGGAATGTCGCCCCAAGACCAACAGCCATTGCGTCAGTGCCTGCGGGAGGTGGATAATGGGATGGAGCCAGCCTTTCCATGCCTCTGTGCCAAGATGCATCACACATCAGTATCACCTAGCAGGTGCAATCAGCCCAGCATAAAGGGGTAAGCAGGAAAGCAGTGTTGTTCTACTTGGGGAGCACAAGACCAGGAAGAAGGTGTCATCTTTCAGGGGGTAAGGGGAGGAGAAAGGTGGTCAGTTTTTTGCAGATTATTTTTTGGTTTTTTTGTGTGTGTATTTGATAGACAGGGGCAGGGGTTAAATGTATTATTATTATTATTATTATTATTATTATTATTATTATTATTATTATTATTACTACTACTACTGGTGACCTGATTTTGGCTAAAGAAAGAGAGAACAATATCCAGAAAGCAAACAGAGTTGGCTGGTTGGCTAAAACACAAATGAATCCTTGAGAGCTGGCATGGCTGGTTGAAAGTGTGAGCTTGGTTGACAGGGCAGTTAATAGGAATAGGAATAGGAATAATTTATTATTGGCCAAGTACATTTTCCAACATACTTGGAATTTGTTTCGGCTACATTGCAATGTAAACATACAGACACTGTTCCTCTCACAATACAAAGAAGCAAAGAAACCCCACCCATAATTTACCTCCCCTTCAAGCTATACAACTACGAATTTAACAATTTAATGGCACAAGGGAAAAAACTATTCTTGTGCCTGGCCGATTTTGTATATGAAGTCCTGTAGCGACGTCCAGATGGAAGTAAATCAAGCAGATGATGACCGGGATGTAAAGGATCTGCTACAATTCTCTCTGCTCTCTTCCTAACTCGGGTAGCATAAATTGTCTCTATTGAAGGCAAGCTAACACCAATTACCCTTTCTGCAATTCTTACAGCTCGTTGGAGCCTTTTCTTGTCTCTCTTGGAGGCTGTACCGTACCAAGCTGTTATAGAATTACAGAGAACAGTTTCAATGATGCCTCTGTAGAATTGGATCAACACTTCCTGGGACAATTTAAATTTCCTTAGTTGACGCAGGAAATACAGCCTCTGGTGGACCTTTTTAATAATACTATTGATGTTGCTTGACCAATTTAAGTTATAAGAAATTATAGAGCCCAGGAACTTAAAGGACTCTACTACTACAACCATGTTACCAAGAATGGAAAGTGGTGGCAGAACGGAAGAGTGCCTTCTGAAATCAATTACCATTTCTACTGTCTTTTGGGCATTTAGTACCAAATTATTTTTGGTGCACCACGAAACAAGATGGTCTACTTCCCGCCTATACACAGATTCATCGTCCTCCTGGATAAGCCCAATAACTGTTGTGTCATCAGCAAATTTCAAGATCTTAACCGATGGATCAGTTGAGGTACATTCATTTGTGTATAGAGAGAAAAGCAGTGGGGAAAGGACACACCCCTGGGGAGCACCTGTATTGATGGTATTGTTGCTCGATATAATTTTCCCCAACCTCACCTGCTGCCTCCTGTCTGTTAAAAAGCTGTATATCCATCGGCAAACAGGGGCAGGTACATTGAGATGAATTAATTTAGAAAACAATTTAGATGGTACAATAGTATTAAAAGCTGAGCTAAAGTCCACAAACAGAACTCGCACATAGGTCCAAGAGACCAAGAGTACCAAAAATTTAACAACAATTGGACTAAATGTTTTTAAATAATATCTGGAGCATTACTGCGGCGATTTAACAATTTTTGACTGGGCTAGAATGACTCTTGTAAGGATAACTAGTAGAAACAGTGGAAAAGATGGTAAATGGAATATTAGAGATGATTGGAAAGGCATGTAACATAGAATTCTATGGATCCAAGTAAGAGGTGGAAGGAAGTCCGGTGCAAACAAAGTAACAACAAAATAACTAGAAAAGTGACATAATTTTTATTTACCTTTTTGTTTATGCATACATGTTCAATGGTGGAACGTTTATTGTGTTCAGCTGTTTATTGTGAATGTTGACGTGTATGAAAACGACGGCTGTAAATCAATTGAAAAACCAATAAAGAGGTAATGTAAAAGAAAGAAAGAAAGAAAGAGTGAGCTTTGAGCCTGGAAGTAGGGTAACTAAATGTTCTGCTTGAGTCAGGACCGGCCTCTGTTTCAGAGATAGCGAAAGTAGTTGTGCCTTCTAAATGTTGGGAGAGTACAACTCCAATCTGTTTGAAGGACTGTTAGAGGGCAGTCTTATATGTGAAAGTACCGGTATCCTCTATTTGAAGGGCTGTCCGGCCATCTAGTTTAAAGATAAATAACCACAGGACGGCAGAATGGGAGCCTCGAAGTTTCCCATCGGCAGTTCGCACCCGGACATCAGATGGGTCAGAGATATTTCTATTTAAATGACAGCTATTATTTCAGAATGTGCATCTATACGCATAGATTAGCACTTGCAAATTTGTGCCCTCTTTTTTGTCCTTTTTTGGGGGACGCACCCTTATCAGGAAACCAAGTTCCCAGTTCGAATCTCACCTCCATTAAAGACCCGTGAGAGGCAGAGTGGAGAGCCAGTCGAGGATCCGCACTCGCCACTCTTTGGGCAGACATACAACCTTCCAAATCCCAGGAGAACCATCCTTATTTCCAGGATGCACCAGCTGTTCAGAGCGCTGATTGGTTGGGCCCTTTTGACAGTGATTGACATTGGAGTTGGGAGCCTGGTCCATGGAGTAAAGTGGGGTGAGGGAGCTACAGCTGAAATACTTCTATGTCCTGTAGGTTAGCCCTCCAACCTTCAGTGTGTAGATCAAGGGTCAGCAAACTTTTTCAGCAGGGGACCGGTCCACTGTCCCTCAGACCTTGTGGGGGGCCGGATTGTATTTTGGAGGGAAATAATGAACGAATTCCTATGGCCCACAAATAACCCAGAGATGCATTTTACATAAAAAGACACCTTCTACTCATGTAAAAACACGCTGATTCCCGGGCCAGATTTAGAAAGCGATTGGGTTGGATCCGGCCCCCGGGCCTTAGTTTGCCTATGCATGGTGTGGATAGTACTACCAGCTTGCCCTGCAGGGCTGTTGTAAGGGTAAGAGCTATCAACTGCATTGGGATGTTTCAAAGAGCTGCTTGACAGTGGAGCCGACCTCCCTGAAAGGTGGAAGGCTTTTTGTCAAGGATGCTGTAAGCTGCATAGAGCAGGTCCCTTTCAGCTCTATGGTTCCGCAATGCAGTGCTGTTTAAGTGCAACGGATGTACACAATCAGGGATCAAACGCAGGGGACATGAGCTTAGCCAGGATTTATGTTAGTGGGGGGCAGGACACCCACCTGTCACTATCCTCTGTCTGGCTCTGTCTAGCCGAATCGGAATGAAATTTCTCGACCACAGTTCATAGAATCATAGAGTTGGAAGAGACCACAAAGGCCATCCAGTCCAACCTCCTGCCAAGTTGTTTGAAATTACTTTCTTTTGACCCCAAGCGCTCAGAAAAAACACCTGTCGAAATCTTCAGTCGTTGGAAAACTACGACATTAAATAAAAACGAAACCATCAAAATTAACATCAGAGAGTAGCTTTCGTGCGGTTAACGGGTATGTTTTGCGAAATTACAAAGAGCACGCCTTTTCTCACCTTTTTCTTTTTTTAAAAAACTGAACAAGTTTTATTAGATTTGCTGAAAACCTTCTTATTGTTTAAGCATAGTCCATTGAGACGTTCCCTTATCATTGTTGACCTTACCCAGGTCTTCACTCTCCGCAAGGTACTGAATGATCACTGTCCGGTACAAGTTGTGTACGGCTGAGCAAGAGAGATGAGCAGAGCCTTTTTTGTGGTAGAGGATCTCGAGACCCACATTGGGCAAAACGGTTCTTGCGTTGCTGGGGGTTGGAGTCTAGACGACCCTTGTGTTTCCTTTCAACTCTGCAATTCTGTGATTCTATGTTCTCTGCCGTCGCTTCCCCAGGCAAGCCATGTGGCCCTAACCAACCCCATTCTGAGCAGCTGATCAGGATACTCCTTACTACTGTTGAGAGGATTCATTGGGGAATTTCCCACAATGCCCCAGAGTAACACTACATTAGGTGCTTTGCGACATTGGGGGAAATTGGGGGAAATTAAAATGGCAGCCCCCCCCACCAATTTTTTTAGTGCTTTTGCTGCTGTCACCAGTGGCGTAGGAAGGGCGGGGCGCAGGGGGCGCTGCGCCCTGGGTTCCAGGGGAGGAGGGTGACACTCCCTGGCCCCTCCCCCACCACCCGGCACCCTGTCCAGACGGGGCAGCCCCAGGAGCCGCCACAGGAGCAGCAGCGCCGGCTTGGATGCATCCAGCCGGCACTGCTGCTCCCGCGGCGAGCTGGCAAGCGAGCGGCGGTTCGAGGGGCTGCCCGACCCGCCGCTCGCTTGCTGGATCGCAGCAGCACCGGCCCGCAGCAGCGCTGGCCGGATCCACTACACATGCCCGGAAATTCCAGGCATGTGCAGTGCATCTGACTTGTCGTGGCGTCACGATGCATGCGCCGTGACGCCCCGCCCCCAGGGGGGTGCCTCTACACTGCTGCCCTGGGTGGCGAAAAGGCTTCCTATGCCGCTGGCTGTCACTACAAAATAAGACTGAGGGATGCCCATCAATGTTATAGAGGGCTCATCAGAGGACACTTGGTAGAGTGGCCACTTGCAATAAATGCATTGCCAAAAAAAAATAGAGGACAAAAGATGCTAGCAATTTGCATAACATTTGTGCATGTGCGTGCATATATAAATATATAATGGTTAAAGAGATGCAAGAAAAACATAATGATTGTTTTTTAATCTGTTACCAACAGTTTAACATGGGCCTTTCACCAGCATTGTGTAATGGCCAGATGGCAGGTTTTGTGCTGTTGGCATCTCAATGTTCCTGCTGTGAGCATTTAAATGCATGTGCATTAGGCACAAGATGCATCCCGTTCCAGCCCCATCGAGAGTTATAACTTATAGACACCCTGGAGAGAAAGCTCTGAAGCTCTGGCAGAACGACAGCTTTAGCAGACTCGCTAACGAAATTCTGACGAGCCCTGATTGAGAGGAGCAAATAGGAGGCATGCAAGCTGGAACGGAGGCGTTATGGGTAAAATACCAAAGGGGCACAGGTTAGGCAAAGCAGGGGTGGTCTTTGGGCTTTAGAATTTCAGTGGTGCCCCGTGTGATGGCAAAATATGCCCCCCCACTATCGCCTTCTGTTCGTCATTGTTGCAGCTCCCTCTCAGCTTGGCGCCCAGTGCGGGCGAACCGGTCATGCTCCCCTAAACTCTCCTCTGGGCAAAGTGGGCTTCTGGTGGTGTCAACCAAACCGTGCCCTACAAGTTAAAGAAACAGTGGTGTATTTCACATTAAGGCTCCCATCTGATAATATTTTCTCTGACAAAGTTTTACTGATTTTGATCCAGATGAATTTTAAGTACACTGGTTTAGGCTTATTTTAACACCCAGTTTGTTTGTTTGTTTGTTTGTTTGTTTGTTTGTTTTGTTTACATTAAAGGTGCCCAGTAGGACTTTTGTTTCCTAGGCATTTATTATGGAGTTATAATTAGTATGTGCAGAATACCCCTTCCTTCCTTCCTTCCTTCCTTCCTTCCTTCCTTCCTTCCTTCCTTTCTTTCTTTCTTTCTACTTTTCAGGTTTATACATTTCGTTAACTTTACATTCATTTTGACATTCCAAAACTTGACTTCCTTCTCCCTCTTTCCGCGGTTCCTTAAATTTATTCTTAATATCTTTTGCATATCCAGATTCACTTAATTTGCCCAATTCTTCGTCTTCTTTAAATATACAGTGGTACCTCCGGGTACGAACTTAATTCGTTCCGGAGGTCTGTTCTTAAGCCGAAACCGTTCTTGACACGAGGCGCACTTACGCTAACGGGGCCTCCCACTGCTGCCACGCCACTGGCGCACGACTTCCGCTCGCATCCCAGGGCAAAGTTCGCAACTAGGGGCATCTACTTCCGGGTTGGCGGAGCTCATTACCCGAAGCATTTGTAAGGAGGACAGTATGCAACCCGAGATTCCACTGTATACTCTTATGAAACTGCAGGTTGTTACAATAATCTTGCCAGTGTTCTTGTCTGTTTACAATTTATCTGCAAATATTCAATAAACCATTTCCATTCTTCTATTTAAAAAGTTTATCTTGGTTTCTTATTCTTTCGGTAAGTTTCTCCATTTCTGCATATTCCATAAGTTTTTGTGGTGGCAGAATATTTTTCTGTTGAGTAATCACAGGAAAGTGAGTGGGGCAGTGGCAGGGGGGAAATCAGAATGAGCTACTTTTCTTGGGTAGTGTTTGCATCTTTTCCCCCTGCAGTAAGCCGCAGTTTTCAATCCAGCAGCAATTCTCTCTCCATCCTGCAAAGCGATGCTCTCAGCTGTGGAAAGTAGGGAGTCTAGGGGGTGGGTCCTTTGTCTGTTTTATTGCAAGGTGATAAGGTTAGCACCTGTGTGGTTGTCGATAGATAGGTATGACTTGTGGAGAATACATAATAAGATCCTTGGGGGAAGGCACATGATGTTGTCACCTCCTTGCCGAAGCTAAGCAGGGCCGGGTCTAGTTACTATCTGGACGGGTGACAGGCGAAAACTCACACGTATATTTGCCTTGGTTTCCATGATGGAAGAAAGATGCGCTATAAAATGTAATAGCGTGAAATAAATGGATTGTTTGCTCTTCTGAGCAGTTAGGGAGCGAGAACAAGGGAAGAAATGGAATATCTATTGATGTTTTTCTGGTCTGCGCTAACTTGGGGACCTCGGCCTTTGAAGACAGGCCAGGACAAGCACTTAAGCAAAGGAAGAAATGCTAGCATAAACAAGACCCATCATTTATCTGGTCTTTGGATTCTCTGAATATTCTGGATGATCTCCAGGCCACTTGTTAGTTAAAATATGGTTGTCCTGCTTCGCAGGATTGTCTGGGGATGCTTGTTGTGCCACATGGATTTACTTGGCACTTTGGGAATGCTGATTGTAGTGTGGTATTCAACCAGCGTGGGCAAGTGTTGTAGCGGGTGAATGTCACGGTCGTGAATGCGTTTATATTTGTCACAAAAGCTGTTATGTCAAGGCATGTGCAGACTGGAGTCACCATCCAGCACAGTTAGGCCATGTGCGCGCCATACATTTAAAGGACACGGCTTGCGCTCAAAGCACACGACACCCTCCAAAGAATCATGGGAACTGTAGTTTGTTAAGGGTGCTGGGAATTATAGCTGTTGGGTGTTAAACCACAATTCCCAGGATTCTGGGGTGGGGGTGGGGTTCATGCGCTTTAAATGTACGGTATGTATGCAGCCTTTGGCCTACGGAAGCCCCTTTAATTTCAGTGGGACTTCAGTGTGCCTGATTGCCGTGCACTGGATTGTGATCTCTGCTGTTGCGCATGGATATATTAGTGTATACATAGCCAGTGATTATAGTTAGCTGCGAATTTTCTTCGCATTGGAAAGTACATTTAAATGTGTGTTTTGTGCATGTGTGCAGTAAGCAGCTTAATGCCCACTGGGGTGCTGTGGGGATAACCAGCATCTGGGATAACCAGTAATTCCCAGAGTGCCTGCTCCCACTGGTTATGATTGGGTCCGCTGGTTGTGAAGCTGAAGGTCGTGAGAAGTTGTTTGGAGTTCGTTACGAAGGTTTCTGAAGGTTCCGGAGAGGAAAGGATAGGCAGAGCAAAAAGGTGCAGCCAAAAGTAAGCAGCCAAAATAAAATAAAGAAATAAAAGACTAAGAGACTGCAGTCAATGGTGGAGTTGCGCTCTCCCAACTACTACTCTGTGCGGCTTGGTTTCTCTTTCGCTTTCTCTCTTGCTTGTCTCGCACGGTTGTTCTCTCTTGGCTTGTCTCGCGTACTCTACACACCGCTACAGAGAGCAGGGGCCATTTATTGATAAACTGAACAACGTCATAACATTAACATAAACCAATCACAACATTGCATTTGGCTGTGTTTCCGGGCGGGAAACTGCTTTCCGACCGTTAACTAGAGGCTTTTCTGGCGCGCTTTGTTGCAAGCGCGGAGTAAACCAGATAGCAAACCTTGGCCGGATCTCTTTGCCTTCCGTGCATTACGCAGAAGGTTTCTGTGCTGCGGCAAAGTGCAGGAAGTCCACAAAAGCGTATTCCCACAGGGTGCATTCCAGAACATTTGTATATATTTGCAGATGGGGAAATATTGTGTGTGCGTTGCTGCGCTGTCTAGTTTGCTTGATACCTAAAGTGGGTGTGTGGATTGTGCGAGTCTTGAGGCGTGCGCCGTAGGTGCCTAGTTTTTCTGGGATGAAAGTACAAGTGGGATCTGCAACAAAATGTTGCAGTGCAGCACGCTGCTCCTGAGACTACTCCATTCCACCCCCTCCCATCTGGCTTTCCATCCTTCCCCAAACTATTAGTCAGCATTCTGTGGCCACCAAGCACATGCAGGTGAAACTCGAAAAATTAGAATATCGTGGAAAGGTTCATTTCTTTCAGTAATTCAACTTAAAAGGTGAAACTAATATATGAGATAGACTCATGACATGCAAAGCGAGATATGTCAAGCCTTTATTTGTTATAATTGTGATGATTATGGCGTACAGCTGATGAGAACCCCAAATTAACAATTTCAACTTTGGGGTTTTCATCAGCTGTACGCCATAATCATCACAATTATAACAAACAAAGGCTTGACATATCTCACTTTGCATGTCATGAGTCTATCTCATATATTAAACTCCAGTAGCTAATGAAAACAATTGCTTACATAAATTGACTTTTCCACAATATTCTAATTTTTCGAGTTCCACTTGTACAGTCCTCACCGAGCCGTTTTTGAGTGTACGTCCCCAATGCCTCAATTAAGTGCCCCCCCTTCTTTTTTTAACTTCTGAAAACCTTGGGATTCCCCTGAGCTCATTAACAGGTACATCTTGTGTGTGGATGGTCCCGTTTTGTCTGCCTGAGTATTGAGTACTACCTAAGCACCGGCTTTTGAGACTGCGATCAGCGACTATCTATGAGGTTGTCATATATTTTGCAGTGTACAACTTGTGTTTCCCCGTATGTCTGTTGATTTATTCTAAGATTTATATCCTGTCCTTCAAAGAAATATTTCCCAGGGTGGCCGACATCATCCCAAAATGAAATAGTGGTACCTCAGGTTACATACGCTTCAGGTTACATACGCTTCAGGTTACATACGCTTCAGGTTACATACTCCGCTAACCCAGAAATAACGCTTCAGGTTAAGAACTTTGCTTCAGGATGAGAACAGAAATCGTGCTGCGGCGCAGCGGCAGCAGGAGGCCCCATTAGCTAAAGTGGTACCTCAGGTTAAGAACAGTTTCAGATTAAGAACGGACCTCCAGAACGAATTAAGTTATTAACCTGAGGTACCACTGTATAATCAATACAGAGTAACCACTGCACTAAAACGGTATGTGATATCAGGCATGTTAGATGCCATGCGTGTTACGGCGCATGCATGTGAGAGCGAGAGATTAGAGCCTGTGGTAATTGAATGTTAATTGTGTAGTGCCGTACTTTGTAGAAATGGAATTTCAGTTGTCCTTCCTTCGTACACATGGAGTTCATGGCTATGTGTTTTACGAATACTGGAACGTAGACAGTTCAAAATGCTTTATTGGGCAGGGCAGACAATCCAATGGTGATAACAGTAATACAATATTTGACGTTTGCTGCCTGAGGCAACGTGCCCTGCCCTGCCCATTGGTAATTTAAGCATTTTTGGAGGATATATGTGTATAAAACGGTGACTAAAGATAACATTAAAAAGCTACATTGCAAAATCTTAATAAGACTGAGAGATGTGGTTAATTTATTATTATTATTATTATTATTATTATTATTATTATTATTATTATTATTTAAAAGCAGGAATCCTTCAGCCCCAAAGTTGCGTCTCTAATTGCAAGCACATATGGAGCCAGGCTGTGGTTATTCAGTTGTCATGGAATATCACTCTGCACATTTTCGGTGGCACTCCTAGATTTCCTATCACTCACATATCCCAGGGCTGATCCTTGTAATTAACAACAAAAAAGCTCCAGTTTTTGAAGCGACATGTTTGTTATGCACAACCTGATGGGCGCCCTGCGACCACGCACAGCGTGGTGCTTGTTTTATTGCAGGCGTGGCGTCCAATTTCGCACCTGTAATACTGAAGGTGAGCAGTGGACAATTTGGGTTATACATTAGACACGCCTTCTATAAAAACATTTTTAAGCGTCATCTGCATCTTTCAGGCTTGCTGTGAGTCTGCAAATAGTTTTGGGGGGTGGGTGGGTGAGCACAGTCCATATCTGAGAGTATACTGGGTGTGGCCTCTTGGTGTGCAAAGAGAGAAAACTGCCGTACATTTTAGGTGCAGATTTCTGTAGAGTTGATCGCTGTGGCTTAATGTACGCCTCCCCGACCAGATACATGAATTTAAGGGGGGCCGTTTCTGTCACCTACAAGGGTGTTGTATGTGGAGTCTTGGCTTAGTGACAGCAAACACCCTGAACAGAAGCAAGAAGGGGTAAACTGAGAGGCCCGCCTGGCCTAAATTGCTGATCCCAGGGGATTCTGCTGCAGCCAGGGGGTTGAGTTACCTTAGCGGTTGGGCAAGAGCCGCTCGAAACCAGGCAGCTAATTATAAACGTTTCTTGGCCCTGCCTCCTTCCTCGGAGCAGCACGGAGCCCAGTCTACTCTCTGTGCCCCTAATAGGACACAGGGTCCCCAAAAAGGCAATGTGAGACGGAGCCCAGGAAAGGTCAGGCAGGCACTCAGGAAGGTATGGAGGCCTTACAGGTGGGAAAGTGCTAAATCAATGTCTCCCGGAAGAGGCTCAACAAGCCCTTAAGCAGCTGTGCTCGGTTGGTTTAACCCACGTCCAAGTGCTGAAAACAAACCAAATCGTCCAAAACAAAAGAAGGATTCCCTAACTCAGGGAAGAAGAGAGGAGGGGAGACTATGTATGGCTTCTTCGTGGTGGCAAATCACACGCTCCATCCTTCATATCCTGCCAGGGATTCATGGGACTAGATCACATCTGGTGGCAAACAAGGAGCATGCGGTTTGCTGCTGAGAAGCCTTTTCCTAGCCTGCTTTCCTTCTCTCTGCTCCCCGCTTTCCTAAAATAATAATAATAATAATAATAATAATAATAATAATAATAATAATATTTATTATTTGTACCCCGCCCATCTGGCTGGATTTCCCCAGCCACTCTGGGCGGCTTCCAACAGAAATCAAATACAAAAATATCACACATTAAAAACTTCCCTAAAAAGGGCTGCCTTCAGGTATTTTCTGAATGTCAGGTAGTTGTTTATTTCCTTGACCTGTGATGGGAGGGCGTTCCACAGGGCGGGCGCCACTACCGAGAAGGCCCTCTGCCTGGTTCCCTGTAGTTTTGCTTCTCGCAGTGAGGGAACCGACAGAAGGCCCTCGGCGCTGGATCTCAGTGTCCGGGCTGAATGATGGGGGTGGAGACGCTCCTTCAGGTATACAGGACCGAGGCCGTTTAGGGCTTTAAAGGTCAGCACCAACACTTTGAATTGTGCTCGGAAACGTACTGGGAGCCAATGTAGATCTCTCAGGACCGGTGTTATGTGGTCCCGGCGGCCACTCCCAGTCACCAGTCTAGCTGCCGCATTTTGGATTAATTGCAGTTTCCGGGTCACCTTCAAAGGTAGCCCCACATAGAGCGCATTGCAGTAGTCCAAGCGGGAGATAACCAGAGCATGCACCACTCTGGTGAGACAGTCCGCGGGCAGGTAGGGTCTCAGCCTGCGTACCAGGTGGAGCTGGTAGACAGCTGCCCTGGACACAGAATTAACCTGCCTCCATGGACAGCTGTGAGTCCAAAATGACTCCCAGGCTGCGCACCTGGTCCTTCAGGGGCACAGTTACCCCATTCAGGACCAGGGAGTCCTCCACACCTGCCCTCCTCCTGTCCCCCAAAAACAGTACTTCTGTCTTGTCAGGATTCAACCTCAATCTGTTAGCCGCCATCCATCCTCCAACCGCCTCCAGGCACTCACACAGGACCTTCACGGCCTTCACTGGTTCTGATTTGAAAGAGAGGTAGAGCTGGGTATCATCCGCATACTGATGAACACCCAGCCCAAACCCCCTGATGATCTCTCCCAGCGGCTTCAAAATAAAAATGATTTTCTCCCTTTGGAGAAGAGAGGGTGCGGAAGCAGGTGAGGCGAGTGCGAGAGCAGTGCTATTTTTCTAGACAAAGTCTTCAGCTGGAAAAAACCCAGGGTGAGAGCCTGCTTTGAGTTTACACCAGTCCAAAGGAGAGCTGGCCCGAACTCAAATTGGGATCCTTCCATTGAAGCCTGGGGCCTTGCATTTTTAGGTCGCTCCATTTTGAATAATTGGCCCATAATGAAAAGCAAATGAGCAGGGCAATGTTTTACTTGTTTTTCTGGTTGTTGGGCAACGCTTCTCAGGACCAGTTGCAGGTTTACAGAGGCCCAGACTGCGGCAGGCTCCTAGTAGACGTCTCTCCCCCTAGTTCCACAAGTTTCCTAAATGCACTAAGCACAGGGAAGCTCCCACCTCTTCTTCCTTCTCCTCCTCCTCCTTGTTTCCTTTCCGGTGCTGATGTGCAGGCCTGTACAGAACACCCCTCCTCCACTTCTGGGGGCTTTTCAGGACAGGCAATGGAGATGGTAAGCCCTCTGTAAAAGCAGAGCAGTCTCAACCATCCAGAATAACCCCCATCCCCATAATGTGTGAAGTTAACTTGTGTGCTGGAGAATGGGAGAAGCAAATGGAAACCAGAGCCCTTTGAAATACAGCAGTGCTTCAAGAGGCAGCGACTGCATTCTAGTCAGCAGCGAGTTAGGACAAGTTCGGACCCTCCAAGTGTCCCTATTTTCCAGGGATTTACAGAAGGCATCCCAGTTTCTGATTTGATCCCAGAATGCCCCGCTTTTCCTTAAGGTAAAGGTAAAGGGACCCCTGACCATTAGGTCCAGTCGTGTCCGACTCTGGGGTTGCAGCGCTCATCTCGCTTTATTGGCCGAGGGAGCCGGCGTACAGCTTCCGGGTCATGTGGCCAGCCATGACTAAGCCGCTTCTGGCAAACCAGAGCAGCGCACGGAAATGCCGTTTACCACGGAAATGCATGTAGTAGCATGCATAAATAAATTTCTATACAATTTAGGTACTTCTGTCCCTATAATTCCCAAATAAGTAATATTTCATACAAGTGTTTTCTGTTTTCTAAGGTTATCGGTCGCTCCGCAGACACTTGTTCAGGTCATTGTTGCCCAACAGAATCACAATTTGTCCTTTTGCGACTCCAAGAGCCCCCGCAAAACCTGTTTGAAAGGCCTCTCGGTCCAAGAGAGGCCTACCCAGGCAGGCCTGAGCCCTCTCATTTTGGAAAGCGAGCCAGAGCGGTATCTATTTATCTACTTGCACTTTGACGTGCTTTCGAACTGCTAGGTGGGCAGGAGCTGGGACCGAGCAACGGGAGCTCGCAGGGATTCAAACCGCCGACCTTCTGATCAGCCAGCCCTAGGCTCTGTGGTTTAACCCACAGCGCCACCTGCATCCTTAGGCCACCCCTATTTTCATCAGAGAAATGTTGGCGGGTACAGAGTTATGCAACCCCCTGAGAGAAGGAGACAATTAACTAGGCAACCTTTAGAATACATCTGAAGGCAGCCCTGCATAGGGAAGTTTTTCTAATGTTAAATGTTTTATCATGCTTTTATATATTTTGGAAGCTGCCCAGAGTGGCTGGAGCAACCCAGTCAGATGGGTGAGGTATAAATAGCAAAAATATTAATATTATTAATGTTATTAAGGAATAGGATGCCCCTATTTTCATCGAAATGTCGGAGAGTATGCAGGTTTGAGGATCTTGCCAACCTCTATAGCAGGCATGGCCAAACTTGGCGCTCCTGATGTTTTCGGACTACAACTCCCATCATCCCTAGCTAACAGGACCAGTGGTCAGGGATGATGGGAATTGTGGTCCCAAAACATCTGGAGGGCCAAGTTTGGCCATGCCTGCTCTGTAGCGAGGATGGAGAACTTGTGGCCCTCCAGCTGTTGTCAAACTGAAACTCCCATCTTTCCCAACCATCGCTGGCAGGGGCTGATGGGAGTTGGAGTTTGATAGCATGAAGTGGTCCATGGTTTCCTCACAGCTCTGCTTTCTCCAAGAGTGAGGCAAGCCTCCCTCGTTGAGCTTTAGGGTGTGGACAGCTGTGGAGGAAAAAGTGGTTTTTGTTTCCTGTTGCCCTTCGGTGTGTCGTCACGCTTGCAGAAGGAAGACCCAAAGCCTCCGGGATCCACTTTCCCATCTTCCACGGCCCTGTCTCCCAACGGGAGCTATGCAAAGCATCCTGCAGCTAAGCTGAGGCCTGCAAGGTTCTGGCGGAGCCCGGGCGACAGCTGGACCCCTCCGTCGCTCATCTCCCTGCTCCTTTGGCCCCGGAGGTTGGGTTATTATTGATCGCCGGTCGTGATGGCTCAGCACTCTGCACCTGGCTATATTAGGGGGTCAGGACGGGCTGGGAAAAAGGAGTCGGAGCTGCTGGCTTTATTGGGCGGCCGGCGGTGTGGGCTCAGCGCATAGTGGGAATGGAACAGGGATGACATCATGCAGAAGGGCTCGCTTTCCAAAATGAGAGGGCTCAGGCCTGCCTGGGTAGGCCTCTCTTGGACCGAGAGGCCTTTCAAACAGGTTTTGCGGGGGCTCTTGGAGTCGCAAAAGGACAAATTGTGATTCTGTTGGGCAACAATGACCTGAACAAGTGTCTGCGGAGCGACCGATAACCTTAGAAAACAGAAAACACTTGTATGAAATATTACTTATTTGGGAATTATAGGGACAGAAGTACCTAAATTGTATAGAAATTTATTTATGCATGCTACTACAGCAGCAAGAATGTTACTTGCCCCAAAATGGAAAGAAGCAGAAGTCCCAGTAAAGGAAGAATGGACACAAAAACTTATGGAATATGCAGAAATGGCGAAACTTACTGGAAGAATAAGAAATCAAGATAACAAACTACACACACACACATATATATATGTGAGTGGAAACGGTTTATTGGATATTTACAGATAAATTGCAAACAGATAAAAACATTAGCACGAATATTGTAACAACTTGCAGTTTTATGGAAGTATATATTAACAGTAGATAATTAAATGAGCAAGTTAAATTAATTTGGATATGCAAAAGATATTAAAAAACAAATTTAAGGAACCGCAGAAAGAGGGGGAAGGAAGTCAAATTTTGAAATGTTAAATGGATTGTAAAACTGATGAAATTATAAATTTGAAAAGTATAAATAATAATAATAATAGAATTTACTTATTTGTGAAACATTTTCGTACTGCCTTTTGGACCGGAAAATAAAACAAACCTTGCTGTCTTCCAAAGCATATTCTGCTTGAAATAGTCCCCTTCGTTGCTGCAAGTGGCATACCTTCCCTGTGGAACTCCCTGCTGGTAGAGGCTTGACAAGAATAACCCCTGCCTACTTTTCAGACGCCTGTTGAGAACTGTGTGCTTCATTCAGGCCTTTGAAGTATGATATCCCAACAACCAGCTTTTATTAATTTGATTAATGCTTTCCCTGCTGCTTCGATGCTTTTAATAAAGCTGCTGCAATTTTGTACGTCGTATACTGCTTTGCTTTATTTATTTATTTTAATTAAAAAAATATGGTCTATAAATAACGTGTCTCATTCATAAATGCAATGAAGATCAGGCGAAATTATTCTGTCTGATGTGCAGTCTTTACTTCAAACAGTACATCTGTGCATGGGAATGTGGTATCAGCAGGCTTGGAGAGAAATCCCGGGTTTGCAGAAGTATGGAAAGTCCTTTAGGAAAAACCGATTTAAGAAGGTAAACTCCAAGGATGAGGAATTGGAACACTACAGAGAAGGAGAATAGAATGGAATAGAACTGGAATCCCAAACGCCCAGCATTCCACACTGCATTGTTCTATTCAGTCATAGAATTTTGTTTGATTAATCCATGGGTAGGCAAACTAAGGTCCAGGGGCCGGATCTGGCCCAATCACCTTCTAAATCCGGCCCGCAGACGGCCTGGGAATCAGCGTGTTTTTACATGAGTAGAATGTGTGCTTTTATTTAAACTCCATCTCTGGGTTATTTGTGGGGCATACGAATTCGTTCATTCCCCCATAGATAGATAGATAGATAGATAGATAGATAGATAGATAGATAGATAGATAGTCTGGCCCCCAACAAGGTCTGAGGAACAGTGGACCGGCCCCCTGCTGAAAAAGTTTGCTGACCCCTGGAAATCAATCAATTGAAACTGTGAATTCACAGAGAAGAAACAACTATTCTAAAGGGGAAAGTCATGGTTTTGTTTGTTTGTTTGTTTGTTTAGATGATGCATACAGTTGTCAACCAACATGTTAGAAGAGACACATACCCTGTTTTCTATCACGCAGGCGGGAACGCCTTTTTTTTTTTTTTAAATGGTGCTTCCAATCTGCAGTTTTTATAAGTGCTACTTTTAGAAAAGATTAGTTCTTGCCTGAATTAGAATGTAATACAAATTGAAAACAAGTATGCATTTTTTTTTAAAAAAAAGCTGAATCATCGGAGACACCTTTACAGCCAGTCATACTAATTTTAGCTGATTTTTCATTCAACGGCCTGGGGAGCAAGTACTGCAAAATGCCAAAAAGCAGGTCAGTAACCGGGAAGCAAACCTAGCTCAGTTCCAATGCTGATTCACAAATGTTTCAGAGAGTTAACTGGTGTTTAATAACCCTTTTAGATAGCGGGTTTTTGTTTTTCCCTAACTGGAGCTGAAGGGGACAGATCAATTATTCCATATTGATTATAAATGCTCTTTTAATGTTTAATGCCTTTAAATGCTTTAAATGCTTCCTAACCTGCTTAAAATATATTTTCTGTATTTTTCTGTATATTAAGAGAGACACAGTCTCTTAGAGGCCCTTCGACCCTGAAGTAGTTTTTAGGAATGTCTGGGAAATCAGCCAACATGGCCAGAAGTTTGCAAGGTTATAGATAGCGGTGCACTGTCTGGAATTAAACAATGGCCTGTTAATAGCACCTTGCCTGTTACCATAGCAACACCACGGGAGAGGGGGACGGAAAGCCCCTTTTAAGGAATGTGCCGTTAATATTGTGGGTTAGCCTTTGATGGGCTTAAGAGCTGGTCTTGTTGATTGATCATACTGGAGGCATCAGGCTTGTTGGAGTTGTGTATCCTTACATGTATTGGTATGTATTGATTGCATATTTGTGTATTGTTCCTATGGGTCTTTGGGAGAGGGGCAGGTCTGAGTTGTGTGAGCAAGGGGGGGCTCTCAGCCTTGGACGGGATGCATGCGCTTTCTGAACAGCCGGGAGGAATGCAGCTGGAGTTGGCTCCTGCCAACTGTATTAACATTATATTAATCCATTTAAGGTTGTAAGGTATTTTTATATAGTTAGAGGCTGTTCCTGCTGTATTGATATTATTGATTTATACCCTTTGTATTTCCTACCTAATGCAATAAGTATTATTGCCGGTTAATTGAAGTTATGCTTTCTGCTGATTAGACAGTCAGACATGTCCTAACCTTCAGCATACAATAGGGGACTGTTTTGTTACTTACTGTTTATGTTGCTATATTTCTGGGAAGTCTGCCAAGTACATTCAAGGCTTGCCAGGACATTCCCAGACTGGGGAGAGTGAGTTGGGGAGGCTTTGGGAGGTTACCCTCCTAGGGAACATGTGAACCTTGAGCCAATTTTCGGTTTCTATTTTCGGTTTCTGTATTGTCTTTATAAGGAATACGCGCCAGTCTCTCAGTGCTCAGTCCACCTTTTGGATTGTGCCTTTTGCTTTACATATGTAACTCAAAATATATCCTGTTGAATCCTGCATGGTGTTTTGCCTCTTTGTGTCCAATGCTCCGACAGCTCAAGAGCTCAAGAGCCTTTTTATGGTCTTACATTTGGCGCCCAACGTGGGGCTCTCGAGCTCTTTGAGTGTTGAATGCTGACACGAAGGCAGGTCTGTACCTTTCCTGGTCTGGCTTGTGGTCGTTGGAACACTTGAAAGTTTCTGTGCACACCGGCTAGCTTTGGCTGGGAAACTGAAAGCCGTTTCTGCGGCCACCGCCTTGCCGCAAAGGAGCAGACACGTGGAACAGGAGAAGGAGCAGTTCTGGAGGGCAAACCGCGGAAAGGGTAAGTAAGGAATCCCCCTGGGAGAGGGGATAGGGAAAGAAGAATTGATCATTCTTCTGGGAGGCAGGCACATAGGTTTGTACGAGTGGACCCGATCAGTCCATAAGACAACTGAAAGCCGCTCCCTAGGGTAAGGGTGGACGTCTTGAACACCCAGAAGGGAACTAGGACGTCTTGGATGTCTTAGAAACTGGGAGAGGGCTAGTGGGCACGCACAGGTATAAGACGTGACCCAACGCTGCTCCCAAAAGAGGAAAGGGAACTAGGACGTCTTGGATGTCTTAGAAACTGGGAGAGGGCTAGTGGGCACGCACAGGTATAAGACGTGACCCAACGCTGCTCCCAAAGGAGGAAAAAGGGTTGGACGTAGGTGAAACGTCCAGAAGGGAACCAGAGATAGGTTGGGAAGGTGGTGTGTGAGGCGCCTGTGTGGTTGCAGAGAGTGTATGAGAGGGGGACCGTAGAGGAAACCCAAAACTGAGTGTGGATCTCTGCCTTGGCAGAGACGGGACTGGCAAGTAGTGAGATTCCTGTGTGCAGGAGACTGCCCAGGCCACGAACCCCAGGTGCGAGTGTGTGTGTGCAAGTACGTTTGAAGGCGCGGGAAATGGGGGGAGGTTCTTCAACCCCACTGACCCCGCTCCAGTGCATTTTGAACAACTGGAAGTTAGCTAACAAAGGCAATAACTATGATATCAAGCTAGACAAGGAAAAGATGAGAAGTCTTTGTGAAGTGGATTGGCCAACACTAGACACCGGATGGCCATCTGAAGGATCCTTTGATCCTGTGAAAGTGAACCCACTGTGGGCAGCAGTAATCCAAACACGTTTGGATCAGATTCCATATGTAAATATATGGAAAGGGTGCATAGACCAGAACCCGAAGGAACAATGCAAAAAGAAGATAATGCCACGCTCTGGAGGGAAAGCACAGTTGCTAGTAGCAAGCGATCCCAACAGAACAGATGTAGACATTGTTCAGCAGACAACCCCTTATGTTCCCAGTGCCTCATTCCAACCCCCACCGACTCAATCGCCGCAAGGCCAGGCTCCAGAGGCAGTAGGGGAACAAGGAGAAGAGACAGAGGCAACAGACCTCAAGGCAGTTTTTCAAACGCCTAAGAGAAGTGTGTATCCCACCCATGAGTTAAACCAACAACCAGAGGATTTGCCATGTACCCCTGGCATCCATGCCAGAACCCCAGAGAACACTGCAGTAAATTACCAAAGGGCTAGGCTGATCATGAAGAGGTGGCAGGCTGCTGCAGGTGTGTCTGATGGGCTTTTGAGGCTGGCTCAGATAAAAATTAAAGACTCTGAGGAGTATTTAAGAGCCTTCCTGAGCACGTATGAGCGGGCGCTAAAACATGAGGAGCATCAGATGCTAAAAGAAGAAATGGAAAGAGTGAAGGGAATAACGTCTAATTTAATGCCGCTCCGCCAGGTGTGGGATGCGCCGATGCCTGCCCCACGGGAAGGGGAACCCCTGCCCAGAACTAGTACTTTCCAACATATCCCACTTTCTACCACCGACCTGAATACTACCCCTACTTGGGAAGATTGCCAGCAGACATTGCAAACAAGCGGAGAAGTGCAGAGAGTACGTACTGAGGCTCGTCGCCTTCTGGCAGAAGACAAAGTAGACGAGGGAGAAAGATTGCTTCAATATCCCCCCACAGATCCCAACTGGGATTACAATGAGGCAGATGACAGGCAGAAGCTCAAATCTTATAGGAGCACTTTGATCCAAGGGCTCATTAGGGCTGCGCGAAAGCCCACCAATATGGCAAAAGTTTCTGAAATTATCCAGAAGCCTGATGAAAGTCCTGCCATGTTCCTGGAAAGACTGAAGGAGGCATTTCGAATCTGGACACCCCTAAACCCAGAGGAGGGGAATAATGAGATATTATTAAAAACTACCTTCATAGCCCAATCAACCCCAGATATCCGCAAGAAAATACTGAAGAAGGGTGGTTTAGAAGGCCATTCATTGGAGTGGACGATAGCAATTGCTCAGCGTGTATATGATAATAGGGATGAGGAAAGGGAAGAGAAACAGGAGAAGTACAGAGAGAAGAGGATGTTGGCACTGGCTATAGGGGAGAAGCAACAAGGAGAAGAGGAAATGAGGAAGGGAAGAGGACGTGCAACTGAAGGAAGAGGACGTGCAACTGAAGGAAGAGGCGTGCAGAGAGCGCGGAAACTGGTTTAGGGAAGAAACCAGTGTGCGTTGGTGCAGCCGAGAAGGCCATTGGATTGGAAAAGGGATTGCCGGAACAGGAGAACGGGCGAAGGCTGGAACCAAGGGGAACCGAGCCGAGGAAGAAGAGGAACCAGAGGAAGAAGAGGAACCGGTGAAAATCGCTACTCTTATCATGCAGATCGATGGAATAGCGGACAAGGAGGTCCAGGAATCATGGGCTGGCAAAGTTTTGAGAACCAGCAATAGGGAGGACCAGGTTCACTTTAGGTTGAACTTATGGCCCAGATGTACGAAACCGAGTGGTCAATTTTATGGAGAACTTAGTAGTTCCAGTGGCAACTACAGCAATCGGCTAGCTGTCAATCAAAGTTATAAGGGTAACAGGGACCAGTCAAGTAAAACCTTTTCTACAGCCCATGGAATGCGTGCTTGCGGGCGAATGCTGACCCATCAAGTCCTATATATGTCAGAGTGTCCCATCCCCTTGTTGGGTTGAGATCTCCTTACGAAGCTCCAAGCCCAGATTTCATTCTCCGATGGAGGCAGCTTTGTTCAGAATGGGAGGAGATTAGCGAGATATGAAACAGTTGACGTAGGTCCATTGGATCCGGGAACGTCAGCTCAGACAGCTGAATTAGTGGCCCTCACCCAAGTTCTTATAATTGGCCAATGTACGAACCATAAACATCTATACAGACTTTGAGTATGCTTTCCTCACACTATATGAGCACGAAGCTATATGGAAAGAATGTTGATGGCTGAAATCAGATGGGCGCAATGTGAAACGCCGAGCCCAGCTAGTGGAACTGTTGGGAGCCATTTGGACCCCTGAGATGATAGCCGTGGGGTACTGCGAAGGGCACCAAAGAGGAAAGGGAACCTGAGACCCGAGGGAATAGGGCGGCCGATGGGGCAGCAAAAAGAAGCTGAGCCTCCCTGTGCCGAAGTTTGTGTTTGAGGCACCTATCCAGAGCAAGATGACTGCAGTTCCAGTACAGAATGCAGCAACTGAAGTCAATGACCTAGGTATGGCCAAACATGCCGCACTTGGCGTACTACCGGGAAGCACAGAGAATGTTGTAGTTGAGGTCTGCATCCAGAACAGAGGGTTCTGTGGTAACTGAGACCCACGTACGAAAGGAGGCACCCAAGGGCCAACTGCAGAAATCAGAAACCAGTATTTCCAAAGGCAAAGGAAAGGAAAGGCAAAGGCAAGGCAAAGGCAAAGGCAAAGGCAAAGGCAAAGGCAAAGGCAAAGGCAAAGGCAAAGGCAAAGGCAAAGGCAAAGGCAAAGGCAAAGGCAAAGGCAAAGGCAAAGGCAAAGGCAAAGGCAAAGGCAAAGGCAAAGGCAAAGGCAAAGGCAAAGGCAAAGGCAATGGCGAAGGCAAAGCCAAGGCAATGGTAAATGAAAAACTTGAACCTCTCCATGCTGAGACGGTAGAAGAAGACTTGCCCACAGGAAGGTGGAAGTGGAGGTCCATGAGTAGCATGCAGAGGCTGAGATCCATGAGTGGAGAAAAGAAACGGATGGCCGTATCAAAGAGGTGGGAAATGAAGTTCCTCCCAGAGAGTGTAGAAGCAGAGACAGCAGACTTAAAGGAGAACTTGGAACCTTTCACAAAGGCAGAAGAATCAAATGCGTCTGTTTGTGTGGAGGCCATCACAGGGAAGCCAGATGTGAAGGTGTAAGCAGAGGTTCCTGCAGGGAAGGCAGAAGCAGTGGCCTCATCAGATCGACCAGATGAAAAGCTAGATATGGAAACACCGGCAGAGAAGGTGGATATCGAGTCTGCTGTAGAGATTGCCAAGGAAAAGAGTAAAGCAGAGAGTTTTGCAAGGACGTTTGATACAGAGGACTCCACAAAGCAAAGAAGATGGCATCCTCTATAGGAACAGCAGAAGGTGATATTATTCTTAAAGAAAGGAAAACAGAAGCCCCCATAGAAAAGACAGCCCTCAAGGCTGGTGGTGTGAAGGTATTTGCAGAGAAGGAGGGCGCAAAGTGGAAGTGAAAATTCCTCCTGAGAAGGTGCATAAGGAGATCTTTTCAGAACAGTCAGAAGAATTATGGAAGCGGAAGCCGCAGCCTCCAAGCAGCCAGATCTACGGGAGATCCTGCAGAATGTGGAGAATGAGGATTGCAGCTCCTGAGCAGAGAGAAATGCAAGATGTTTATGCAGTTGTTATTGAGGAACCTTCAATGAATGAAGTAGAAGATGACCCTGCCCTAAAGACATCAACAGAGCAAGCTGTAGCTGAGAGATCTATGGAAAGGGGAGCAGTTGAAGTCTCAGCATCTGATCAAAACGTAGTGAGTGTCATCCAAATGGATGTAGCAGATACCAGCCATACCTTGAGATGGGAAGGCACGGAAGGACTTGATGTTGATGTTCCGGAAAGTAATGAACTGAAGGATGTCACGCCTGTAACTGCGACGGAAGGATCTTTGCAGGATGGCAAGGAAGATGCGCCTACTTTGGGATCAAAACGCACTAAAGTCGAGTTGACAGAGGATGACACTGTGAAAAGTGAGTCAACTGTGGATCCCCCGAGAAGAAAAAAAAAAAAAGAGAAGAAGAAAAAAAGGTTGGAAGCATAGAGCTAGCAACTGAAGTGAAATTCACAGGAATGGTAGCAACTGCAGGAGTAAAGACCAAAGGTGGAAGCACCCTCATCTCGGACTCTGGTGCTTTATCAGAGGAAGGAAAGAGTTCTGTCACAGAAGGCAGTGAAGAAGGTGCTAGTAGCAGAAACAGAAAAAAAAAAAAATCAACAGGAAAAATTGAACTTGCTGGTGCTGATGTACTTTGTGCAGCTCCAGTGCAGCAAGAAGTAACCACAGAAGCAATTACAGCTAGAGAAGAAACTTCAGGAGTTGAAGAAGCAGCTGAAGTATCCTGTGCTGAAGAGACAACGGAAATGGTTTCAGCTGTTTTGAGAAATGTTATAGATATTGAGCATGATGTGCAATCACTGTCTCAGATTTTTGTCTTTGAACAGGTGGACCCAGACTAGAACGCCTTGTGTGCTGGTGGAACCGTTGCCGCTATCGAACCAGGAGCCGAGTGTGGGTCAACATACCGCCCCATTCTGCGAGGCCTGGCGAGGGCAGCGTACTGTTCTCCTGTCTATTTCAACAGCAGTGAAAGTTACCGGTACCATCCTGTGGGTCCACCGTCCGCGTGTGAAGGAAGTTGAAGCAGATTGGACAGTGACACCTGATTATTTCTCGACTCCGTGAGACGACAGCCCTGCTGGTGCCACACCCGGGAAGCTGGCACCTCTACGCACGGCAGAAGAAATTTGGAAACATCGAATGCAGGACATGCCTATTGATGTCACCATCATCAGCAGCTGAACGGTATCAGGACAGTTGGACAGCAGGACAGTGTACCATTGGTTTGTCCAACCAGTCAAGGCAGGGCCTATAGGGCCACTGGGGAAATAGGAGTGGGTCTGTAGATTGTTCCTCCTAAGTTCCTCCTAATCCGGAAGGAGGGCATCACACACGAGGTGTATCGCTCTACAGTGATCACTATAGCCACAGGGGCCAAGTGATATAAAAGGACCATCTGAGTCAGGAATTAGAAAGGTGGTGTGTACGGTGCAAGTCAGTTTTCTCTCGTCAATAAATGGAAGGGTCACTCCCTCATGTGAAGGTTCCAGGAACCCAGGGTCAGGAAGAAACAGTAGTTAAGCTGCTTGGAATACTTCCAACAGCAGGAAATCTCCCTGTGGTACGTGTGGCCTATATGTTGATCCCCAAAGGTGGAGGGCCGAGAGATGATGCCCCACGAGAACACCACGCAAAGAGAGAATACACTGAGTTTTCTGGATGTTAGCATCATGTTAACTATACTTTACATGGTGGTGGTATTTCTTTTTCTAATGAAGCACCTACAGGAGCGTAGGTTGCGGGAAGGGACCCGAAGGGACATTGCTCGGTACGCATGTCAGGCCCCATAGATGCAAAGGTGAAAATTCCTTTGCCACCCATCCCATTGAACCTGATTGCCTTAAATATGAACATGCACATGTTATTATCCCTATAAATAGAGAGGAGGTGCTACATGATAGTGGCTCACAGTTGGTCTCCTAGCAATATCCATTATACCCATGGCCGAGGACCATATCTGTTTGTTATTTTGTTATCAATTTACATGGCCCCTTGTTTAGCCCAATGTGTCCAGAAGTGTATTCCTGATTCTGTGCAAAGAATGATTGATCCCCATATAATGGCCCTATGTCGCAGTTTGGCTCAGGAGGATTCGTCAGACGAACTCGTACTTGTAGAGTCCGAGTTGTCTGAAGAGAAAAGGAGGGAATGAAGGGGACAGATCAATTATTCCATATTGATTATAAATGCTCTTTTAATGTTTAATGCCTTTAAATGCTTTAAATGCTTCCTAACCTGCTTAAAATATATTTTCTGTATTTTTCTGTATATTAAGAGAGACACAGTCTCTTAGAGGCCCTTCGACCCTGAAGTAGTTTTTAGGAATGTCTGGGAAATCAGCCAACATGGCCAGAAGTTTGCAAGGTTATAGATAGCGGTGCACTGTCTGGAATTAAACAATGGCCTGTTAATAGCACCTTGCCTGTTACCATAGCAACACCACGAGAGAGGGGGACGGAAAGCCCCTTTTAAGGAATGTGCCGTTAATATTGTGGGTTAGCCTTTGATGGGCTTAAGAGCTGGTCTTGTTGATTGATCATACTGGAGGCATCAGGCTTGTTGGAGTTGTGTATCCTTACATGTATTGGTATGTATTGATTGCATATTTGTGTATTGTTCCTATGGGTCTTTGGGAGAGGGGCAGGTCTGAGTTGTGTGAGCAAGGGGGGGCTCTCAGCCTTGGACGGGATGCATGCGCTTTCTGAACAGCCGGGAGGAATGCAGCTGGAGTTGGCTCCTGCCAACTGTATTAACATTATATTAATCCATTTAAGGTTGTAAGGTATTTTTATATAGTTAGAGGCTGTTCCTGCTGTATTGATATTATTGATTTATACCCTTTGTATTTCCTACCTAATGCAATAAGTATTATTGCCGGTTAATTGAAGTTATGCTTTCTGCTGATTAGACAGTCAGACATGTCCTAACCTTCAGCATACAATAGGGGACTGTTTTGTTACTTACTGTTTATGTTGCTATATTTCTGGGAAGTCTGCCAAGTACATTCAAGGCTTGCCAGGACATTCCCAGACTGGGGAGAGTGAGTTGGGGAGGCTTTGGGAGGTTACCCTCCTAGGGAACATGTGAACCTTGAGCCAATTTTCGGTTTCTATTTTCGGTTTCTGTATTGTCTTTATAAGGAATACGCGCCAGTCTCTCAGTGCTCAGTCCACCTTTTGGATTGTGCCTTTTGCTTTACATATGTAACTCAAAATATATCCTGTTGAATCCTGCATGGTGTTTTGCCTCTTTGTGTCCAATGCTCCGACAGCTCAAGAGCTCAAGAGCCTTTTTATGGTCTTACAGAGCTATTTCCCTTCATTAGGACGATTGCATTCATTTTCTGCTCCCGTACAAGGTTGTGAATATGAGCAAGCTGCCTTCTTTCATTCAAATGACTGTAACAGGCCACCTTTGCATTAGCACTGGTTAAAATGGGATTAGATGTTGCCTTGTTGGACGGGAGCCTTTTCGGCTCGGCAAAAACGCTCTAAATGTTCTCCGTTCTTGTCTGGATCAATATGAAACTACTTGATGATTTCTGATGCGGAGGGCCGCTCTGTATTGATTTTAGGTGCTTTTATTCCATTGTGATGTTATTGCTTTTTATACTGTTGGCAAAGCACGAGGGTTGCTGTTTTAATGGACCTGGCAACTTTATGGCTTGCTTGTTGCTTTAAATGTCTGGGTTTTTGTTATTTTATGGCATAAATAAGTGAATCAGCTATAACGTCCATAAATACAGTCCCTTTCGTTTTTTGCTTAACCTTATACATGGTGCTGTTTTGCTTACCTTTCCCCAAGGGGTATATCTTTGGGCAGGGGCCATAGTTCATTGGTAGAGCACAATCCTGACATAGAGTCATAGAATTGTAGAGTTGGAAGGGACCCTGAGGGTCATCTAGTCCAACCCCCTGCAACACATGCTGAAAGTTCCATTTTCAATTTAATGTTGTTTTATTTTTTTTTGTTGCCTTGTACAAGACATCTTAACAACCAAGATTAAAAACATACAAAATTGCTTAAACCAACAGGCCCTTTCATTCCCTTGCATCTCTGGCTAGAAGTAGCAGATAGCAGGTGATGCACAAGAACTCTGCCTGAAACGTTGGAGGTCTTCTGGTAGTTTGTGTGGACAGTACTGAAGTAGATGGACAAAATAACTGACAGCTTACTATGTTGTGCACCAGCAAGTAGGATATGGGCTTAATTGAGACATCGTACCAGACCGTGGTGTGCAGTCACTGGAGTTTGAGCAAACCATAGTTTGAGCTTCCAAATATACAGGCAAACCATTGTTTATAGTTGCATCTCCGCTTTCATCTTTGCAACTCCTCCTTCTAAGTGCAGGGGCTCTGGAGACATAACAACTCCGGCAGCTTCACAGTTGATCGATTCAGAGATAATGCCAAACCCTAGTTTCCACATATCACGGTTCCTGTACCCACCTCAAGCCATGGTTTCCAATGCTGGTTTGATGGATGATTGGAAACCATGGCTTGCCAATTTAGACTTCACACTAAAGCTTCCACAGCCATGGCTTGCCATGATATCTGGACTGAGGCAATAGTGTTTGTATCTGGCTTGCTTTTAATGCATGCCAGAACTCAGCCCCAGAACTTCTTTTCTGCTACAGGTGGGCATTTTGAGGGGAGGACAATTCTGAGAATAGAGATACAGGCTGGGAAAGAGTTAAGCGTTTCACCCTCATTCACCTCACCCTCATTCACCTTTCTTCTTTTATTCTTTCCTGATGACAGCCTCCAATGGTTGCTCTTCATTACAGATAGAGCTGTAACTGTTCTCACTTTTCCTGTGCTTCCTTCCCCTGTTGGTTCCATCCCACAGTCATTATTTATCTCCCTCAGCACCCTGCTTCCTGGGTCCACTCCCCTAACCAGCCAGTGGCAACAACCCCAATTCCTCCAGGCTCATCCTTAGCATTTTTCTGCTTCTCCTTTGCAGTCCCCCTATTTGCGCCCCCAAATCCACACCTCCTCCTTCCTCCTATAGGTGGTAATTAGGGCCCTCGCTCTGGATTAACACCCCCAGCAGACACATTTACACATAAGGGGCATGGAAAGCTGGAGAGCAGCTTAAAGCCTAGAAGGCACAGCAAGGGACGGGATGGAACATGCCCAACAGCTGGGGCTGGGTGGGTGCATTGGGGTAGCAATATATTGGGCAGTGCAATATATGCCAGTAGATGGTCTACATTGTGTGGGTTCCACTGAATTCAAAGATCAAAACTGATGTTTCTGAGTCCTAAAGTTTTGGACCTAAACACTTTGTTGCCTTGCATTTTTTCACCTCAAAATGTCTTGACGCATTTTCCACAAACGCGTGTGTGAAAATTCTTCCATTTGTCCACCATATTTCTTTTCCACCTTGCTCTTCTGTACTAGACATTTAAAAAACTCCTCTGCTTCTTAATAACTTTCCTAAGCCTCCCATGCTCCAGATTTCTCTATGCTCTGTTTTGGACACATTGGCTTTCCTCCCTTGACCAAAGTGCAATAGATCCACTTAAAAAGAAGAAAAGAAACAGACTTTTTTGCAGTTAGGAAAGTGATGGAGAAATGGATTGAAAAGTGCGGAATGGATTGATGGTTAGCAGGAAGATGGATAAATACCCTACAAGCAAATCAAGATGAATGCAGGAAGAATTGTATATAACTCATTGTGTATAGCTTTACTGCAAACAAATAAGAATGAATGTTCCATGAGGACCAGCTACAGCCTAACCACCACGCAAGTTTTGGAGGAGCCCTCAAGTGAAAGAAGTGGATCAGGTCTACCTTTTCCCATCTAGTTGTAAGAGTCAATAGCTACACCTTCCCCTCTTCCTTCAACTCCCTCCTCAAAATGTACCATTTATCTGAAGTATCCAGCTTAACCCTGCTGGAGAAGTGACCTGTGAGGAGAAATGAGGGCAGGAACTGATGTCCCAGTGGTGCAACAAGTTTTGAGCCACAATTTCAGCTCAGCTTCAGGCAGGAGAGTACCTGCAATTTGGGCTTTGCTTTTGGTGGCAAAATGTATTGGACTGGCACTGAATGAACCCTTCAGTCATAACACAACCCGCACCCCAAATAAAGACAACTATGTGTATTCAGTTGCTCACACAATCATCTCTTGATCCCCTTTCTTCTCCCCCTCCCTGCATTTTCTTGCTTCCCACACTTTCAGCATTTAGATTGTGTTCCTTGGGGGGCAAGTACTTGTCTTTTGGTGTGGTGTGGGGAGGCGGGGGGTACTTGGTAAAGCTCTGTGTGCACGGGATGCATATCACCGCGGCCATATTTTAGGAATCAGTGTGCATTTTTGACTACAAACTCAAGCGACTCCTTATCCCTGTCCTTTTATTTTGGCTCCTGATTGGTCTTACTTTCATTCTTCTGTAGCCGCAAAGAAGAAAGAGGTGAAGAAGAAAGAGGACCCAAAGGCAGCGAAGAAAGAGGAGAAGAAAGAAGAGGCGAAAGGTGGGGCCAGGAAACCCATTTTGGCACGTTCAGGCACATGCTGGCTAGCAGAGAGAGTCATGCTCCAGTCATAATTTTTGGAGGGGGGAGAATGAAGAGCTGTGGGACCCCTACAGTTCTCAGTGTACTTTAACAGCTTGGGGAATTGTAGCTCTGTGAGGGGAATCGGAGTCTCCTAACAACTTGCAGCGCCCTTAACAAACTGCAGTTCCCAGAATTCTTTGGGGGAAGCCATGCTTGTTGAAAGGGGTATGATACTGCTTTAAATGTGTGGTGCAGATGGGGCTGTTGCTGAAGTCCTTGTGTTTGATTCCCAATAAATCCTGTTACATGGTGCCCTGTAACTGTTGCCTTGAATGAAAAGGCCATGTATTTGGCACGAGTCGCTTTCATTAATTTAGATTTCTAGTTGAACAGGAGGGCAATATTATTCCTGAATTTCCAGAATTTAGAGGGGGGAGAGTTTGTGCACCCTGTAACCTACACAAAGATATTCTGCCCATCCTCTTGGTCAGCATTAAACTTTCATCTTCTGGCGCGTTGCCGTAGAAAGCTTCGACTCCCAACTAATAAACTGCAGACCTCCGACAGACTGTTTTAATTAAATAAATGGACAGAGGTAAGATGATATGTTTTACTGGAAATGCTGGCCCAGTAAAAAAAGTGGTGCTTTGCTGATTTTGCAACCTTCCCTCATGGCACTGAGAAGGACATTACTGCCCTTTTAAAAAAAATTAAAAGCCAAAATTAGACAATATGTAGTTAAAGCAGGCAGTCACACAAGACACAAGACGGATCTAGACCCCAGATCCTCAAGCCATAAATGCGGCTACTACACAAAGGTTTGACCATCACATCCTTAACAAAACATACTAGTTCGTTTTATGCATCATGTGAGCTGAAATGAAAGCAGAGGTGCACAGATTTCTGATTATTCTTCATAAGGGATATCCTGGAACAGAACAGGAACAAAAGTAGATACAGCCGTACCTTGGATCCCTTGGATGCCCTGGAACTCGGATGTTTTGGCTCCCAAACGTTACAAACCCAGAAGAGATTGTTCTGATTTGTGAACTTTCTTTTGGAACCCGAACGTCCGACGGGGCTTCTGATTGGCTGAAGGAGCTTCCTGCAGCCAATCGGAAGCCGCCATTTGGTTTTTGTACGTTTGGGAAGTCAAACGGGTTTATGGAACGGATTCTGTTTGACTTCCAAGGTATGACTGTATGAACTTCCAGACCTAGAGAATATTCACCAAACTTTCAAGCTTCAGGCAATGGGGAAATGTGCTTGGAGTTACGGAGAAACACCACCATGGTTTGGGTCAAGGGCCTAACGTTATTTATATTTTCCCCCTTTTCTGTGCCCCTTAGCAGAGGCTCCGGCAGAACAGGCGCCATCAGGTGAGACCCAGAGATTGCAGCCTGGAGAAAAATATCCTTAACATCTGCTGGTATTGCTTGTATATTGGTTATATGTGTCTCCATATGCTCTGTACCAAGAGACATACCACTCCTCGTATGTAGAAGTTCTCACAGCTACCTGTCAAGACGTCCCACCTTCTATCAATAAGTTGTCCCATGCCTACTCTTAGCTTCTGCAGGGCTTTGAATAAATCCCAGTTTCTTCCCTGAGGTGTATCCCTACCCTTTAGTGATATCCCGCCCCAATACCTATTGCCTGCTGTTGCTGCTACTACTGGACGTGGGTGGCGCTGTGGTCTGAACCACTGCTACTACTGCTGCTGCTGCTGCTGCTACTACTGCCTTTTGATACCTCCTCCAACAGTGAAACGGTGTTTCTGTGCACTTTGGTTTCTGTCACAGTGTTCCGTTGCGCCAGAAGCGGTTCAGTCCTGCTGGCCACATCACCCGGAAAGCTGTCTGTGGAAAAACACCGGCTCTCTCAGCCTGAAAGCGAGTTGAGTGCCGCAACACCATAGTCACCTTTGACTGGACTTAACTGTCCAGGGGCCCTTTACCTTTAAAAGGTGAAGGGACCCCTGACCATTAGGTCCATCCAGTCGTGTCTGATTCTCGGGTTGCGGCGCTCATCTCGCGTTAAAGGCCGAGGGAGCCAGCGTACAACTTCCGAGTCATGTGGCCAGCATGACAAAGCCGCTTCTGGCGAATCAGAGCAACGCACGGAAACGCCGTTTACCTTCCCGCCGGAGCAGTACCTATTTATCTACTTGCACTTTGACGTGCTTTTGAACTGCTAGGTGGGCAGGAGCAGGGACCGAGCAACGGGAGCTCACCCCGTCGTGGGGATTCGAACTGCCAACCTTCTGATCAGCAAGCCCTAGGCTCTGTGGTTTAACCCACAGCGCCACCCGCGTCCCTCCTTTACCTTTACCAGCAGTGAAAATATAGTCACATGCTTGAACCATCTGGGACTCTCCATTGTGTCAGTGAGGGATACAGGAGAACATTTCCTCATTGGCCTCTTAATCCCATGTGAGTTGTAGTACTCATGAGTGGGCCCCATGGACTGTGGCCTACCTGTGCCCTGTCCTCTGGAAACATTGGAAGCTGCCTTATACTGAGTCAGGCCTAGCTTAGTATTGTCTACACAATACTGCAGCCCTACCTGGAGATGCCAGGAATTGAATGCGGATTGTTTGCGTGCAAGTTCGATGCTGTGCCGCTGAGTTGTGGCCCTTCCTCCTCATACCCCCAGGGCAGCCATGCCCACATCCCTGCTACTCCCAAATCACCCCTGTTTTGGCTTCCAGCTCACCTGCAAGGTGACCCACTCTTCATCTTCCCTTCCCTCTTTTTCAGATGAAGGTAAAGGGGAGCCCTCCACTCAGTCAGATGCCCTCTTCCTCAAGAAGCCAGAAAGCGTCTTAATAGAAAGTGGTAAGTGGCAGAGCAGAATTGCACCGGGGGGCCAGCCCAGACATTAGGTACAGTGAGGAGGCTGCCTCGAGGGGGTATATGTGAGGTTCCCAGGCAGTCTGTCATCCAGTTACAGATTAGACTCTGACCGGCTCACCTTCAGTAATGTGACTGAAGCTAGTGCCAAACTTCAAAGCATTGTAATGAATCCAAATAAGAACTCTGGCCCAAAGTTTTAACAAAAAAACATACGTTTACTCGTAAGTAATTCCAAACGTAATATCAATTCTGTAAAGAATTACAGTCTTAAACAACAAATAGTTTCATATGAAAATTTTCCTTAAAGTCTTTTAGAGATGGATGTCAGGGCTTCTCCAATGCGTGTCAGGTGTAAACCAGGGAGACCAGGACAGGGCCCCGTTTCGGCATGGATGCCTTCTTCAGCTTGTTTTTTATGGTAGAAGTGTGTGAAAAATAAAAATGGTGTCTGTTTCTTTGATTCCTAAGAGGATATAGCGTCTTGGAAGAAGTTTTGCTGTGTTTTTCTCTGTTTTTTTCTGGCGTTTCCTCAGAGAAAAACACAGCAAAACTTCTTCCAAGACGCTATATCCTCTTAGGAATCAAAGAAACATCCATGCCGAAACGGGGCCCTGTCCTGGTCTCCCTGGTTTACACCTGACACGCATTGGAGAAGCCCTGACATCCATCTCTAAAAGACTTTAAGGAAAATTTTCATATGAAACTATTTGTTGTTTAAGACTGTAATTCTTTACAGAATTGATATTACGTTTGGAATTACTTACGAGTAAACGTATGTTTTTTTGTTAAAACTTTTGGCCAGAGTTCTTATTTGGATTCATTACAGTGTATTTGGCAATAAGAACTCCAACTTCTTTCACGAAAACTTCAAAGCATGACACTACCTTGGAGGTGAACCAGATAGGCAAGTTAATAAACAGACATGGGTGGCCCCATCACTTTCAGTTTGGTCCTAATCATGTGATGTACAAGGGCCCCCTCCAGAGGGGTGTTTTTGTCGCAGGAGTATTCTGTAATGTGTTCTTTAGCGTGGTGCGTTAGCGGCAGATTTAACCTGCTTTGGTTTGTTCTGTGATTGGCATCCGGAGGCGTTATAGCGCAACAAAAGCAGGGCAAAAACCGAACCAGAACGGTCCTGGGATTCCAGCAGCATAGGTATTGATTGGAAATGAAGCTGTGTGACCACCCCATGTCTTTTGAAGGCACAAACAGTATTGAAATTGGAATCCTGTGTGTGTGTGTGTAACGACTCCGATAGCATCATGAGCACAAATCGTCATGAATGCACAGTAAAAATGCTGTCCTTGGTCAAAGAAACAAAGTGGGGTTCTTTTGGAGCCAGTGGTTGACAGCTACACTGGACTAATGAATTTGGAGGGAAATGGCATTCGGAAACTGCTTTAGACCAGCGGTCCACCCAGCTCACTACTGTCAACACTGGCAAAGGCTCCCCAGAGTTTAAGAGAGAGGGGCGTTCACTGGAGATGCCAGAGACCAAACTTGTACCACTGAACGATGGCCCCGTCCATCCCTTGACATCTTTGTGTTTTGCACCATCTGCTGGCACTCAAGCAGTTTCTTCTGCAAAAGCCCCATGGGGGTTTTGACTTTAGATGAGAGGCGATTCCTTCTTAAGTAGAGAAAGTCGTGACTTCCATGCATCCTGTCTGTCTTTCAGGGAAGGATGTTGATATCATAGTGCAGGTGAACGGGGCCCTGCTGCCTTGCAAGCCCACCGTCAAATGGTTCAAGGGGAAGTGGCTGGAGCTGGGTATCAAGAGCGGACTGAGGTTCCAGTTCAAGGACAGCTTTGACAAGGAGAAAAACGTGAGTCCCAGAAGAAGGAAAAGTGAAGGATTTGGCCAGGGGTGAATCAGCTCTCCTATGACTTGTTGCCTTCTTAAACTCATAACAGACTCTTGCAATTATTTATTCATTTGTAAACCACCTTTTACATGATTATGCTTTCTTGCAAAGGATCCTGGGAATTATAGTTTGCAAAGGCGACTGAGAATTCTCTGTTAATTGAGATTGAGGCACGCCAGGCTTTGTCTGGATCATGCCTATTGCATCCTCAAAAGGCTATGGCGGAAATGGCCGCCACTAACGAACCTTAATCCTCCTGCTTCTTCTTTGCTTGCTTCCGAAGGTTTACAACTATGAGCTAAAAATTGGCAAAGTGGTAATCGGAGACCGAGGGGACTATCGCTTTGAGGTGGCAGCCAAGGACAAGTTTGACAGCTGCACCTTCAACATCGACGTAGAAGGTACCACCAGGAGCCCTAACTCAGTAAACGCTAAAGGAGTCATCCTAGAGCAAGCGGGGTTAGGATCCAGTGGATCTCCCTGCACAACTGGGCCACAGCACAATCAGCTAAGCTGCAGGTACACAGGGACCCAGCCGGCTGAACTGAGCCCAGCGGATCTTAAACTGGCATACGTCTTGAAAAGGGGGCATTCTAGGGGTGTGACCTGGGAACCTGGCATAAGTTAAGCTGGCAAGCACTATTTTGAAGGTTTGTTTTCCCTCTGCCAGGCTGAGCCTGATTCAGCCAGCAGTCGCCCCATTCCTGCTTCCTGCCAGCTTCTCGTGTATAAGATCGCTCCTTAAATAGCCTTATCCTTCGGAGGCAACATCCTTCCTTGTGGTCTTGTGAGTGTGAACCCGACACGTGTGAAATCTGAAGCACGAGAACACATTGAGCGGCATTTTTGCTGTCTGCTTTCTGCCTCTGGAACTCCCTTTCCCTGGATATTTATTTTTTTTATTTGTCTGTTTGGATTCCTAGTCTATTCCCCCTGACCCAAGGGCTGATGGCAGCTGGCAGGTGGTAGAGGCATCCTTGTCCCCGATATGCTTGTAGTCTGAGAAATCTATCCTGAAAGACCTACATTGGCTCCCAGTACGTTTCCGAGCACAATTCAAAGTGTTGGTGCTGACCTTTAAAGCCTAAATGGCCTCGGCCCAGTATACCTGAAGGAGCGTCTCCACCCCATCGTTCAGCCTGGACACTGAGGTCCAGCTCCGAGGGCCTTCTGGTGGTTCCCTCACTGCGAGAAGTGAGGTTACAGGGAACCAGGCAGAGGGCCTCCTCTTGGTAGTGGCACCTGCCCTGTGGAACACCCTTCCATCAGATGTCAAGGAAATAAAACAACTATCTGACTTTTAGAAGACATCTGAAGGCAGCCCTGTTTAGGGAAGTTTTTAATGTTTGATGTTTTATTGTGTTTTTAATATTCTGTTGGGAGCCACCCAGAGTTGCTGGAGAAATCCAGCCAGATGGGTGGGGTATAAACAAACAAACAAACAAACAATCATCATCATCATCATCATCATCATCACTATCTTTCCAAAATATGATCCTTGCCTTTTAAAAATGTGCAGAACTCTGCAGTGGCATGAATTTATTGTAATTCCCTAATCATCTCTACTTTTTTTTTTTTTACTGTACCTCACCTGAGTTCTGTACCTACTCTGAGTAACAAGAGTAGAATAATTTGTGCAAAACAGTAAAAATGGCAGAATGAATCACGACAGCCCAGAGTTTCTGTGGCACCTTAAAAGATCCATGGGGGGAAAAGCTTTCATTCACTGCACCACCAGCTGAATAAAGACTCTCTGGATCCCACACAGCACAATGATACTGAGGCACCCTGGGGAACGAGGTGTTTGTGGGTGGCTGAGCTCCCTTTCTGCATGCGGCTTGCTAAGGGATTAATCCGTCCTTAACCAAGCTGGCGCCCTCCAGGTATTTTGGCCTACAACTCCCATCACCACGCTGGACTGCTGGGAGTTGCGGTCCAAAATGGACTGGTGGGAATTGTAGTCCAAAGCACAAGGAGGGCACCAGCTTGGCGAATGTCAGATTAAGCTGAGACACCCTTCCAAGGGAAGAGCCAACTAGGTTCAAGATACCAGTTTTAGAAGTCTGTTTTCTTCTCTTCCAGCACCAAGGACAGAGGAAAGCGCCGGTGTGCTGCAGGCTTTCAAAAGGACGTAAGTGTCGCTGGTTAGAGCACAGACCCTTAGGCTTTGATCTGCACAGCTCCCTTACTCGCTGCAAACATCCGCTGCTCGGGAGGCTGAGCCAGGTCAATGGGAGCTGATCTGGGGTTATATCTTTCCACCCTTCTTCTGCTTGCAGAGGGGAAGGCGGCAAAGACGATACTGCTGGAGAGCTGGACTTCAGCGGGTTGCTGAAGAAGAGGTAGGTGAAGAATGGAGAATAAGAACTCAATACGAGAGCTCCTAGATCAGACCAAAGGCCCAGTATCCATGTCCATTAGAAACCTGCAAGCAGGACCTCCGCGCAAGAGCAACTCTCCCGATTTGTGCACCCCAGCAAGTCAGAGCATAGCTGGGGTCACTGTTGACAGCCTCATCTGCATGAATCGGTCTAATCTTTTGAAGCCATCCCAGCTGGTGGCCGTCAGAGGATGATGTACGTTAAGAGGTGGGGAAACAGCAGCCCTACCCCCCCCCAGCTTAATGCATAACACAGGAGACACAAGGGAAACGGTTGGGCAAGGTTTGAAAATAATTTGCAACGTATGCTTGGGCAAATGAAACATTGCTCTTCAGCAGCTTCCATTTCAGAGCACAAGCAATTATTGCATTTCGTGTTAGCCCATTTTAGAAAAACTGTTTGAATCCCCACAATGGAGTGAGCTCCCGTTGCTCTGTCCCAGCTCCTGCCAACCTAGCAGTTCGAAAGCACACTAGTGCAAGTAGATAAATAGGTACCGCTGTGGCGGGAAGGTAAACGGCGTTTCCGTGCACTCTGGCTTCCATCACGGTGTTCCGTTGCGCCAGAAGCAGTTTAGTCCTGCTGGCCACATGACCCGGAAAGCTGTCTGTGGACAAACGGCGGCTCCCTCGGCCTGAAGGCGAGATGAGTGCCGCAACCCCATAGTCGCCTTTGACTGGACGTAACCAGCCAGGGTTCCTTTACCTTTTTTTTTTAACCTGCTTGGAGACCCTTGTAGGTGTAGGATGAAGTCTAGAAACCGAATTTGGTCATGGGGGAGTCCACTAGGCCGATGCTGTCATCCAAAATGGTCAAGCGTAGGCAGAAAGCGAAGCAGCTCATAGCGATGGGCAGCAGTCCAGATGCAAAGGGGCAGGAGATTAGCTTTTTGTAATAGGTGGCTGGCATTGGAGAAGGGCAGGTTGGAAGCCAATCAGAGGCTGAGGACAGCAACTTTGAACATTAGGGAGAGTCTCCCACTTCCTCTGCCCTCGCCCCAATTCCATGCTTTGTCCAGCCTCCATCCCCCCCCCCAAAGTTCCATGTGGAAGAGATGTCCATACCTACCAGGGGAATGATTTCAGGCCTAAATGGTGCTTCTTTCGCGATTTCATCCTGTTCCTTGCATTTTCTTGGAAGTTCTTACCAGCGTGCACTTTGTGATAGCTTGAGAGAGGCTGGGTTGGACTCAGAATTAATTCCCTGTGAGAGACGCATGGGTATGAGGTTGAGGAGTACGTGACTGTGAATGCAGTGTAGTCCCTTATCCACGTCACCCATTGTGAGCAGGGAAGTGGGGGTGCAGGGGTTGAACGGCTGTTCTACGGGAAGCTACGGCTCAAAAGGTCCTGCCTCCTTCTCTGTGCAGAGAGGGCCAGCAGCAGCTGGAAGAGGAGAAGAAGAAGAAGAAGAAGGATGACGACGACGATTTGGGGATCCCGCCGGAGATCTGGGAGCTGCTTAAAGGCGTGACCAAGAAGAGCGAGTACGAGCGCATTGCCTTTGAGTATGGCATTACCGACCTCCGTGGCATGCTGAAGAGGCTCAAGAAGGCCAAGGTGGAAGTCAAAAAGAGTGAAGGTCAGCCAGGAAGCCTGGACTCTTCTCCCTTTTGGCCTGGGAGCCAGGTCTCCTGAGGTCACTGATCGGGAGCAGGGGATCTTAGGAATCGGGACGCGGGTGGCGCTGTGGGTTAAACCACAGAGCCTAGGGCTTGCCGATCAGAAGGTCGGTGGTTCGAATCCCCGCGACGGGGTGAGCTCCCATTGCTCGGTCCCAGCTCCTGCCACCTAGCAGTTCAAAAGCACGTCAAAGTGCAAGTAGATAAATAGGTACCGCTCCGGCGGGAAGGTAAACGGCGTTTCTGTGCGCTGCTCTGGTTCGCCAGAAGCGGCTTAGTCATGCTGGCCACATGACCCGGAAGCTGTACGCCGGCTCCCTCGGCCAGTAAAGCGAGATGAGCGCCGCAACCCCAGAGTCGTCTGCAACTGGACCTAATGGTCAGGGGTCCCTTTACCTTTACCTTAGGAATGGGTGGGCGGGCCTGGACTCCATATCAGACCTTCTGGAAAGTTTCAGGAGGAGGCCACATCTACATTGACTATCTGCGGTGCTGTACGTGCGTGTGGTGGGGGGAGATGGCTCTAGGATTGAGGGGGTCCTTCAGCACAGTACCATCCAGTGCCCCCCATCCTGTGGACTCAGTACTATTTTTGTAGAAAAAGAGGTGCCAAAACACCTCTCTTAGAATGGAAATGGTGCCCACCTGAGAGGTGCCCCTTCCTTCCTTCCTTCCTTCCTTCCTTTTTATACGTGCATTCGGTTTATACCTGGCCTTTCCTCCAAAGAGCTCAAGGCAACATGCACAATTCTTCCCCTCACCCCTGCGTCCTCTCTCCATTTTGTCCCCTCAACAACCCTGCAAGGTAGTTTAGGCTGAGAGATGGCGACTGGCCCACAGAGTCGTCCAGTGAGCTTCCTGGCTGAGAGGGGATTTGAACCCTTTTCAGGTACCGTTCCCTTCCTGCGGTTTGCATCCATTTCTCTTTTTCTCGCCGTGTTTCAATCCCGCCTTTCTCCTAAGGAGATCAAGGTGGCGTTCTGTGCTGAAGTGAGGCAAGCAATATACAAGCTGGCTGCTGCGATCCATGCACCTTAGTGACAGGAGAGCAGAACCCCCCCCCCCTTTTGAGGTGGAAGTGGAGATCTGTAGCTCTCAGGATAGGAAGAGGCTGTACTTGGAGCAGAAACCTCATGACTGCAGCAAGGAAGTAGGAAGCAGGATGGGGCCCCAAAGGCGTTTTTTTAGTAGTCCTCTCCCCGTCTCTTTTGCAGCCTTTATCAAAAAACTGGACCCAGCCTACCAAGTTGACAAAGGGCACAAGATCAAGATGTATGTGGAGCTGAGCGACCCAGACCTTAATATCAAATGGATGAAGAATGGCCAAGTGATCAAGCCCAGTGGAAAGTGAGTCTGAATGTGGATGGGTAGCCAAGGGTGCCTATGGCATTCTCTTAAGAGCAGAATTGGGTTCTGTTGGGTGGGGAAAATGGGAAAACAGCTGCTGAGACGGACGGACGGACGGAATCTGGATTAGTCTTTCTCAGTTGTGGCGTGGCGTCTCTTCTTCGTGGGCAGATACATCTTTGAGAACGTGGGCAAGAAACGCATCCTGACCATCACTAAGACCACGCTGGCTGACGACGCAGCCTATGAATGCGTTTGTGGAGACGAGAGGTGCTTCACGGAGGTCTTTGTTAAAGGTGAGGATGATGGAAGAAGAGAGAGAGAGTGTGTGTGTTTGTACAGGGTGGGACAGTATCTCTGCTGGGGGACATGTTGCACTCCTTCTGAGTAGTTTGTCGACCGATGGTTCCCCCCCCCCCCCGCCCCTGAGCTTGGCTCTCATCTGTGGCTCTGAGAAGCTGCCAACGACAGCAGCCACATCCCGGGAATGGTTTTGACTGGCTGGCTAAACCAGGTGAGGGTGAGCTGATGGATTCCAAACCCTCCATGAGTTAGGGAGTCCCTCTGCATGCAAAGACATGCAAAGCCCACGGATTGAGCGGGTGAGACCGGGTGAGACAGTCAAGAAGGTGGTTTCTGCAGGAGCTTTGGAGGCGAATGAGGGGCAGATTGGGCTCGTCCACCTGGGAAGGTAGAGCATCTAGGAGATGGAAGACACTGATCCTGAGAAAGGCTTTGGGAATAAACCCTGAGGAACAATCCATACCCACTGCCTTGTGGGACATCTTTGGGGGAAGAGAAGCCTAAGGCGTAAACTCTACACGAGTCCCTATGATGGCGCCTCGTATGTCTCCTTCCTGCAATTCCTGCAGCCAAGCTGGTGCCAAGCATATTGCTCTGCTTTCCTTTGGACCACATCAGCGAGGCCGAGAGAGGGGGTTTTGTCTTCTGGGCAGCCCAGGACTTCCGTATACACTGCCCAGGCTTGCGCCCCGGGAAGGTCACTTGGGTGCTGCTAACTCAGCAGTTTGACTTTGCTCCCAGAGGCACATTCAATTTTTTCTCAACCCAGACAGATACTGACAACCCCAGCACAACTTTGTGCTGAGAGATGGGCAGAGAACATGCAAACATGTGGGTTCCTGTACACTTCTCAGCAGCTTTTGATACCATCAACCATACCGGTCTCTGCAGCCACAGCTGGTGTTGTGATTCTCCAGGTGCATAACACTGTCTCTCGAGACAGATGGATGAAGCAAACAACAATTGGCTGGGCAAACTTAGCAGAGTTAGTAAGATGCCAAGGTGGCTGGGGGCAGGCAGAGGGGATGGGCTGGAGAGGCTTGTTTGGGAGTGCCTGGCACTGGCCCTGGAGCCGTACCCTTGCCATAATGTCTGTCTTTCCCTAGAACCACCTGTCCTGATCGTGGGTGCCCTGGATGACCAGCAAGTATTTGTTGGGGACAAGGTGGAGATGGAAGTGGAAGTGTCTGAGGAAGGAGCCCAGGTGATATGGTAAGTTCCCTGCCCATACTTCCCCTGCCGAGACTGTTGTCATCTGAACAAACCCCTCCTGCTCCAGCACTGGCTTCTGTAGAGCTGCCTCTTGAACCTTCTCACACGTGTGATGCTTGCAGAGGGTCCTGCGTTCAATCCCTGATATCTCCTGTTAAAATGATCAGGCAAGGTGAAAGGCCTTGGCAAGTTGCTGTCTGTCGCAATAGATGACTAGATTGTGGTGGTCCCATGTTTTTGGCAGCCCTTGGCAACATTTGAAACCTTCGCACAGCCTTCCCAAAGCCAGGAAAGCAATGTGTTGGACTTTGGGAAGGAGGTGTGAGGGCTCTGACAGGGTTCTAGAGTCCTCCTGCCTTCCTCCCAAAGTCTGGTGTTTTCCCAGATTTGGGAAGGAGGTGGGAGGGCTCTAGGACTCTGCCAGAGCCTTCCACCTCCTTCGCAAAGCCCACTTATCCAGCTTTGAGAAGCCAGCAAGAGGGCTGGGGGAAGGTGTCAAATTTTGGCTTCACTCCAGTCCCCACCCCCTGTGCGATAAGTCAGTGTGCGGACTGGACCGTGGCTTGAAGTACTCTTGTGGCCCACTTGGCGTGACAAGTTGGACTGCCCTGGACTAGATGCTTGGACCGATATCAGGAAGCATCATATGTTAGCTCCAAAATGGAAAAACGAGCGAGCTCCCAACCAAAGAAGAATGGCAACTTAAGTTGACAGAATACGCGCAGCTTGCAGACTTAACATATAGAATAAGAGAATAAGAAGAACATACGTTTAGAGAAGATTGGAAAACGTTTATTGAATATATGGGAAATAACTGTGTGCAGCTGAAAATGCTGGCAGCATTAAGATAAATTCAACAGTGTAAAGAAGTTTTGATGGATGCTAATAATGGAATACTGAATGGTATAGTTTCTGTAAAATATGCAGGGATTTATGATATGTAAAATGAACCATGGAAAGAGAAGAAGGGATGTTGTTGATATCTTAAGGATATAAAAAGCAAGCACTTTAAATTGTAAAGCAGAAAATTTAATAAAAAGTATATACAAAGAAGAAGGAAGCATCATATGCTTCGATGGATTTATTGTTTGCACACAAAATATATTGATGGTGCCTCTCTGCAAGAGGCAGTGCCTTTGGAGGAGCTTCTCTGTTGCAGGACAAACTTCCTCTTTTCTAGGCTTTTCTACACACACACACACAGCACTGAATTCAGTGCAGTTTTTTGCCCCGCCCTCCATGCTTCAGGCAGACTTATTCATAGCTGTCAACTTTTCCCTTTTCTTGCGAGGAATCCTATTCGGAATAAGGGAATTTCCCTTTAAAAAAAGGAAAAAGTTGACAGCTATGGACATATTTCTCTCCCCCCCCCTTTGCCTTCCCTTCCCATTTAAAATGTTTATTAGGGAGGAAGGATCAATTCAGTTCCGTTCACATTTTAATGTGAGGCCGGCCTCAGTTCCTGAAACAATGTGTGAATCAAAATGCAGCCTATCTTTCAAAATTCACCCTTCTCTGACTTTTTGTGGTGCAGTTTTCCAACAAGAAAAAATAAAGTATATGTTAGGGGAAAAGGCACATATCGATGATAACAACATTAAACATGGGGAAGTTGCTTGCAATCTATATCTATATCTCTCATCTATCTATCTATCTATCTATCTATCTATCTATCTATCTAAGGAGCAAGGCACACTAAAATGCTGGTGATTTTTCTTAAAATAAATAAATAAATTGCAGACTGATGGTGAACTGTGGTGAACTGAACTTATGATGGCTGGAATAATGAGAAATGGAAATAAACCAAACCTGACAGAATCCCATTTTTAAAAAACAAACAAACAAACAAAAACTGTCTTCCCAGCTTTGTCCCCTCTCCATCTTAGTCTCCTCTTCTTTCTTTCTGCCTCCAGGTCAAAGGATGGTGTAGAGCTGACTCGTGAAGAGACGTTCAAGTACCGCTTCAAAAAGGATGGCAAAAAGCACATTCTCATCATTAACGAAGCCACCAAGGAGGATGCTGGGCGCTACCAGATCATGACCAACGGTGGCCAGTCAGAGGCAGACCTTGTGGTTGAAGGTTTGTGAGAAATGGTTGGACCGGCGGGTACACGGCCTCTGAAAGAGATTTGGATGGCTGCCCCCCCCCACAAGTGGGACCAGTCCTCTTCATCTCTCGCTCTGTTTCCACCCAGAAAAACAGCTGGAGGTTCTTCAGGGCATTGCTGACCTTACCGTCAAAGCCACGGAGCAGGCCGTCTTCAAGTGTGAAGTGTCTGATGAGAAGGTTACCGGCAAATGGTACAAAAACGGAGTCGAGGTCCGACCCAGCAAACGCATCACGATCTCTCACAAGGGCAGGTGAGCCTAAAGGGAAGCCAGCGCTCTCTGAGGGCCAAGTGTGTTATGTGGGGTAGTTGCGGACTTTGCAGCTCCATTGGCGACCGCCATTTTGCTTTTGTAAACAGAGGTGACTCTTCTGTGGTGTTGTGGGTAGGGTGTCATATTTGGACTATAAAATCCAGCTTCGAATCCTGTCACAGATCTTATGAGAAGGGCCTTGCGCCAGCCATCACTTCTGTGTCTAATGCAATGTTTCCCAAACTTGGGTTTCCTGCTGTTTTAGGATTACAATTCCCATCATCCCTGACCAGTGGGTCCTGCTAGCTAGGGATGATGGGAGTTGTAGTCCAAAAACAGCGAAAGACCCAAGTTTGGGATAATGTATTGCGCTGGAAAACATTACAAGTAAAAACAGATAGAGTACTTAAAATATTTTTAAAAGAGTTAAAATCAACAACTAGCTAAAAAACAGATTAAAGCACATGTCAGTATTCTACATACCCAGGTAGGCTTGTCTAAACAGAAATGTTTTTAGCAGGTGCTGAAAATGAAATAATAATAATAATAATAATAATAATAATAATAACAACAACAACAACAACAACAACAATACCTTTATTGTCAATGTACAAACTGTGTACAATGAAATTCACCAAGCCCCCCCACAACACTCAATCCCATTGCACTCTGCATGCTTGTCACACAACACACCAACCCCAAAAGTCAGTTGCACTGTATTATTTTCCGTTCAGCAGCCTAACAGCCCACAGATAGAAACTGTTTTTTAGCTTGTTGGTATGACTGATTATACTTCTATATCTCCTGCCCGAGGGTAGAAGATTAAAGAGGTGCTGGCCGGGTGTGAATCGTCCCTGAGAATTTTTCTCGCTCTCCTAAGGCAACGATCCCTTGCGATGTCATCTAGTGGGCTCAGGGGCAGCCCATGATATCATGTGCTGTGTTCACTACCCTCTGTAAAACTGTAATAAATACAGGGCTTGGTGCCAGGTTTAGCAGAACCTTCAGTACCCCCCTTTGGGTAGGCTTCTTGGTGTGATGACCCTCTTACCATGATAGATGCAGCAGAAGCTGTGGCTAATTCTGGGAACCTGCAGGTTTAGGGTGGTAGATGATAGATAGATAGATAGATAGATAGATAGATAGATAGATAGATAGATAGATACCGGTAGATAGATGTCATGGCTGATGGGCTTCCTCTCTTCACACACAAATACCACGACAGGCTCCTGGCATTGTAATAGCTTTTATTTACAATATTTACAAGCGGATGTTAGTACCTCATGATCACTCATCAGAGTCACTCAGTTCAGGTCTCTGCTGAGGTCTGTGTTTAACCTTCCAGCAAGGCAGAAAATGGCGAACTCTCCCTCTCCGTCTTTCGCTCTTCCATTTTTCTGCCCGCCGTTAGAGAGCTGGCTTGAACCTGCCCCCTGATTCTGAACCGGAACTTAACCCCGGTTGATCTTGTGACCTCCTTGGTTCTATATCTCTCTCTGCCTGTTCTTCTGGGCTGGCTGCAATAACTCTTTCTTCTTCATCCCCTTCGGGCACTCCTCCTCCTTCCTCCAACCCTGCGTCTCCCCCTCCCTCTGGAGGGTTTGAAACCTCTGTCTTGTCCCTGACAATAGATTCCACCATTTCTATTCCCCCCCCCCAATGCCTCTGAGGCCTCAACATAGTGTTTCTAAGTCGGGGACACAGAGGCATTGTGCAGAAATTAAAATGGCGAGTATCAGCCATAGTTGCCCAGACTCCAGCACAGCGCAGAATAATTATTGTGGCCACCCTGTACTTGGTTGTTGCAGTCAACATGTTGAGTTGGCAGCAGGGTTCGTGGCTGCCCTCCCTCCCAGGGCTTAGGCCATCAGCAACTGCCCAATGGGGCCAACCCCTGGAACTGGTAGATAGATAACATTTGTGTGTGATAATTTGTATGCCTAAAGTCCCAGTTATACTGTTTGTGCTTAGTGGGATTCTGACCTATCGGGCTGTCCACAGAGGGTGCTTTTGTTTCAGTTTGTTGAAGGAAGTGCTAAAGGAAAGACAAGATGGTCCGTTTTGGAAAGAAAGGGACATGCGTTCTTGGTGAGGGCCCGGTGCTCAGATTATTGGGTGGTGGAGAGAAGGTAGCGAACCCTCAACAAAAATCCACAAGCCCAAGTCTCTTCGTAGCCACCACATAGCCTACTAAAAGGAGTTCCAAAAGGAGTTCAAACTCATGTCATTGGAACACTCAGTGTGTTATTACCAGGGCATTAAAAAAAATAAATCAAAATAGATTTTAGTTAGTTTTTTACACAAAATTTGGCATTATTTCATTCACTTTCAATATAATACATTTTGACTTCCCATCCTGAAGGCAGCCCTGTTTAGGAAAGTTTGTAATGTTTGATGTTTTATTGTGTTTTTAATATTCTGTTGGGAGGCGCCCAGAGTGGCTGGGGAAACCCAGCCAGATGGGCGGAGTATTATAATCATTAATTAATTAATTAATTAATTAATCCGTTCCGGAAGTCCGTTCTTAAACCAAAGCGTTCTTAAACCAAGGCGTGCTTTCCCATAGCAGCGGGGGACTCAATTTACAAATGGAACACACTCAACAGGAAGCGGAACATGTTCTGCTTCCAAGGCAAAGTTCACAAACCAAAACACCTACTTCCGGGTTTGTAGCGTTCTTAATCCAAGTTGTTCATAAACTAAACTGTTCTTAAACCAAGGTACCACTGTATTCCTTTATTGGCTGCCGTAACTGCCATTTATTTTCTGTTGAATTACGGTATAACTTGCATGACAATCATTTAGTTATTTTCCTTCCCTTGCCTTTTATTCAAATCCTGCTTACGATTTCGTTCGGCCATAGCTTTTTCTCAAACGGCCCGAAAAGAACCTCCACTCTTCGACACAGTTCTCATCTTTTCGATCTCTTTGTGGTGGTTTGTTTGTTTGTTTTTTTGCTGTCCTCTTTGCCATCTCTGCCTAGTCCATTAACTTAAAAATCCATTCTTCTTTTGTCGGGATTTCTTCCTCTTTCCGCTATGAACAGGGCATTTCTCAGTGACTGCGATCGGAAGCCTCTCCCATCCTTCCACCTGCTTTGCCCCTAATAGTGCTCTCACCCCACAGGTTCCACAAGCTGGTCATCGATGACGTGAGGCCAGAGGACGAGGGAGACTACACCTTCGTCCCTGATGGATATGCTCTTTCTCTGTCCGCCAAGCTCAACTTCCTGGGTCAGTGTACGGAGGGACTTTTGGCTAAAGGCCTCGAGCTTCTGCCCTGAGGTGAAACACACCAGTTTCCATGCTTGTTGCAGAACCCATGTTTCATGCTCAGGGACTCGAGACCCTATGGATCTTCCCTAGCCGTGAGGAGGCGTTTGTCAGGGACTGGGCAGAGGAAGAGGAATGGTGGAGACCCCCCTCCCCATCCTGACCCTTCCAAGGAGGAGAAAGAGGAAGGCAATATAGATTTACAACAGGGGTTTGCGGGAGGTGGCAGCTCAGAGGCAGATGAGGGGGAAAGCTGGGGAAATCATGGGAGAGCCGGAAAAACACCCAGCTGACACGTTGCCATTAGAAAGCATTCCAGGCCCTCCATCTCCCAGAACCAGGCGAGCTTTAAAAGTAGGAGAGCAAAGAGCTCAAAGACAGAGGGCATGTTGCAGCACCCGTAGAAGTGACGAATGATTAAGTGAGAGAGATGGGAGGTGGAGATTGACTCGGGACAACGCCATTATTCAAGAGGCTGGGCAGAGGCAGAGCTAGCTGCTCTGGCACCTGGAGCAGCGCACATGCTATGCACCCGGGGGTGGGGCTATGGAGGCGGGGTGAGCGTCCCAGGGGCGAGACACCCATGGGGGCAGAGCAAGCTGCCCGCGGGGGATGGAGTGAGCCACCCATGTTGGGATGCTTTCTGGGAGGGGGGGAGAGAGCCGCCTTGCTTTGCCAGCAGCCTTCCTCCCTTCCCTTTCGCTGACCACCTGCGACTCCCAAGCCTCCCCCGAGCTGTCAGAATGAAGGGGGAAGGGGGGAAGGCTGCTGAGCAAGGTGGTACAGCTCCACCCCTTCCCCCGATGGCTCGGGAGTTGCGGGCAGGCGCCGCGTCAAATTCACCCCCTTCAGTGATGACACCTGGGGTGGACCGCCCCCCACCGCCCCCTTCTTCCGCCCCTGAGGCTGGGCTCTATATCCTCTGTAAAGATTGAAATAAAAAAGGACGGTAAGAAACTTTCTCTTGTCTTTATACTTTCCTGGGCAACTATCCTGGAGCCGCTGACATGCATCCTGGCAGCATTTGTTTGATGTCCCCATTTCTCACAGGGATACTGCTGGTGTGGAATCCCACTGCACTTTAATTATAAAATAATGTGGGAGGGAGGAAGCAGGTATTGCAACATCCCACACTGGTCAGAGGTACTCACGGCTGTTCCTCACTTTCCCCATTTGTTCTCTTCCAACTCTAGAAATCAAGATTGAATATGTACCCAAGCAAGGTGAGTCCTGGGTGGGCCCTGCCAACCTTTGAGGGTGGGTGGGTACAAAAGCCAGAGAGTAGAGATGTGTAAGCCCGGGGGGGGGGGGTGACACAGGGGAAAAAATCAACTCCCCCCCCCCCGATTTTTCCAATTTTTCAGAAACAAAAGAGGGAGGGAATGGGGAAAAAATTGAATAAGTAAAACCCATAAAAGGCAAATTCGAATTTTATGCGGCCCTGTGGGGCAGCCCGCAGTGAATAGCTGTGCTGTGGGGAAAATGTGGGTCTTCATTTAAGGTATTAAATGTGGTGGTGTGGAGAAGAGGTTGTGTCCCATTTCCCCCCCTCAAGTCATTTCTGGTTTCTTCAGAGCCCCCCAAGATCCACTTGGATTGTTCCGGAAAGACTAATGAAAACACCCTTGTGGTGGTTGCTGGGAACAAGCTGCGCTTGGACGTGTCCATCACTGGGGAACCAGCACCTGTGGCCACCTGGATGAAGGGTACTGAGGTAGGCATGGCCAGGGCAGGAGAGAACATGTTGTGAATTCTGTGCTCAGTGCCTCAGCTCCAGGGTTTTCTGGTTGGGTTTCCCCAGCAACTCTGGGTGTCTCCCAACAAAATATTAAAAACACGACAAAACATCAAACATTAAAAACTTCCCTAAACAGAGCTGCCTTCAGATGTCTTCTAAAAGTCAGATAGTTGCTTATTTCCTTGACATCTGATGGGAGGGTGTTCTACAGGGTGGGCGCCACTACTGACAAGGCCCTCTGCCTGGTTCCCTGTAACCTCACTTCCCTCTCGCAGTGAGGGAACTACCAGAAGGCCCTCGGAGCTGGACCTCAGTGTCCGGGCTGAACGATGGGGTGGAGACGCTCCTTCAGGTATACTGGGCCGAGGCCGTTTAGGGCTTTAAAGGTCAGCACCAACACTTTGAATTGTGCTCGGAAACATACTGGGAGCCAATGTAGGTCTTTCAGGACCGGTGTTATGTGGTCTCGGCGGCCGCTCCCAGTCACCAGTCTAGCTGCCGCATTCTGGATTAGTTGTAGTTTCTGGGTCACCTTCAAAGGTAGCCCCATGTAGAGCGCATTGCAGTAGTCCAAGCGGGAGATAACTAGAGCATGCACCACTCTGGCGAGACAGTCTGTGGGCAGGTAGGGTCTCAGCCTGCATACTGGATGGAGCTCTGAAATCTCATAAGCTGGCCGCAAAAGAACTTGTGTAGTCCTACCTGCATTTCCCTACCAGGAATTCTCCAGTCTGGTGGGGTGGTTTGTTTGTTTTTAAGCAGGTGTATTCTATAGCATGTCATTGAGGCAACCTTCCAACACTTTGACTTCAGCCCCAAAGGGGCACTCCTTCATTGTCTCCCAAGACAGATGGATTCCAGCAACAACATTGCCGCAATCCTTTTTTTAAAAAAAATTATCTTTATTGTTTTAAATAAATACATTTATAGAAAGAAAAAACAAAAAACAAACAAGCATACAAAGAAACAAACAAACAACATCAAAAACAGCAAAGTTTATATAACAAACGTCATTTATATACCCAACAGTGCAAATAATTATAAAACTTGCGAAGAGAGAAATTAAAAATGACTTCCAATTAGTCTCACTGTACTTTATCTATTGATTACCTTATACCGCACAATAACATATTTCTTATTTAGTTTCTTTATAGAGCCCTACGAACTTATATTTATACAATATACAAGGGTCAGTCTAGTTCTACCAAGAGGTTTCCTTTTATATCATAGTTTTTAAAGTATTCTTTAAAAATTATCCATTCCTTATAGACTATTTGTTTGGCCTCTTATCCTTCCTGTCACCTTTGCTAGTTGCAGGTATTCTACCATTAGAATTTGCCATTCTGACGTGTTAGGTATTGTTGTATTTTTTCAATTTCTTGCTACTAAAATTCTGGCCCCCTATATCCTGTACATGAACAATGTTCTTTTCGATTTCCCTGTTTCTTTTGGCAATATGCTTAATAGAAATATTTCTGGCCTTTTTTTAAAAAAATGTAAATTCAAATAATTTTTTTAGTTCTTCGTATATATCATTCCAAACATTGACGCAATCCTAATGAATTAGTGGCGGGTTGAAACTGGACTGTCCTGTGTCTGCACAGTGTTCCCCGTCATTAGTTGTTCTGCGATGTTTCCCCACTGCCCCTCTTCCAAACTTTTGTAGGGGTCCTGCCCCCTTGGTTTCATATACTTATCCCCCGTGCCCCTACTCTATAAAAAGCATTCTTCGGAATAGTGGTTTGCACAACCCAAGATTAATAATACAATGAGATTCAAAACGGTAACGATTAATAGCACCAGTTACAGGTAGGTAGCCGTGTTGGTCTGCCATAGTACAAACAAAATAAAAAATAAAAAAAATTCCTTCCAGTAGCACCTTAGAGACCAACTAAGTTTGTTCTTGGTATGAGCTTTCGTCTGCATGCACACTTCTTCAGATACACTGAAACGGAAGGTCACCAGACCCTTATATATAGTGAGAGAGTGGGGAGGGGTATTTTTTTTTATTATTTTGATTAATAGCACATTTATTTAAAATCCTGATAAAAGGATATAGCTCAATTCGTTCAGCAAAAATGACGGACTCCATCCAGTGATATCAGCTTTTCGAAGTCTTTTACACCTCTGGTGCCCCCTTGCCCCTTAGCACCCCACTAGGTGATCCCACTGCCCTGTAGGGGACAGTATTGCTCACTTTGGGAACCTCTGGTTTAAACAACACCAAAGCAGATGTCATCTGTGGCTGTCAGGCAAGAACACTTAGAAGAACATTTTAACCCCTACCAAAAAAAAATCTAGTAATTACATACCATTGAGCCCAGGGTGGCCTTTTTAAGGAGCAGCCACACCACTGCGTCTTAGTCCCTTGCTAGTTGCACTAACAGCACAATCCTAACCACCGCGACTCACTAAATTCTGTGGAATTGCACACCCTATTCAGTGCAACTTACTTCTGGGTAGACGTAGTTAGGATTGCAGCCTTAGTTCTCAGTGAAATCCTTTTGATTTAGTTTTCACATTTAAACCAGGACTGATTCCCCCCCCCACACACACACACATTGATCTCAGCTAACTTCTTAGTCTGGATCCAACCTCACGTGCTCTTTTTCGGAAGAGCACGTTTTAGAACCCACCGTGAGAGCTCGAGATTTGTTTCCGCTTCTGACGTTATATACATATACAGTGGTACCTTGGTTTGCAACCGCTTTGGATCATAACCGTTTTGGATTACAACCACGTCCAACCCGGAACTGCGTGCCCCTTAAAAAAAAAAATGACAACACATTTTTTGGGGGGAGGCCCCATTGGCGAAAGTGCACCTTGGGTTACAACCTATTTTGGTTTACAACCGGACCTCCGGAACGGATTATGGTTGTAAACCAAGATGCCACTGTATCGACTCTGCATGGTGCAGATTACGCAGACCCTCCAGGTGCCCTATTTTCCAGGGACACTCCTGGATTTGCAGAAGCCGCCCCCGTTTCTGATTTGATCCCAGACATGGGCGTAGCTAGGATTTTTGTTATGGGGGGGGCAGGACTTCTGTTGGGGGCAGAACCGTTGTGATTGGTCAGTTAGTTCTATTGTTTTATTTTATGGGGGGGGACAGCTGCTCCCCTGCTCCCACCTTGGCTACGCCCATGGTCCCAGAGTGTCCTGCTTTTCCTTAGAACGTCTCTATTTTTGTTAGAGAAATGTTGTAGAGCAGGGCTGGCCAACTCCCAAGAGGCTGCAATCTACTTTCTGAATTGAAATCTGGGGTTCAGGTCAAGGTTGTTGAGCTTTTTTAGGGGTTCAGCTCTAAGTTGTTGACCTTTTTTACAGGAGCCAAAGTTGTTCAGCTTCTGTGGGGGGAGCTAGTGGTATACCAGTGATCTACCACAGACGTCCAATGATCTACCAGTAGATCGCGATCTACCTGTTGGACATGCCTGTTGCGGGCATCATGACCCGAGCACGCGTGCAGGGGCTAATGTACAGCCCCTGCGCGATTGGCCGGATTCCCAACACTTCTCCCCAGAGGCTGACCAATCTGGTTGGCTGAGGGGAGGGGCCAACAGTCCTTTAATTGGGAGACGGCGGGAATCCTTCCCCCTCTCCTTCGTTGCCCCCAGCTGCATCCTATAGGCGCAAGTGGCTTTGTAGGTTATGGACCCACTGAGCCAAGGAGTTAAGTAACTATACAATCTTTAGAAGAAATCTGAAATCAGCCTTGTTTTTTAAATGTTTAATCATAGAATTGTGAAGTTGGAAAGGATCCCAAGGGCCCTCTAGCACAACCCCCTGCAATACAGGAATCTCAGCTAAAGCATCCATGACAGATGGCCATTCACCCTATGCTTAAAAACCTCCAAGGAAGGAGAGTGCACAACCTCCAGTGTTTTATTCTGTTTTTCTAGAAGTTGGAAGCCGCTCAGCGTGGCTGGGGCAACCTAGTCAGATGGGCAGGGGTATTATTATTATTATTATTATTATTATTATTATTATTTATTGATATTAGCTCCACCCAAGGCATGATGGAAGTATTGGCTGGAAAAAGATAGACATAACATTTTACAAGGACAGGAAGGAACACCATAGACAGAATAATTGTCACACACAGGAGGAGTAAGGCTATCGCTTCACCTATAAGTTTATAAATCGTTTAATGTGTCAAGACGAATGGATGTCGTTAATGCAGTTGTTATATAAGGGATGGTTATTTTGAAAGGAATAAGAACTTGGAATGCAGAAACAAAGTCAATTCTGGCACCTAAATTATATTATTTGGCATCTTAATGATTGGGATTAGTAACTGCATTGCAGTTTGGCATTGTTATAATGAGGCTACCATTGTATTATTGCAATTGAAAATTAATAAAAATGATTGTCAATATTATTATTATTATTATTATTATTATTATTATTATTTAGGATGTCCCTATTTTCATTGGAGGTTGTGCGTACTTCTCCGCTTGACTCATCCTTGCTTGCTCTCCCATACTCCTCAGGTCTTTGCGGAGAAGGAGGGCCGGGTCCGTATAGAGGAGAGGAACGAGCTGAGCAGCTTTGTGATAGAGAGTGCCGAGCGCTCAGATGAAGGGAGCTACACCATCAAGGTGACCAATCCGGTGGGGGAGGACGTAGCGACCCTCAATATCAAGGTGGTGGGTGAGTAACCTGGCTGGCTGCAATTGCGGGGCAGGCCTGCCGTTCCACTGCTCCCATCTTACTCCCATTGCCCTATGTCTTTGGCAGACGTCCCCGATCCTCCGGAATCCGTGCGCATCACTTCGGTGGGAGAGGACTGGGCCATTTTGGTGTGGGATGTGCCCAAATACGACGGCGGCATGCCTGTGACTGGTAAGAGACCTGTGGGTATAGGGCGGTGTACAAATTGTGCATATTGCTATGATACTGTGGCAACAACAACAACAACAACAACAACACATTTATGCCCTTCACATGCCTGGTTGGGGAGTAACAAGCCCTCACTCTCCATTGGTCAGGTCACATTATTATTATTATTATTATTATTATTATTATTATTATTATTATTTCTGTGTGATCAGGATATGTGCATATCCCTCTTATTCAGATGAGTGCCCATACCTATTATTATCACTATACCTTTAAAATGGTATAATAAATGGACGCGGGTGGTGCTGTGGGTTAAACCACAGAGCCTAGGGCTTGCTGATCAGAAGGTCGGCGGTTCGAATCCCCGCGACGGGGTGAGCTCCTGTTGCTCGGTCCCTGCTCCTGCCCACCTAGCAGTTTGAAAGCACAAAGTGCAAGTAGATAAATAGGTACTGCTCCGGTGGGAAGGTAAACGGTGTTTCCGTGCGCTGCTCTGGTTCACCAGAAGCAGCTTTGTCATGCTGGCCACATGACCCAGAAGCTGTACGCCGGCTCCCTCAGCCAGTAACACGAGATGAGCGCTGCAACCCCAGAGTCGGACACAACTGGACCTAATGGTCAGGGGTCCCTTTACCTTTAAAATGGGTGTGTGCATCATCACAGATTACAAGAACATGTCCATTCTTTTCAAAATCAATGTTTAAAATGGGTATGTGTCCTCCTCCATCAATCACTCTTGCATGTGCCTGTTCAAAAGCATTTGCATTTTTGGTTTGGGATCTTTCACCCTTGGGAGAGAAATAGATCCAGTCGATTTCACAACTCCATAGTTGCACAGTTCTTTTCAGTAGCATAAAGTTCTTCTGAATCTTACCTGCGAATGAACCTGAGATGGCATAGCTGGGTCACTGGGGATCCCTTGTCCTGTGGGGTCAGTTGTTGTTGGCAGGGAGACGATGGAGGAGTGCATCTTCGGTGGTGAAGTCAAACTGTCGGAAGGTTGCAGCGCCTGCTGTAGAGATTGATATGAGGGGAGACATGTTTTGTTGTGGCTGGGGCAGATAAAGGCGTATCCGGTTGTGCTGCTGCAGGTGCACCATGGCGTTTCTTCTCTCTGTGCTCCTCCCAGCAGTCATTCCTCCTCTAGACACTGCTGTGGGTGCCCAACCTGGCTGCCTACGTATCTCCAGCCCCTGTGGTCACCCTCAAGAATGATGGGGTTGGTGTTGCCAGCCTTCATGTTTGCAGACACCTTTGTAACTCAAGAGTTGGCCTGGTGCCTGCTTCCTGAAGCCAGCTCCCCGTAGAGCACAACCTTGGGGATCCTGCCATCTTCCATTCTGTGAACAATCTCTGGGGGAGATGGTGTCTCCTCCTGTTGACCTCATTCCCACCCCCCCTCTTTCTGCCTCAGGGTACCTGATGGAGCGCAAGAAGAAAGGAAGCATGCGTTGGATGAAGCTGAATTTCGACGTTTTCACCGAGACAACCTATGAGTCCACCAAGATGATTGAGGGGGTGCTGTATGAGATGCGGGTCTTTGCCGTCAACGCAATCGGAGTCTCTCAGCCCAGCCTGAATACCAAACCTTTCATGCCTATCGGTGAGTAAATTTTATGGGGGAGGGTGCTATTGATCAAGAGATGGAAAGAGACAAGTGTATGAAATGTGCAGGCCATGGAGTAATGATAAAGATTGCGGGATAAAAGCCAAATAATCCCTTCTTCCTACCTTAGGTGAGTGAAATCATACTGGCCCTGCTTAGCTTTGCAAGTGTGCTAGCAATTTTATTGCTGCACTGCTGGGTGTCTTTCCCCTCCTTCTCTTGCCTGCGGAGTGACTGCCAAAGGAAAGGAAGCACGTTGGTGATAGGGATGGAGGAGAAATTTGATTTGGGTCTCATTTTGAAGCCGAATCTATCAAATTCACGCTTTGCGAAACAATATATGAACCGAAAAAACACAGTTGTCCTCTGAAATCCATGCTTATCTTCATTTTGCTGTGCGGCTCAGCAGCCAAAAAGTCTTTACAAAAGTGTATGTATTAGGGGGCAGCGGGCATAAAAATGAACGCACTGGTGAAAATAACACACACAAATGCATTACGTTGGGGAATTGCTTGTAAAAATGTGTACATTGGTCCAAACTGCATATGAAAATGTGTATGTTAGGAGAAAAAAATTGCACCGAAATGCTGGTGGATTTTTATGAGGGTTTAAAAATAAAACAAATCACAAATTGCTGCAAAATGTGGGGAACCAAATTTATGATTGGGAAAAATGAGAAATTGAGATAACTGTAACTGGCAGATTGTTTCATCCCAGCTCGCGATAACCAGGACCAGGGCCTTTTTAGTTGTGGCACCCAGCCTGTTCAGTGTCTTCCCAAGTGAGGTGCGCTAGGCCCTCTCCCAGCATTGCTTGAAACAGCTAGTAAACACATGGCTGTTCAAAAATACTTTTTCCTGGCTGTTCTCTTTTCTGCTGGTAATTATTTGATGCCTTAATTTCACTGGCTGTTCTTGATTTCATTGCAGGGGCCTGGTTTTGATGTCAATATTGGTGATTTTTTCAAGGGATCACTCTATATTTTATTATTAATATTTACATACGCATTAGGATAGTAATATCAGATTTATAAACAAATGTACGGGGTTAGGGTATTTTTGGTATATATTCACATATTTTTTCTCTACATTTTTGTCTTTTTCTCCCCCCCTTTTGTATCACTTTATTTCTTTATAACTGAAAACTGTTGAATAAAATATTATTAATAAAAAATCACAATAAATTTTATTATCATTTTGTCATTTGCATTGTATGCTGCCATGAGTATCTTTGAAAACTAGGGGAGTATAATCTTCTTCTCCTTCTCCTTCTCCTTCTCCTTCTCCTTCTCCTTCTCCTTCTCCTTCTCCTTCTCCTTCTCCTTCTCCTTCTTCGGTGATCACTTGTAGCTGAGTAAGATTGTCTTCCATAAACACTGTTTTAACAGTGAGTCCGTAAGTGACTGTGGAGGCCAAATCTGGATCCACACGTCCTTCCACAGTGGGGACATAGGTTTCCAGGCGGGAGTTGATCACAGTGAGGGTTTGCCAAGCATGCCTTCCTCTTAGCACATTTCTCCCTTTCGTCCTGAGTTTGAGCATCTTCAAAGCCCATGACACCTTTGGTAAAGGCTGTTCTCCAATTGGAGCGCTCGCAGGCCAGTGTTTCCCAGTTGTTGGTGTTTATACTACATTTTTAAAGAAGAAGAAGGAGGAGGAGGAGGAGGAGGAGGAGGAGGAGGAGAGGAGGAGAGAAGAAGAAGAAGAAGAAGAAGAAGAAGAAGAAGAAGAAGAAGAAGGCATTGACAAAAAGTACAAAATGGCAGGCTCTCAGCATTCGAGACCAACTGGAAGTCATGGATTTCTCAGTGTAGATGAGAGACCAATGGTGTGTTTGTGCATATGTGTAATTGCTCTTCTGGTTCCTCCCTCCTCCTTCAGCCCCCACTAGCGAGCCACTCCACCTCACCTTGGAGGATGTCACAGACACCACGGCCACTTTGAAGTGGCGTGCTCCGGACCGGATTGGTGCAGGGGGCATTGATGGCTACCTCATTGAGTACTGCAAGGAAGGAAGTGAGTATCAGGGGGTCAAAGGTTTGGAAACCGAGCCTATTGAGGAATGGTTGAGGGAGTTGGGTTATGTTTGGCCTAGATAAATAAGACTGAGAGGAGATATGGTAGCCATCTTCAGATATCTAAAATGGCGGTCACATGGTAGATGGATCGGGCTTGTTTTCTCTTACTCTGGACTCCTACTCCGAATCAATGGCTTCAAGTTACAATAAAGGTCAGGAAGAGCTGTTCGGCAGTGGAAAGGACTCAGAGCCTGGGGGTTGGTGGTGGGGTGATGATGAGTGGTCAGAGGGAGAAGACTGGTGGAGGAGGTGTCAGAAGTTGAAGGGGCAACAGGGCTCAATGAGCCGGCAGAGTCTGTAGCAGAGAGAATTCCAGAATCAGAGGCAGGAGAGGAGGGATGCCAAGAAGCAGAGATGACTCTGGTGAAGAGGCATGGGTGTCTTCCCCTCCTGTTGTTACAATATCCCCTCCCCACTTGTCTCCCAGAACCAGGAGAGGCATGAAAAGGGCGGAGGATAAGTTAGCTTCACATAGGCGCAATCTCAGATTGCTTGGGGGAAACCCTAGAAAGAAGGGGACTTAGGGAGCTGTGGGGAGGAAAGGACCTTCAGTCTGAGCAACTGCTTCATGGAGGCAAGACCTACCAGAGATGAGTTGCTGGGCTTATTAGGCCTCACCCTCCAGTGCACATGCTGTTGTTGTTTTTTGCTAATAAAGAGTTAACTCCAACTGTGATTTATTGCTGGCTCGCTCCCGTCATCCAAGACCCTTTAACCTTGTGTTCTCTGCCCCCAGCCGATGAATGGGTAGCTGCCAACACAGAGCTGGTCGAACGCTGTGGCTACACCGCTAAGGGACTTCCTACAGGGGAGAAGCTTTTGTTCCGGGTCATTGCAGTCAACATCGCTGGCAAGAGTTTACCAGCCACCCTTGCGCAGCCAGTCACTATCCGAGAGATTGTCCGTGAGTCAAGTTGTATTTCTTGAGCTGTGAACCCTGAGCTCCCTCAATGTCCCTACCCGGTCTCTTGGGCCTTGCTGCCTTGTAAAGGGAGCCTGCGGAGGCAGAACATACAAGAGCTTCCAGCTTCACTCCTCCAAAGGTTATTGGAGAGCCAGACTGAGAAGATGTCCGTGGGCCAGATGTGCTTGTTGCTCCAAGTCGCTAGGAATTAGGAGGAGGGGAGAAACTTGATTCCGTTGGCATTTCGAGGTGGATCTATCAAATTTGCAGTTTCTGAAACCAAATAAGAACTGACACACAGCCGTCCTTCGGAATTCGTACTTAGCCATGTTTCGCAATGCGATTCTCCTACCACAGTTTACAGAATGCACATATTAGGTGAAAGTTATTATAGCCATGAAAATAGTATACAAGAATTAGGAGAAATGGCTTGCAAAAAAGGGGAGGGGGTTACATGTAAATGTGTTTATTAGGAGAAATTCAAACTGAAATGCCGAAGAATTTCCGTGAGGATTTAAAAACCACAAATTGCTGCAGAAATAGGGAGAACTGGATTTAAGGCTGGAATGTTAAAGGACGTTGCAAAATTATAAACTTAAAACACTGAAGGAGTTGAGTCTAGACTTACAGCACAATCCTAACCGTGCCTGACGAGAAGTAAGTCCAATTGAATTCAATAGGGCTTACTCCCAAGTAAAGGGGGGGTTTATACTCGATATATACCCGCTGAAATCAGTAAGACTAAACTTAGTTGTCATAAACTCACCCCCTTTATTTCAGTAGGTCTGCTCTTAAGTACAACACATTAATCTGGATCCAACCCAATGTGTGCCTAAACTGGCTTTGGAAAGTTTGGATCCCAACCACCTGCCATCTTATGCAAACTTCATGCAGATTTGGGTTATGCGCTTGTGCCCCGCGTCCTTTATATACTTAGTAATGTCTCTGTTTACCACACCATTAAAGCCCTATATGTGCCCCTTATAGTCCTAAATGGATTAGGAATTCAATTGGCAAAGGATTACCTCCTCCCAGACGAACTTCTGAGGTTCTTGAATTAGGAACATATTTCTATATGCAACCCTTGTAACTTCTGAGGTGTGGTAAGTAAGGCCACACAACAGGACCTTTTCTGTGGTGACCTCCAGCGTGTGGAACTCGCTGCCCCAGGAAGTTTGTTTGTCTTTCCTTACTCATGCTCTGCCACCAACCAAAGAACCTGCTTTCCGATCTAGCCTTTAATTTATTAGCCCCCTAAAGCTAAAGGCTGAGAAGCTTCTGGTCTCTCCGAGGCCCAAACTAGGCACTACACACCATTCATGCCATCAGCAGCTGTGCAAGTGGTTTTTAAATATAAATTGCTGGTGTGAGGGGGTAGGATCCAGATCAGGACCCCTGGTGTAATTGGTGGGAGAGGGACTTTACCCACACTGTGGCCCCCAATATGGATCGGGGCCCTTGCACCTCCTGATTTCAGCCCACTCCTTATTTTCTTTTTGAAAGCAGCTGCTGAAGCGACAAGGCTATGATGCAAATAAGAGGTGATATTTTGCCCCTGCACCTCTGTAGGAGAAACTACCGGTATATTTGTCTGACATTGGTGGGCTTATAATTTAAACCCCCACATTGATTTGGAATGAGTAGAGGTGTCTAATTGGGACCAGGACCTCTTGCTTGGCTTCTACACCTAGTCCTCCTCCTAAATATTAAGTCAGTGCCAGGAGTATGCTGGTCAGATAGGTGGGGTTATAAATAGTAAAATAATAATAATAATAATAATAATAATAATAATAATATTATAATTATTATTATTATTATTTATAGGCTAGGTGAATACAACTCCCATTCTTCCCTCCCTCTTATTCCACCCCTCCCTTCCTTGCTGGTGCCTTCCAATTTTTCCCCAAGGTGACCCACTTGCTTTCTCTCTCTCCTTACAGAGCAGCCCAAGATCCGCCTTCCTCGCCATCTCCGGACGACGTACATCAGGAGAGTTGGAGAACAGGTCAACTTGGTGATCCCATTCCAGGTGAGCTTTGGGTATTCCACCCACCCTGGAATTCACGTTTACCCAGAAGAACATTGAGGGAGGTTTGAAGTTTCACTTGAACCCCCTCCTCATTCAAGTTCTGCATCATGCTTCATGTTCCTATTACAATTTTAAGTAAACAAACAAACAAACAATAACTTACCTACGCAGTTTTTCTGTCAGCCCTTCCTCTCAGTGCTGTGTCTGGGGTTGTCAAAACTCTCCTCCGAGCTTTGATGGCTAACCTCTGAAAGCTCTCCAAATACTTCCCAACCATGATCTCCCATTGAGGAAACGTCAGCCCCATTAGCCTGCAACCTTCCTACCAAAGGAAGGTTGCCCCAAGCAACTGAAAAACTTTCTTTTCAAAAAAACAGCCAGAGCCTCCTCATCCCAGCATCTTAGGAGTAACCATCCGACTGCAGCGTTTGCAGACTCATTCCCTCTGCAGTCTCCAATTCAGGTCCAAGCCCAAATGTAGAATGTATGCCTACAACATCCTGTCAGTTTATTTTCCTCATATTTTGGGGGGTCTTTCCTCAATGAAGAGTGCAGGAGAAGTCCGAAAGTAACTCATTTTTTAGGTGACGTTTTGGTTGGCACTCCTAATACAGCCGTACCTTGGATCCCGAACGCCTTGGAACTCAGACGTTTTGCCTCCCGAACGTCACAAACCCGGGAGGGGGGTGTTCCAGTTTGCAAACGTTTTTTGGAACCCGAATGTCCAACGGGGCTTCCGTGGCTTCTGATTGGCTGCAGGAACTTCCGCACTTTGGTTTTTGAACGTTTTGGGAGTCAAACGGACTTCCGGAACAGATTCCGTTCGACTTCCAAGGTACAACTGTAAAAGGTTTGCCAGCTGTGGGTTTTGAATTTCCTCCCCTTATGGACAAACAGGACTTCCTTTCATTTATTGATTTTTAGACACGCAAAGCCAGGCATAGGCAAACTCAGCCCTCCAGATGTTATGGGACTACAACTCCCATAATCCCTGACCACTGGTCCTGTTAGCTAGGGGTGATGGGAGTTGTAGTCCCAAAACATCCGGAGGGCAGAGTTTGCCTATGCCTGCATAAAACTATTCATGCGCCAACCGGGAACTCAGGTGGGAAAAGCTTCCAGCTTTGGTGGAAAATGTGGGGAAAAGTGGGGCAGGATGGTTGGAAGGGCTGCTGCTAGAATGAAGGCCTCTGAGGCAATGCCAAACATTTGGTCATCTCCAGGGTAAACCCCGCCCTGTAGTCACCTGGTCAAAGGATGGGAAGCCTCTGGACCCCAAAGAGGTCAACGTCCGCACCTCCGACTTGGACACCATCCTTTTCATACGCAAAGCTCAACGGCACCACTCGGGCTTCTACGAACTCTCAGTTAAGATTGAAAACATGGAGGACAAGGCCATCATCAAGATCCGGGTTGTTGGTAAGGAGGACCGGCCTTCCTTTGAGATTTCATTGTTGCAACAGCAAATTTACATTTGTTTAAAAAAGCTAACCATGTTTTGGGGGTGCAGCCAGGGCAGGTGAATATGGGGGAGACTGTGTTGAGGGAGATGTGTGTATGTTGTCTCAAGTTCTCTTAGAATCATGTGGTTTTAGAGCCGAAAAGGACACTGGCAGTCATCTACAGTTGTACCTTGGTTGTCGAACGGAATCCGTTCCGGAAGTCCGTATGACTTCCAAAAACGTTTGACAACCAAGGCGCGGCTTCCGATTGGCTGCAGGAGCTTCCTGTACTCACTCAGAAGCTGTGGAAGCCTCGCTGGACGCATGGCTTCCAAAGAACGTTCGCAAACCAGAACACTCACTTCTGGGTTTGCAGCGTTTGGAAGCCAAAGCGTTCGAGTCGCAAGGCATTCGGGATCCAAGGTACGACTGTAATTCCACCAATCAATCAACGCCTAGTTCAGTGGTACCCAATTGTTGGTCCACATACCGCATAACCCACCCAGGGGGTCCATGGCACTGTTCACGTGACAAAAACTACCATAGATAGAGATATAAAAAAAAAATTTCAATAGTAAGGGGTGCTTAGCTACTTGGGAACCACTGGTCTAGTTCAACACCCCACCCAGCTCAATGTGCGAATCTTAATTCTGTCTTTGGTGAGGTCCATTCTCGCCTTCGTGCAGGTAGTCAGAGAGGGAGATGAAACACAAAGGGCCTAACATTTTCTAAGTGTTGTACAGATATTCAAAGGAGAGGCAGTAGCTGGGTGTGCACACACCGTACAAGTGAAGCCCATGACTTCAACACCTCCTGGGGACTGTGGTTTGTTAAAAGGTGCTGGGAAGCAAAACGGCCATTCCCAGGATAAATGTGTGGAGCCAGCTCCTGCCCACAGGCTCATCGCAATCGACAGGCAAAAGGAGCAGGGAAGGAAGAGGGAAGCAAGCATTGGGACAGCTTTTTTCCTCTTCCTTTATCTGGCCAATGGGTGGGGGCGAGCTGGTCTTCCATTATAATCTTCCTGGAAGGCAAGAGGTGCAGCCAACCAGTGACCCTAAACCCAAAGCCCAAAGACCGAGAGTTTCCTTTGCTTCAGCTCTGCTGTCCCAGGCCGGCTGGAAGATGGCCTGGCAACTTAGAGGGAAGCAAGGGGTGGGCGCAGTCTCTGTTCTCCCTCCTCCCTTCCCCCTCCCTTCCTTCTTGCTGCAGCTGCTAAATTGTTAACAAGCTTTAATCCAGGCCTGCTCCATCAGTCTCCTCTCTCCCCGTGGGAGACCGAGATGCTCCCAGCTCCCAGGCCTGAGAGAGAGAGAGGGGAGAGTTGGCAGGGCACTAGGCAGCCTTCAGCCAGCTGCACAGCAACCTCAGAAGATGCTGTCCATGGAAGCAAGGCACCTCCTCGTCTGGCTGGGGTGGCAGCTGCCTCCTGGCCTCTGCCCCACTGGGCTTCTGTCTAGGGAGAGGAGAAAATAATTGGACTCAGTTTGCATTTAAAAGCAAACATCCCAACAGACCCCATTCCAAAACAATGCACAAACGGAAACACGGCCGTCCTTCAAAAACCCACCCTTTTCTGAATTTTGCAGTGCTGCTCTCCTGCCAAGGAATATGTACAAAAATGTCTGTGCTAGGGTGAAGCCAGTGCATACATAAAGGAAAATAACATTCAAAAATGTGTTTCCGGAATTAAATTCTTTCAACATACTGCAGCACAATACAGATAAGTAATGAAATATCCCACCCTAACCCAGAAGCTGGGCAATAGATGCAAGATAACATCCACGGGGGGCGCTGTGGGTTAAACCACAGAGCCTAGGGCTTGCTGATCAGAAGGTCGGCGGTTCGAATCCCCGCGACAGGGTGAGCTCCCGTTGCTCGGTCCCAGCTCCTGCCCACCTAGCAGTTCGAAAGCACGTCAAAGTGCAAGTAGATAAATAGGTACCGCTCCGGGGAAGGTAAACGGCGTTTCCGTGCGCTGCTCTGGTTCACCAGAAGCGGCTTTGTCATGCTGGCCACATGACCCGGAAGCTGTACGCTGGCTCCCTCAGCCAGTAATGTGAGATGAGTGCCACAACCCCAGAGCTGGACACAACTGGACCTAATGGTCAGGGGTCCCTTTACCTTTAACATCCAAATAACACAATAAGTTCTTACCCCAGACTACCATTTGTATAGAAGGCAATAAACATTTTGTGTTAGCCATTCCCTGCCCCATTGTGAGGGGTATCCTCTGTTTTTATTTTTAGCCATGTACACAATAAAGCTGCACCATAATAAAGCCTGGGTAGCTCAATCGGTTAGAGCGTGGTTTTGCTAATGCCAAGGTTGCAGGTTCGATCCCTGTATGGGGCAGCTGCATATTCCTGCATTGCATGGGGGGTTGGACTAGATGACCCTCTGGGCCCCTTCCAATTCTACCATTCTGTGATTCAACCAGTTCCAAAAGGGTCAAACCTTGTGCTAGGAAAAAATGCATGATAGTACTAGGAGAAATCGCTTTTCAAAAATTAGGCAAAATTGCATACAAAAATGCGTGTATTAGGAGGCATTTGCACTAACAAGCAGATGAGAACTTCATGTTTTCACACCCACTCGCCTCCGCACACTGATGTGGAAACGTGCGTAAGAATTCAGAGGAAAGAGAAACTCAGAGAAACTGAAATGGACCGATTTGTCCATCCCTAATTCTGCCCCTTCCATTGGGGGGACATACTTGGTGTCCACAACCACTCTCTTACCCCCCGCCCTGCCCATCCGGACCTCCTTGGTGTCTGGTACCCCTTCCTCCCCCCTCCTTGTCCCTCTCTGCCTGTGTCACCATCTCTTATCAGCTCCCACCCTTCCCCCATGGTAAGAGGGGAGAGATCATGTTCTTCCATTCTATATTTAAGCTTCCCCCTGATGGTTTAAGCCAGATGTCACCTCTCCCGACACCGCCGAAAAGGCCCCCCCCCCCCGACACAGGCACTTTCTGATCAGCCGCCTCCTCTAATCCCGATTTGGCTGGCGGAATGTTTGAAGTGAAATTTAGCGTCTTCCAAGAGCCTTCTGGGAATCTGCCTTTGAAAGCGGAGCACGTTGGAGAAGGTGCTAGCTGCAAATCTGCCCTCCGGCCCACCCCCCACCGCACCCCCACCCCCCCCACCTTCCATGCACCAGCGGACAGGGCTGGGTCTCCTCCTGTTTGTGTTGCATGTATCTACCATGTATTGAATTAGCTGCTTCCTGCATCCGTTTCAGCCAATGACACTTCAGCAGGGCGCCTTGGGGTCGTTTCAGGCTATTGTCTTACCGTTCTCAACAGGCTCCCCTCTTAAGAAGATGCTGTGTATTATCTACATAACTTTGAAATGTGGCAAGCCAGCCTTGGTGGATTTGCTCGGTCTGCTGAGTGGAGGAGCCCTGGACTTTTGCCCCAAAGCCTGCTGACAGCATTTTAGCAGGTTACAGGAGATGGGTTCAATGATTCACTCATGCTAGCTATCCCCATTTAATATGGTCTAGAGAAGGGGTGGCCAACTTCCAAGAGACTGCGATCTACTCACAGAGTTAAAAACTGGCAGTGATCTATCCCCTTTTTGTTGAGCTTTTTTTTTTAAGGAAGGGAAGCCCTGTTTTGGGGGGTTCACGTAAAAGTTGTTGAGCTTTTTTAGGGAAGATGAAAGTGACATTGAGTGTTTTTTTTAGGGAGGAAAGCCCTATTTTTGGAGGTTCATTCTAAGGGTGCAGGGCAAAGATGTTGAGCATTTTTAGGGGAACCAAAGCTTTTTAGCTTCTTTGGGGGGAGCCACTGATCTACCACAGATGTCCAGTGATCTACCAGTAGATCACGATCTTCCTGTTGGACATGCCTGGTCTAGAGAGCTGCTGGGTCTATTGTATTTGTTTATATCATTTTAGCAATTGCTTACATCGTTTTGGATAAGGGACCATTCCCTGTTTATCCATAGTGATGCGGCCCTTGTTGTTTGCCATCCCTTCTGTAGAGAAACCAGGTCCAGCCCACAACGTGATGGTAAAGGAAGTGTGGGGCTTTAATGCCTTAGTAGAGTGGGAACCTCCCAAGGATGATGGGAATTCGGAGATTACGGGCTACTCCATCCAAAAAGCTGACAAGAAGACCATGGTAAGGTGGCTCCATTTCCCTATTGGGCTTCTGCTTCTAGTAATGATGAATCAAAGTCTAGTAATGGGCTCGGTTTCCCCCCTGGCTCTCGCTGAGAACATATGCCAGCGGCTACCTTGCAACGTTGCAAGAGACTAACTGAGGCAGGACATTGTGGGTTGTACGCAGTGCTAGTCCTACTCAGAGAAGACCCATTGAAATCAACTAATAGGGTTAGCTAGGTCCATTTATGACGACGACTGCAATGGCTTCCAGTCCATATCCAGGACCAGCTCAAAAACGCTGGTCTTTAAAGCCCTTCATGAGATAGGGTCAGGTGACTTGAAGGACCACCTGTCTTGTACTTACCTGCGCATGAAGATCTTCTGCGGTGGGCCTCCTACAGGTGCCCCTGCCATCTAAGTTGAGAGGTGACCAGAGGTGAGAACTTTTTGGTGACAGCACACCAGTTGCAGAATGCTCTCCCTAGAGATGTTTGCTCAGTGCTGGCCTTATAATCCTTTTTGACAGGGGCAAATGCTTTAAACATTCCCCCTCCCCCATGACTTCTTTAGGCTGTGTTATGCATTCTAAAGCACACAACTCTCTCCAAAGAATCCCAGGAACTGTAGTTTTGCCCCTCGTGGAGCTACAGTTCCCAGCACCCTTCACAAACTACTGTTCCCAGGATTCCTGAGGTGGGGTAACTCGTGTGCTTTAAACATGCTTTAAATATATGGCGTGTACCAAGCCGTCGATGCAGTTTTAGACCCTGCTGCTTGCTTTTGTAAGTTGGTTAGTATAAAAAAAACCACTTGCGACAAATACTGAATAGTTGTGCAAAGGGGAAGCAGCCTCTCATCCTAAGTTAGTGACCCCAATTCAGTCAGAATTAATTCATACAAACATGCTCAGATTGCTCATTTACTGCTGACACTATCAGAGAGAGAGAGAGAGAGAGAGAGAGAAAGAAAGAAAAGAAAGAAAGAAAGAAAGAAAGAAAGAAAGAAAGAAAGAAAGAGAACTTCTCCTACCACTGTGAAGGTTCTCATTTTGCCAGTGGCAAAATTCACAACAGGTAGACGAGGCAGCAGTTGCTACAAGAGCAACATCAAAGGAGCACAGATCTCGTTTCTGGAGGACATGATGTAGTTACCTTCCATTCTCTCTCTCTCTCTCTCTCTCTATATATATATATACGTATGTATGATTTATATCCTCTTATTTTAGGCTACAACCTTTCAGAGTAAAAATAAGAACCCAAATGACAAATTTGTAGAAGTACAGCACATAAAACAGCATGTAAAAAAAAAACAACAGCAGGAGAAACTTTCAGCCAGATAAAATAATGCATAAAACAGAAAAGCCGGGCTGATTTTTTTAAAAAACAAAACAAAAACAAAACACCATTCCCTTGCCTACTGCCAAAATGGCATCCAGCACTTATGCACAACCAGGGAGCCTCATTCGTACATCGCCTCTCATCCCACTTCTTGAGCATCTACTCCTTCCCTCTCTGTGGACCCTGCACACCTCTCTGCTGTTTCGGGGGTGGGTGGGCACCTGTGGCTCAGATCCCTCCCCCCCCCCGCAGCTATTTCTCTGACTGTCCCTGCTCTCCTTTCTCAGGAGTGGTTCACAGTATACGAGCACAACCGCCTTACCCGCTGCACAGTGTCTGACCTCATCATCGGCAACGAATACTACTTCCGAGTCTACAGCGAGAACATCTGTGGGCTTAGCGAAGCTCCCGGGATCTCCAAAAACACTGCCAACATCCAGAAATCTGGTAAATGTGGCGGAGCCAGATGGTGGCTGGCAATTGCTCTAGCGGTTGGGGAAAGGGACCACCCGGGCTTAGCAGAAGGGGCGCCGGTCTGCACCTTCTAGACCAGGGGTCAGCAACCTTTTTCAGCCGTGGGCTGGCCCACTGTCCCTCAGACCATGTGGTGGGCCGGAGGGGAGAAATGAACAAATTCCAGTGTGGTGTAGTGGTTAAGAACGGTAGACTCGCAATCTGGTGAACCAGGTTCGCTTCCCCGCTCCTCCACATGCAGCTGCTGGGTGACCTTGGGCTAGTCACACTTCTTTGAAGTCTCTCAGCCCCACTCACCTCACAGAGTGTTTGTTGTGGGGGAGGAAGGGAAAGGAGAATGTTAGCCGCTTTGAGACTCCTTCGGGTAGTGATAAAGCAGGATATCAAATCCAAACTCTTCTTCTTCTTCTTCTTCTTCTTCTTCTTCTTCCTGTTCTTCAATGCCCCACAAATAACCCAGATATGCATTTTAAATAAAAGGACACATTCTACTCATGTAAAAACACGCTGATTCCCAGACCGTCCGTGGACGGGATTGAGAAGGCGATTGGGCCACATCTGGCCCACGGGCCTTAGGTTGCCTGCCCCTGTTCTAGACTAATGCACAGAAGGGAACTTCGTTATCTGCTGGCTTTCATGCTTCTGAATGCTCTGATGCAGTTCTTGGCTCAAAAGGAAAGCATCAAAAGACATTAAGATGCATAATTTGAGGAGAAATAGTCAATTGAAGCTTTCCAGTTTTTGGACTGCGGTTCCCATCGTCCTTGACCACTGGTCCTGCTGGCTAGGAGTGATGGGAGTTGTGGTTCAGGGCCAGCTGGAGACGGGACTTACCCCCAGGTTAAGTCTGTATAGGATTGAAACCTGACCTACAGTTTTGGGCTACTTCATGCAATGCATACTGGCTAGATGGTTTGCTTGTAAGTTGCTCTGGGTTGCCTTGGGCAAGATAAAGTGACTAACAAATGCTAATGCTAATAATAATAATAATAATAATAATAATAATAATAATAGAGGGAAAATAATATATTCATGAATGCATATTTAAATGCACATTTTCATGCAGGTTAACACGCCGTTGGCAGATTACTACCCAAAAACGTGAAAGCCAACACACGCAAGAATGACGTGGACTAGAATTTTTTTTTAAAAAAATGTTTAAAAATGCTTTATTTAGACTTCGTATCAAATCATACAAATAATTCAAATCTTACCAGTAGTACATAGCACAACATAACACAATATAACAAAACATAGCCTATCACAACCTAACATAACATAGCAAAAACACAACATAACAAAACCTAGCATAGTATAACATAACATAACATAGCATAATTAGCTGGCAATGCAATCCTATGTGTGTCTGCCTGAGAAGTAAACCCTGTTGAGTTTGTTTTATTTCATACACACTGCTTGATTGTAAAAATCCTCAAAGCGGTTTACAGAAAGCTTCAACAGGACACTTTTTGACAGTCTCCCTCGAGAGGTTGTGGGCTCTCCTTCTAGCAGAGTCTGGATGGCCATCTGTCACAGATGCTTTAGTTAAGTTTCTCAGATGACCCTTGGAATCCCTTCCAACTCTCCAGTCATGGGCGTACCCGGGGGGGGGCAGCTGCTCCCCCCCAGAAGCAATTTTTTTAAAAAAAAAATCAAATGGTTATCGGCAGCCTAAAAGGGAAAAAAAAGCTCAAGACTTGGGCAGTGTCAGGGGGTGAATTAATCGTTGCCGGGATTCATCATTGCAAGGGAGCTTGGCAAACTGAGTTCCCTTGCATGGTGAGTAGTTCCTTTGCGAGGACTGAGGATCCTGGGAAACTGAGTTTTTCAGCCATTTGGGGCTTTCTGTTTGGGGGGGGGAGTTTTTCTGTTTTTTGAAGCTGTTTTTGTTTTTGAACCTGAACGACCATGGCTCCCCCCCCCAGTTTTGATCCTGGGTACGCCCCTGTCTCCAGTTCTATGATTTACTCCCATGCCCATGCGTATAATAGGCTTTGCAGCCCAATTTGCCCATGCCTGAGATCCGGTGATGGATTTGCTGTTTCCCTCCCCTCCCCACCCCGTCCCTTTCAGGAATAATCTGTAAACAGCTAAACTACAAGGAACACGACTTCAGCCTTGCGCCTGTGTTCCTGACGCCACTGGTAGACCGGACAGTCGTGGCTGGGTATACCACTGCCTTGAACTGTGCTGTGAGAGGATTTCCTAAAGTAAGTGCCGAGTGTGGAGGTGGAACAGGATGATGTCGAGTTGTTTGGAGTGGATGTTATCAAAAGACTAGGAATGTGGCGCTGAGAGGGATGTGAGATAACTGGAGGAGGGGAAAGCATGAAGGCAGGGGAAGTGAACAGTGGACTAAGGATGGTACTTCCAAAATGTTAGGCTTTAAAAAAAATTTTAAAAAAGCGTTGCTACAAATAAGAGAAAAATAAAACCTTAGATTCAGTAAATTATAACCAGTATTAAAATTGAGGATTTTTCTTAATAGCAACACACTCCAACGCCTCAATAATTGTCAGATACTGTGAATATGATTTTGAAGATGCTGCTAATTTAAAGTAAACATGCCTGTGCCCCCCCCCCCGCCTCCAGGCATTCATTTTTTGTTCCTCATTAGGAGGATGACAAGGTACCACCAGTGATAATTAGTGTGTTGTGAGGGAGGTGATTAAGCCTTCTCTCAACTGCTAGGGCCAACCCCCACCCCTCCACCCCAATTCTGCTGGCACGTTTTAATTGATTTCTCCAAGAGTTCCTCCAGCGTGCCAGTCAGTATTTTGTGGGAGGAAATCTAGCGCATACAGGAACTTTGAGGTTTTCACAGTTAAAAGTGGATTAAAGTGCTGGGTTGCCCTGGAGCAACAAATCCGCTTTTTAAAAAGCCCAATTTTTTTGCAGTTTGGAAAAGCAATGCAGAAATGCACTGAAAGGCATGAATGTTTAATAGGAAGACATGTGAACCCCCTGCAAGCAAATCAGAATGAGTGCTTAATGTCCTATAACCACCCTGTAGACAAATCACAATGAATGCTCAATGAAACATTGGTCAGAAATACTGTGTCCAGGTCTGGGCACCACAATTTAAGGATGTAGACAAGGTGGAATGTGTGCAGAGGGGGGCAACCAAGATGATAAAATGTCTGGAAACCAAGCCTCATGAGGAATGTTTAGCCTGGAAAGGAGGAGACTGAGAGGAGATACGATAGCCACCTTCAGGTATCTTAAGGGCTTTCACTTGGAAGATACAGCAGGCTTGTTTTCTCCAGCTCTGGAGGGTAGAACTCAAACCCAATGATTCCAAGTAAACATCAGGAAGAACTTTCTGACAGTAAGAGCTGTTTGATGCTGGATATGACTCCCTTGGGAGGTTGTGGATTCTCCTTGGCGTTTTTTAAGAAGAGGTTGGTCTATCTACTGCAAATGGGATGCATTGTCAAGCTGAAATATGAACTCTTTTTAGATTTTGAGCGCTGGAAAGACACCTGAAATCTGGCACACTTGGGTTTTGTTTTTGTTTTTTAAGCACACGGGTGACAAACCTTCATTTCCAGGGATAAAAGGTTCACATGGTTTTCAATTTCAATGATAATACATCAAACTGATAGGTTGGGGATTTTTTTTGCACACATTTTTGGTTGCAACTGTTTTCCCTTTGAGCGTATGAGGTGGTACAATTCAATCCATGACAATCCATGGTTTAGAATGGAGTGTGTGATTATCAGGATTCCGTTCATCTGGATTCCTTTTAATCTCTTCTCGATCTTTTGTCTGTTCCCAGCCCAAAATAATCTGGATGAAGAACAAAATGGACATCAGCGGGGACCCAAAGTTCCTGCAGAAAAACAACCAGGGAGTGCTGACCCTCAACATCCGCAAGCCGAGCCCTTTTGACAGCGCCACTTACTCCTGCAAGGCTGTCAATGAACTGGGGGAGGCCATAGTGGATTGCAAGCTGGAGGTCAAAGGTGACTGCAGCATGAAAGGGAAATGGGTTGTCGTTGCTCAAATTCCTTTAAGATTTGCTTTCTGCTGCCGTTATTTTAAAAATAACGACATACCCAGCCTAGGGATGGTGTGGCACAGAGGAGAGAATGGGAGAGCTTTAGTCCCAGGATCTGTTTTGGAAACTGGGGGGGGGGGCAATGTTCAATAACCTTGATTTGTGAAGGGAGGCTTTCTCTCAGCCAGGGGCGTTCTTAGCCCCTTGGCTGCCCGGGGCGGGAAGCCAAGAGGCACCCCTGGGGGCGGGGCATCGCGGTGCGTGCATGCGTGCGTCATGACTCACACGACGCCCTGCCTCTGGGGGTGCCGGGCGGCGGATTCGGGAGTCTCTGCGGGCTGCAAAGACTCCCGAATCCGCCGCCCGGGCTCCCTTGGCGGAGCGCAAGTCGGGGCAGGGAGAGGGACGGGCCAGCGAGGAGGGGTGTCCCTCCTCGCTGGCCCGCCCCTCTCCATGCCCCGGCTCCGCAAGCCAGCCAGCAGCGGAGCTCGGCATAGAGGCAAGGGGCGGGCCAGTGAGGAGGGGGTGGCTTGCCTCCATTCCGAGCTCCGCCGCTGGAAGGGGGGGACTATTTTCGGCGCTGCCGGGGGGGGGCTATTTTCGGCGCACCCCTCCGGCTCCACCCCGGCAGTGCCGAAAATAGCCTAAAAATAAAAATAAATAAATAAATAAATAAATAAGCCCAGGGGGCAGGGCCGCCCCCCGAAGTGTCACCCCAGCAGGGGCGCTGCCCGGGGGCCCCCACCCCCTCCTTGCTACACCCCTGCTCTCAGCCATTCCTTAAGCTCACCCCACATCCCTAAAATGGGTAGAAGTTACAGTTGTTATCTAGACTGCCAGGTTTAAACCTGACACAATTTCACTTGTACATTTACGGTGAGGGATATGTGTTCCTTCAGATGCTCCCGGGCTTTAGCTCCCATCATCCATGTCTGTTGGCTGATGGGAGTTGAAGTTCTACAGGAAGATGTTTGCTCAGAAGTGCAGAAAGGAGGACCCCATACTTATTTCCCACATGCATGCATAAGCGAATGGGATTGGTGGAAGTGGAAAACACAATCCCTTCTCATTAACACAGAGTAAAAGTGTGCCCACCAAAACTCTTCCTTGATACTCTTGTTCCTCTCTTCTCCCCCCACAGCGCCACAGTAATCTTATTGCCACAACTGCCAAACACCTGGAAGAGGTGAGTAACACGGAACACACCATGCTGGGAGGAGAGGAACATGCAGTTATTTGGATTTCAAGGCAGAAAACGGAATTCCTTTATAAATCCGGAAACAACTGCAATTTGGAGGGTGGAGGAAGCAGCGGCCTTTTGATGGGGGCTGTGGCAGGTCTGGGATAGAGTTGCTGGGTGACTAGAATTTGGGCCGGGGTGGAGAGGGAGAGAGCTGTGTATGTTTCCTGTCGGACCTGGTTGGCAGGAACAGAGCCTCGTGGTCTGAAGCAAGACCGAATGTGCAGGAACTGTGCACAGAAGCCGTGCTTAGAAAATGGAGGGGGTTGCTTGAGTGTGCGTACCTGGATGAATCTGTTTGCCTCGCCCTACCCACTAGCCAACGGTGTTAATTCCTGCTCTGCTCTTTTCCACACAGCTTACGATCACCCCCCTTCTTTTCTCCACGGTGTCCCTTCCCACCTCGTGCAGATGCTAAGTGGGGAAGGGGATTGAGGCATGTTCACCTCCCCACCCCACTGAAGAAGCCACACATATCATGCTTGGATAGAAGGAAGCTACCACAGACCAGCTAACCCACCCCTGTATCTGTCCGTGTGCCTGTCTGGTCAGTTGTTGTGTCAATAAAGTGACCTTGATGGGATAACCTGTGTGTGTCTCTTGTCCCTCTGGTTTTCAGGGAGTTGTTTTGGAAAGGGGAGCAGTGACTAAAGTTGTTTGGCAGGCACAGCTGCAGAAGGGGGATCCATAATTGAGTTTTGAGGCCGGTCTGAGGGGATGGAACGGCCAAAGATCAGCCGAGTAGACAGCATTTGTGTTCACTGGTTTTATTGTGTGTGTGTGTGAGGGGGGAAGAAACGGGGATGCGGTCTCCTCCTTGGGCGCATTGCGACGACTTCACGTGAGGAGGAACGGTGTCCAAGGCCAGGCAGCCTGCCAGGGAGGGGGACCTTCTTCTGTATTGGTTTCGGGGGACAGATAAAAGAAATCCTTGGTTTCCCCAAGAGTCATTGTCTTCTTCCTCACCTGGAGAACACGCTTTCTTTTCCTCCTGATACAAAGCACAAAGGAAAACAGAGGAGGGGGGAGATGGAGATGTAGGAGGCAGACAAATGATAGCGAGCATCCTAAAATGCACTTGAGGAGTCAAAATTCCCCAGAAACTAACACTCCTAGGCCTAGCAATCCTTTGTTGACTGCCTGACCAAGGCCTATGGTTTGCTGGGCCTCAGAACTTGGAAGCTTTATCAACTGGTTCTGCAGAGTGGTCACAACCACACTGCAGCGGTTCTAACACACTCTTCTGTCATGGCTTCCCCAAAGAGTCCTGGGAACTGTAGTTTATCACCGTTTCCTAAGTGTGCTGGGAATTGTAACTGAAGGGTCTTCTAGTTACTCTCAGCATCCTTAACAAACTGCAGCTCCCAGGATTCCTTGGGGGAAGTGGGATGTGAACATAGCCACTCCCAGACCCTCCAAGTGCCCCCATTTTCCAGGGACAATCTCGGATTTACAGAAATGGCCCCAATTTCTGGAACATCCCACTTTTCTATAGGAACATCCCTATTTTCATTGGAGAAATGTTGGAGGATATGGAGCTACATCTCTCCAAGCCAAGGAGATAATTATCCAACCTGTAGAAGACATCTGAAGGCACGGGGAAGGTTTTTTTTAATGTTTAGTGTTTTATTATGTTTTATATATGTTGGAAGCTGCCAGTCAGATAAGTGGGGTATTATTATTATTATTATTATTATTATTATTATTATTATTATTAAGGATGCCTCCATTTCAGAGAAGTGTTGGAGGATATGCACTCCCAGGTTTGTTGTTGGCAGTAGACTTTCTGCACACATGCCACCTTCTGCTCAAAGGAGCAGCCACTGCCCTCCTCTACTCTCTCCCCTGATGCACCATCATCCCTAGGAATCTGGATGCTTATTTGGTGCACCTGGTGAATCAGGAGCCAGGGATCCGTCGGCTTCTTTGGGAAGCGAGCCAAGACTCACCTACTGTGGTCTGCTGGACCTCCGGTTCTGCTGGTTGTTCACCTGCTCATAACCGACTGGAGCGTCAGATTGGTGGAAGCGCAAGCGGTAGAGCAGCCGTACCCACTGCCCAAAGACATGCTCTTGTTTGAGGGGGTGTGCCAGAAGTTGCAGGTAAAAGGTGCGGCCGTTGGCCAGGCGGATTTTGAGCTGGTATCGCGTCTCGTCGTGGATGTAGATCCGGACAAACTTCAAGGGCAGAAGCCTGGCGGAGGAGATGGAAGTGTGCTCATCAGGAGAAGGTAGTGAAGGGTAAAGGTAAAGGACCCCTGGACGGTTAAGTCCAGTCAAAGGCGACTATGGGGTTGCAGCGCTCATCTCGCTTTCAGGCCAAGGGAGCCGGTGTTTGTCCACAGACAGCTTTCTGGGTCATGTGGCCAGCATGACTAAACCGCTTCTGGCACAATGGAACACCATGACGGAAACCAGAGCGCACGGAAACGCCGTTTACCTTCCTGCCACAGTGGTACCTATTTATCTACTTGCACTGGCATGCTTTCGAACTGCTAGGTTGGCAAGTGCTGGGACAGAGCAACGGGAGCTCAGCCTGTCATGGGGATTTGAACCGCCAACCTTCCGATCAGCAAGCCCAAGAGGCTCAGTGGTTTAGACCACAGTGCCACCCGCGTCCCTACAGGAGAAGGTAGGGTGAGACACCTGCTCCCCAAGACCCTCCTATGACACAAAAGGGCCACTCTGATATCAGTGTGACAGACTGGAGAATTACTTTGAGCATGTGCAGAGGGTCCTGACACATCATTGGAACCAGGCTCTGTCCATCTAAAGCAGTGATACCGTAGGAACTTGTGGTCCTCCAAATGTGGTTGGACTAAAACTCCCATCAGCCCCAGGCAGCACAGCCAATGACTATTTATTTTAGTTAATTATTTATTTGATTTATATACCACCCTTTATTAAAAGATCCCAGGGCAGAGTACCACATTAAGAACATATTTTATGGAGCATTATAATAACAACATAATACAGACCTTAATAACAGGCAGCATACAGTACTAATAAAATACGATTTATTTTTTACTTTTAAAAACTGTTATTTATTTTTAATATTCCTTCTTTTTTGCTATTCCTCTTATTTTTTACTTTTTGTTTTGGTTGGGAGCTGTCTAGAGTGGCTGGGCCAACCCAATCAGATGGGTGGCATATAAAGAAAATTTATTATTATTATTATTATTATTATTATTACCATTACTACTATTATTATAATAACAGTCCCCTGCCCCACATTTAACAGGCCATAGATTATTTAATGGCCAAAGGGCGCCTAAAGACATGTAATGATGTCGCTAGGTGAGCCTCTCTGAGGACAGCATTCCACAGGCAGGGAGCCACCACAGAAAAGGCCACCCTCTGAGCCTCTCGGAGAGTGGGGGGAACACAGATGACAAGCACAGGGTCTCTGGGGAGAGGCAGCTGTAAGTACTGAAGTCCTAAGCTGCGACTAGGTTATGCTGGGACTCATCAGGCAGGCCACAGGTTCCCCATTCCTGGTCTATGGTAAGCGGGTAAAGGTAAAGGGACTCCTGACCGTTAGGTCCAGTCATGGACGACTCTGGGGTTGTGGCGCTCATCTCACTTTATTGGCCAAGGGAGCCGGCGTTTGTCCGCAGACAGCTTCCAGGTCGTGGCCAGCATGTCAAAACCGCTTCTGGCGAACCAGAGAAGTGCACGGAAACGGCGTTTACCTTCCCGCCGGAGCGGTACCTATTTATCCTCTTGCACTTTGTGCTTTCGAACTGCTAGGTTGGCAGCAGCAGGGACCGAGCAACGGGAGCTCACCCCGTCGTGGGGATTCGAACCACCGACGTTCTGATCGGCAAGCCCTAGGCTCTGTGGTTTAACCCACAACGCCACCCGCATCCCACTGGTAAGCAGGTAGGATTACATAATCTGGAAGCAAAACTTCCAGGCAGCCTTGAGACTTCAGACCTCCTACGCCATGATTTAAGGCCTAGGAACACAGGCTTGAAAACAGAACACACTGCCTTAAAAGCAAGACCCACTGGAACCTTTGGGACTTACCTCCGAGTCGTAGGGATGCTGCAGGACTGGGCGGTAAGTGCTGAGGATGCTGAGAAAGGGACTTACCCAAAGAGCTGCAGCTCATCGTCGGGGCCTGGCGATGCTTCAGGATCGGGACACTCACACTGGAACTGCCCTGTTAAGCATGAGCCGGGTCGGGCCAGGAGCATGAGATCTGGCAGCTCCAGGCTTGGGCTGGTGGCAGCAATGCCCACAGTGACCCTGTTGGCTATGTCTCCTGTCTTGGTAACCTGGGAAGAGAGAGACTCCCTTTCTCATGCCTTCACAGCAACTGTCACTAAATAACATATTGGCGACGGCATTCACATCAGGACCATTAAAAGCAAGGAAAAGAGACACCTGGTCCTCCCAAACTTCAGGGAATTCCCCAAGCACTTAGTACCAGCTAAAACAGGGGCGAGGAAACCCGGTGGTATAATGTGTATGGGGAGCGGGGAGCATAGGGATGGTTGCCATGAGTGCAAAACTGTTAGGTTGGTGCAACATTTCTCTATGCGAACCAGGAAGTGACCTCTCCTGACAACATAGTGACTCTTCTTATCTCTGCGGCTGCAATCTCCTGGGTGATGCAGACACTTAAAAAAAAAAAATCTAAATTTTCCAAAAAAATAAGGTAAAGGTAAATGACCCCTGGACGGTTAAGTCCAGTCAAAGGCGACTATGGGGTGCGCGATGGGACTGTATAAACTGTATAAACCACAGAAGGCTGAGCATATAGAGGTACATAGTGCTTCACCTAAAAACTTGCATGTGAACATATCTATGAGTTACAGGTACTTGTATTATTATGCATGTGTTGCTAGGTTTCTGGGTTTTGCTCCCTGTGAAAGAGGCTTTCTCTCTCTCTCTATATATATATATACAGGTGAAACTTGAAAAATTAGAATATCGTGGAAAAGTCCATTTATGTAAGCAATTGTTTTCATTAGCTACTGGAGTTTAATATATGAGATAGACTCATGACATGCAAAGCGAGATATGTCAAGCCTTTGCTTGTTATAATTGTGATGATTATGGCGTACAGCTGATGAAAACCCCAAAGTTGAAATTGTTAATTTGGGGTTCTCATCAGCTGTACGCCATAATCATCACAATTATAACAAATAAAGGCTTGACATATCTCACTTTGCATGTCATGAGTCTATCTCATATATTAGTTTCACCTTTTAAGTTGAATTACTGAAAGAAATGAACCTTTCCATGATATTCTAATTTTTCGAGTTTCACCTGTATTTATGTAGATTGAATTGGTTGATGAACCAACTGCAACACATCTGACTAAGCTTGTTTTAGTCAAGTGGGCCTGCCAGGGTTATATCAGTGGTGTTTGCTGGGGTGGAAAATAGGGAGAAGAAGAAGAGTTTGAATTTGATATCCCACTTTTCACTACCCGAAGGAGTCTCAAAGCGGCTAACATTCTCCTTTCCCTTCCTCCCCCACAACAAACACTCTGTGAGGTGAGTGGGGCTGAGAGAAAAGAAGTGTGACTAGCCCAAGGTCACCCAGCAGCTGCATGTGGAGGAGCGGAGACGCGAACCCGGTTCACCAGATTATGAGTCTACCACTCTTAACCACTACACCACACTGGCTCTCAGTAACCACTACCCACACTGGCTCTCAGTAACCACTACCCACACTGGGCGGCCAACAGTAAGTGGAACCAAGTAATTTGTCGTCGTCCCCCGGCTGCTGAATTCTTCAAGGGCAGCCCTGAGAACTGACAGCCTGGGCCACCCACTGCATTGGCTGTTAAGTATGAAGGCAGGCAGGTGGAAGTTGACTGATGGCAGACCTGGATTGCTTGGGGCAGTTTGCTCTAATGGGAAAGTCTCCACTGCAAGTCAAGTACCGAACTTACCTGCATGAAATTGCTTTCAAACAGGGGACAATCCTTCAGCAAGCCATATTCCCCGGTAGCTAGGCACCTCTGCAGGTCTCCCATTCCAAAACTTGGGACATCCAGTGGGCACAAAAGCGGTCCGGGCTACTGCAGCCTAGAACCTGTTTGGAGAAGGAGGAGGACATTTGAAAAGTCTGAAAGTGCCAATAAATCCTATTCTGGTTTTATATTTAATGTTTAAAAGTACTATTACAAAAAAAAACAAAAAACCAGAGTCCTTTTGGTTGGGGATGATTCAGACGGAAATTCCCAGGTGTCAAAAAAGGTTATTTATGTATGCCACTACTTTGGCTCATGTTTTTTTAGTCCCAAAATGGAAAACGAGCGAGGTCCCAACTAAAGAAGAATGCCAACTGAAACTGATGGAATATGCGCAGCTTGCGGACCTAACATATAGAATAAGAGAACAAGAAGAACATACGTTTAAAGAAGATTGGAAAATGTTTACTGAATATATGGGGGGGGGATGGTGTACACTTGAAAACGTTAGCAGCATTAAGATAAATTCAACAGTGTAAATGAGTTTTGATGGATGTAATAATGGAATACTGAATGGTTTAGTTTATGGTGTAAAATATGCAGGGATTTATGTTATGCAGAATGAACCATGGAAAGAGAAGAAGGGAAGTCATTGATATTTTAAGGTTGTTTCAGTGAATATTCTAAAATGTGAAACAGAAAATAAAATAAAAAAATAGGGGGGGGGGAGAAAAGAAATCCTATTCCGGTCACAAAAGAAAACTGGGAAACAACAATGTCAGCTTTTCAACATTACCAGCCAAACATTGCGATACTGTGGTACCTCGGGTTACATACGCTTCAGGTTACATATGCTTCAGGTTACAGACTCTGCTAACCCAGAAATCACACTTCAGGTTAAGAACTTTGCTTCAGGACAAGAACAGAAATCGTGCCCTGGCAGAGCAGCTGCAGCAGGAGGTCCCATTAGCAAAAGTGGTACCTCAGGTTAAGAACAGTTTCAGGTTAAGAACAGACCTCCGGAACGAATTAAGCACGTAACCAGAGGTAAAGGTAAAGGGACCCCTGACCATTAGGTCCAGTCGTGTCCGACTCTGGGGTTGCGGCGCTCATCTCGCGTTACTGGCCGAGGGAGCTGGCGTACAGCTTCCGGGTCATGTGGCCAGCATGACAAAGCCGCTTCTGGCAAACCAGAGCAGCACACGGAAACGCCGTTTACCTTCCCGCCGGAGCGGTACCTATTTATCTACTTGCACTTTGACGTGCTTTCGAACTGCTAGGTGGGCAGGAGCTGCTGGACCGAGCAACGGGAGCTCACCCTGTTGCGGGGATTCGAACCGCCGACCTTCTGATCAGCAAGCCCTAGGCTCTGTGGTTTAACCCACAGCGCCACCTGGGTAACCCAGAGGTATGGTTTAACCCACAGCGCCACCTGGGTTCCCAACCAGAGGTATCACTGTACATATACAAAGCAGATGGAGGAACAAGCTGCATCATCCCTGGCCCTCTGAGACGCTGGAGTGAAACTGCCTCAGCTCCCTTGGCAGGAGCAGTGGTAGTTTCACCCTGGGGATTTGTGTGGCCAGGGCCATAGCTGTCAACCTTTTCCCTTTTTTGTGGGAAATTCCCTTATTATAGCATTGGGAAACAGCAGGGAGGGTTGACAGCTATGGCCAGGGCCGATGCAACTTATTCCTCTTTCCACATGTCGGGTGCTGGCAATGGAGGGAGTCGGGTGCAGGCAAGCCCCACCTGTGATATACTGTCCAGTGAAGGCATCATTTCACTCTGGCGGGTGCAGGCAAGCCGGTCCTGTGGTGATGTATCGACTGTCCAGTGAAGGCATCATTTCACTCTGGCCCTCAAGCCGGTCCTGGGTGATGTATCGATACATTGCCCAGGCCTAATGGTCAATAGCACTGGCTGAGAAATTAACATGTCAGGTCAGAGTGGCAAAGAGCACTTTTATAACATACGACAAATGTTTACTGAATACATACATTGTTCAGACTGCGGCAATATAATCCACCCGACACTCATGGGAAGTCTTGTAGTGTGATCTTTTAGACCAATCAATGTGTTATGACATAACATGGCAAAAGTCTTATTTCTGAAAATTATCGGGTCAAGCATTATAAATGTAAAAAATTTTACTGTTGTTAACAACTGATTTCTGAAAATGTATCTTCTGCAGCATGAAAAGCACATAAATAAAAAATAATTGCAAGTCAATGGAAAAAAAAAAACAACACTGGACACCACAGTTGGGTATCACTATATGGAATATATTTTAATGGAAGCACATATAGTAATTGCAAGGACCAGATGGAAAACAGTCCACTTTTTTATCTTACACTGGACGTTGGCCAATACATACATTGTTCAGACTGCGGCAATATAATCCACCCGACACTCATGGGAAAATGTAGTGTGATCTTTTAGACCAATCAAATGTTATGACATAACATGGCAAAAGTCTTAACTTTATCGGGTCAAGTTATATGTTATATACTGTTGTTAACAACTGATTTCTGAAAATGTATCTTCTGCAGCATGAAAAATAAATAAAAAATTTTTTTAAAAAAAAAACAACAACACCACAGTATTATATATTATTTTGGAAGCACATATAGTAATTGCAAGTCAATGGAAAACAGTCCCAATCTTACACTGGACGTTGGGTATCACTTACTATGGAATATAGCTATAATGGGGGGGGGGAGATCTAGACAAGGACCAGAAGATCCAGACACTTTTTTATATGATTTGACATCCCTTTAAAACATATACAAGTGTCCCTATCTAGATTGCCTTGGTGCAGGGGCCCTCTTAGGAGCGGCCCGCAGGGCCCAAGTTCACAGTAGCATAAGCACTACACTACAGCATGGCCTGCACCCAATCTTGTTTTTGTACAATCTTGTTTGTCCTCAGTAACCAAAATTATATTATCAACGTATACAAGCAGAAAAGTTGTTTTCCTTCATTTGCAAGGAATCATACAAAACAAAGTGGCACTAATAAAGAAACGTTCCAGTGTGGCAACAGAAAGCAAACTAAAAATGCTTTTGCAGTTGATCAAAACTATCCAGCAATATCAAGTTATAGGAAAACTGGTGCTATTAACAGTAATCCTTCTGGTTGGTTAATTGGTTTGGCAACTTCCAGGCACATGATGTGTGATGCTAATTATTTCCCCCAAGAGTTAAATGATAACTGATCAGAGGCAGCTACCGGAGAGCTATGAGATTCAGGTGAGGGTGAGGGTCAGATGACTTGTCAATCCCAGCAGGTATATAAGAGGACGACCCGGCCTGCGGCCTGCCCAGGCCAAGCCCATCTCTTTCTATTCCCGTACGTTGTCGCCCACGGAGCACAACTATGCTCAAATTGACAAAGAGGCATGTGCCATTCCCTCTGATGCAGATCTGATATATATATAGATCTGATATATATATATTTGTGGGTGGGGTGGGGGGGGACATGTGTGGTGCCCATGTCAGGAGGGGGTAAGTGCAAATGTGCGCATTGTGCAGAATGGAAATGTGGGAATTATCCATGGCCTCCGTGTGTGGTGCTGTCAGGAGGGGGTCATGTGCAAATGCTGCGCATTGTGCAGAATGGAAATATTTAGCCTGCGATGCAGAAGGGATTCTATCCATGGATGCAGCTTGCAGAGGGGAAATTCGAGAGGGCGAGGGAGCATGGGTCCGCTGTGGGGAGCGGAGCGCATTTCTGGAGGGGTGCAGAACGGGTGCCTGCCTGCAGAAGGGATTTGTGCAAAGGTGCGGAGCTGTTGTGCGAAAATGCCTATGTAAAAGGTTGTGTTGACAGGTGTGCAAAGGAGGGGTGCAGAAGCTAAAGGTATCTGTCTATATGGCAGATTTCCAAAGGCCAGGTTGTGCAGTCAGCTGGGGCCACAAAGTAAAAAGCCATTTTTTTAGGCCCCCCTAGCCACCTTAAGTTGAGTCACTGCTGCATAGGCCTTGTGGGCAGCATGTGTGCCTATTCAGATTCTATTCAGTTGAACCTCTGGTTATGTGTTAAAGTTGACATTTTTTTAGCAATGCATGAATGTGGGGAACCCCTAGTGAGCCTTCTAGCCTTGTAAATTCACTTCTTTTTATTTCGAGGGAGCGCATTTCTTGGCGGGTGCCTGCCTGCAGAAGGGATTTGTGCTGCGGAGCTGTTGTGGAAAATGCCTATGTGGTTGTGTTGACAGGTGTGCAAAGGAGGGGTGCAGAAGCTAAAGGTATCTGTCTATATGGCCTTTCCAAAGGCCAGGTTGTGCAGTCAGCTGGGGCCTGTAAAAAGCCAGGCCGGGAGCCACCTTAAGTTGAGGCTGCATAGGCCTTGTGGTGCATGTGATTCAGATTCTATTCAGTTGAACCTCTGGTTACAAAGTTGACATTTTTTAGCAATGCCCCCCTAGTGAGCCTTCTTTTGTTCACTTCTTTTTATTTCGAGGCAGTGCACACCTATGTTTGTGGAACTGCAAACCTTTCCAGTCATGTGTTACTCCAGTCAAATCCCACATATGAATGTGGGGAAAGATGATGGTGTGTAGCCTGGTGTAAATTAATTTGTAGCCTGGGGGGATCACCATGGCGTGGACTGTCCCTGAGAACCGTAGATTGTACCTGGGACAGGTGAGGGTGCTGATCCCTTATTTTCAAACCCTAAACTTGACAGCTATGTTCCCCCCCCCCTTAATTTTTTTTGGTCGAGGTCCCCAAGAGAGTGGGGCCCTACACTATAGCTTGTTTAGCTTGTAAATCCGGCACTGGCTTCAAGTCAATAGGATCGCAGCCTAACTAGTGCACATTTATTGGCAGGCGAGCTTCCCGCCTTTTTTTTGAACCGGGCAGCAATCAGGGGAGGAGGTCCAGCCCCTGCGCACGCGCGAGCGAGCCAAACCTTCGGCGGCCTCCGATTGGCTCGTTTCGCGTCGCCGAGACGCCTCGGTTAACCCACGCCTGCTCCTCCGCCCATAGTGCCTTGCGGCCCGCTCCGTCACGTGACAATGGCTGCCGTGGGGGCCGCTGGAAGGCCCTCTCGCCGCTCCCTCCCGGTTTTCCTCGCCCTCCTCCTCCTGGTGTCGTCGCCGTTCCTCGCCCGGGCCGCCGGAGCCGGGAGCTGCCGGGGGGAGTCGGGCTTCAGAGTGAGTCGCCTGAGGGGATGAGGGGCGGGTAATTAATATGCAATGAGGGCCGAGCGGGGATTGGCTGCCGGGACACCGGCTGATTAGTATTCAAGAGCTTCTGCCGGGTCAGAGGAGAAGCCTGCTTAGCCCTGCTTTTGGCTTCGTACGGTGGCCGGCCCGGGGCTCCAGAGAAGCCCCATGGGAAGGACACGGGGGCAGCGGCCCTCTCAGAGTTGCGTACGCTCCACGTACATTTAATCACGTTTCCCCTGCACGTACCCCAAAGAATCCTGGGAACTTTAGTTTTCTTAACTTACAGCACCCTTAAACTACAGTTCTCATTGTAAAGCATGGGGTGCTTTACATGTATAGTGTATACACAGACTGATCCTGGAGGTAGCATAGATCCATAATGACTAGTAGCCTTATCTTCCATGAATTTGTCTAGCCCTGCCCCACGTTTGGATCTGTGCCAGGTTGTGACTCTTGCAGTGTCTTGTGGCAGTGAGTTCCAGAGGTTTTAGCTTTCTTCTTTTTGAGGAAATACATTGTTTTGCCCGTCCTGAAAGTCCTAGCATTCAGCTTTGTCGGAAGGCTTGAGAAACTTGTGTGTCTGATTCAAGTGCTATAAGAGAGGGAAAACAGCCTCTCTTGTCCACTTTCTCCTCTTCAGACCTAATGAGCTCCTAATTAGAAATGAGGCAACTGCTCCAGCATGAGTTCCACAGGGTGTGGTTGGCATCACCAAGTTGAGACAGGTGAATTTCCAGTGACTTGAACTGGCTGCTGTGGGGCTACAGAATAATAAGGTGTTTTTCTTTGCACTTAGCACAACTGTTACCTAATAAAGCCTGTGCCATACTTCCTGCATGACACTTCAAACAGGGGTGGAAAACCTGCTGCATACACAACTATAACGCCTCAAGGTTTTTTTATGCATCTGAAGTGAGCTCCAGTCTAAAAAAGTTTATGTTACAATTAATCAGTTAGTCTTTACATGTCATAAATCTACTTTTTCTGGCATTGCCCATTGTTTTCACCCAAAATGAAAATATCAACATTTTGTAATCAGTGTATGCCACCAAATCTATGAGAGTCTGTTCCCAAGCAAGACATGCTGTGTATACTGGCAGAGAGAAGCTCTGTTGTATTTGCTTCATGGCAATCGACAGTGTGCTCTTTAAGAAAATAGCTGCCAGGCCTGTTAAATAGTTACACATGTGGGATATGGGAAAGAACAGGGGCACAGCAGAGGATGGGGATAGAAGCCGAAAGAATATCGGAATCAGTCTATGATCTGCCTTTGTTCCTTCCAGCCAGGTGAGGCCCGTGATGCTGAGGCCTGTGGACTGAACCTGCAGCTGGAGCATTCATTTGAGTTGGGTGAGTCAATGGGGTAGGGATGGACCCAAGGGTTTGTGAAGCCTGATTAGGCAACATACCCAGGGTGAGTGAAGGTTCATGGCATCAGGCTCATCCACAACCTGCACACGCTCAGCTGAATGTCTATATTGTATAATCATAGAATTGTAGAGTTGGAGGGGATCCCAAGGGTCATCTAGCCCAACCCCCTGCAATGCAGGAATCTCAACTAAAGCATCCATGACAGATGGCCATCCAACTTCTGCTTAAAAACCTCTGATGAAGGAGAGTCTACAGCCTCCTGAGGGAGTCTGTTCCATGTGTTCATAAATGTATACATGCGGGGATCTTTTCATTTGTGTGCAGTTCTATGTATGTGACTCACCTTGGATATTTTGTGATAATGGGAGCTTGGCATTGCATAATTATGAGATTCCTCGTCTGGTGGCCCTACTGGGTTCAGGAAGGGTGCATTTTGTTCATTAATGTGGGTTTTCAGGAGAATTTCCCTAATTTGCATGAGGTAATATGCATCGGGGAATTTTCAGTTTACTTTGGGGGGGAAATCTGATATCCCAGAAAGTGATTTGATTTAGTATGCTTATTTTACTTGTAAACATAGCTAAAAGTTTTGAAACTGCCAGGCTTGCCTGATGTATTTGCAGTTGGCATCAGTTCACTATTACTAATGAACTTATGAAACAGGGGGGGAAATCTATGAAAAAATGAAGCACCCCACACCACTGTTGTTGTTATTGTTGCTGCTGCTGCTCTTGCTGTTGTGCCCCTCCCAGATACAAGTTTGCATTTTATCTCCTGCCAGAGGTGATGTGGGATGTAAGTCACCCCTAATGTTGTATGTCGAGCAGAAGGGGAAGAGATAACTTTGTAGATGGATTTTGCCCTGGGTATGACGAGTGAGACTTGAGAAGGCCTTCTCCTTCAGAATGTGGGCTCTAGTCCATGAAAGCATAAATCATAACTTCCCTCCTCCGTGCACTCTTGCAAAACCCTGGCCTTTGTCCATTCCATTTCCCCCAGCAGCACTGTCACTGGAAAGCACTGTTAAGTTTTCCAGACTAGCTGAGAGGAGGGGAAGCCCTGTCCCCTCTATTCTGTTCCCAGTTCCTGGGAAAGGTGAAGTGAAGCACCCCTGCCCTCAATTGGGGCAACTGCTGCATTGAAGGAAGGATTAAAGAAGAGTCTTTCTGCAGCTGTCCAGCACTTTCACGTGTCTACTTTCACCCAAGAATTTTTGACTACATTTGTGTTCCAAAAAATAGGAAGTTCCTTAAAAATACGTATTTTAAAACCCACCAAGCAATTTCTTGTTTCATTCTTCAACAGTGCCTGCCTATGTAAACTCTTCTGTGCACACCTGTTCTCTTTTTGTGCTACACTGGGGTCTAGATGATGATGAAGAAGGGTTTAGATTTGATATCCCACTTTATCACTACCCGAAGGAGTCTCAAAGCGGCTAACATTCTCCTTTCCCTTCCTCCCCCACAACAAACACTCTGTGAGGTGAGTGGGGCTGAGAGACTTCAAAGAAGTGTGACTAGCCCAAGGTCACCCAGCAGCTGCATGTGGAGGAGCGGAGACGCGAACCCGGTTCACCAGATTACGAGTCTACCGCTCTTAACCACTACACCACACTGGCTCTCATTTTTGCGTTGGTAGGGCTTTGCTTGATTGTTGTATGCATTCTACCTCTGACATGCTGGTGAGAAAAGGGACAGAGATGTGTTGCACCAGTGGATTTCTGGTGGGAGGTCTAGCTGGAACTAAGACTCTTGGGATCTCCAGATTTGGGCCTTGCTGGTCAGGAGGTATACACAGAAAGAGGCATTGGATTCATCCTACCGGAGTTTGACCATGATCCAGGGCACTATGGGATTTTCTTTCTCTTGCAGATGACAGCATCCGGTTCAAAAAGCGGGGCACCCTCTTGTGGAGTGTGGGCCCTGACTCCAGCCTCTCACTAAGCCAGAAGCAGTTGTCTGAGGAAGAGCGCAACAAACTCAGGGTGAGTGGGGGGGGGGAAGAGGAGAAGCCTTGCCTTCACCAGGAGAAGCAGTCTCAGTTAGCTAAGGGGCACTTTGAAAGAGGGCGACTTTCTTCTAGTGAAGGTGAGTCATGGATGGAAGGGGGACTTTGGTGATGCTGCACTTGGAGTATGTGCTGTGTGCCATACATCTGCCAGCTACCAGCAGGATAGTGTGTGTTGTCTTCTTTGACGATCGCTTGTAGCCAAGTAAGATTGTCTTCCATGAACACGGTTTTAAGTGACTGTGGAGGCCAGTTCTGGATACACACATCCTTCCACAGTGGGGACATAGGTTTCCGGGCGGGAGTTGATCACAGTGAGGGTTTGCCAAGTGTGCTTTCCTCTTAGCGTGTTTCTCCCTTTCGTCCTGAGTTTGAGCGTCTTCAAAGCCCGTGACACCTTTGGTAAAGGCTGTTTTCCAATTGGAGCACTCGCAGGCCAGTGTTTCCCAGTTGTTGAAGTTTGTGCTACATTTTTTATGGTGACTGTGCCTCTGAAACAGAATTGTAGCATCCTAAGGACCATTTTTTTAAAAGGAGCAAATTTCTACCCTCTCCTGATAGAAGTTTGTAAATACTTCACATTTCCGTTATTTTCTTCTATATGTTTTTAAAGGCTCCAAATTACTATCTGAAAGTAAAATAAGCCGTGCAAAAGTAATCAAATGTATTCCAGTACCATTGAGTTTTCATTGTGCAGCCTTGGATATGGTTCCTTTAGCTGGGGTGGGGTTCGGGGGAGTTGGGCGCATTGTGCCTCCTTTCAACTTATGTGTCTCTTCTCCACAAACCCCAGGAAGTGGCAACAGAGGGTGGGTTGTACCGCGTGAGGATCCCGCGACGGCCCCTGGGCAGCATGGAGGAGGCTGGAATTGAATATGTCACTTCTTTCATCCGAGCGGTGAGTCCCATTCATGGGGAACCCTGGGCAGGGGTCCTACTTTTCTGCATCTGGAGAAGCTGAATTCTGCTCAGCATCTTGGACCATCATTACCTCTTTGCCAGAACACCCACAAATGGGTGGATTTCTTGCTCCCATATATACCTTCCTGGACTTTACAGTCAGGTAGAGGTGACTTTTTAGCAGCACTGTAGGCAATATGTGAAAGGGCATTCTCAATATTGACACTCAATTGTGGATTCCCCTCCCTTGACAGATTGCACCGGCACAAACCCTGATGGGCTTTCAGTGCCAGGCAAGAAAACATTTTCGCTCATGCCTTTGGCCACACTGAATGTGGAGTTGCATAGCCTGCCCCTCTTTGCCCCATTGAATTATTGTATGTGATGATGAGTTTATTGTTTCACAGGTTTTCTGTACTTGTTTTCATTGTGTAGTACATGTTTACATTTTACACTGTACCCCGCCTTGGAATTGTTTTAATGAAGAGCAGTCTGAAAACTTGCTAAATAAGTATCTAGCCTAGGCACATGACCACTTTGAAAGTGGTTGAGGGTACATGTATCTCATTTTGGGGTTTGAGAGGGGGAGAGCCAGAAATGTGGGGAAACATTGGCTTGGTTCCTTAGTTAGAAACTTGTCTATGATGCTTCCTAAAGACGCTAGGGGGCTATTAGGCTCCAGAAGAAAGGAACTCCTTCCTTGTTAGCACAGCTACCAAGAACCCAACTCCTACATGCACTTGGGGTTTGATCATTATTATCCTCTAATCTTAAGAAACAGGCAGAACGTAGGAAGACAGTGGCCAAGTTCAAAATGAGTCTGTCTCTGGACAGAGCATTGCCTGTTGTGGGCTCCATTTACTCACCACAGGTGTTTTTTTAGCTGAGCCGAGGAAGGCCAGCTTGCGTCCCATTGCTTGTTTGCGTTGGAGAAAAGGGTAAGATGGTTAACAACTTCTGTCTGTCTTCCCCTTCCTTGCAGTGCTCCATGGTGGAGTCTCATCTGTCAGACAGGCTGACTGTTCACACGGATGTCGCTGGCAACATCATTGGCCTCTCCATTGTCACCATGCCCAGTTCCTGCCATGGGGCTGAGGTGGAAGATGTGGACCTGGAGCTCTTCAATACCACCGTCCTCCTCCAGCAGCCCATACCAGCAGCTGTGTGAGTCTCTCGTGTGCAGTTAGGCGGGGCTGGCAGCAGGGGTTCTGGTAGGCCGCGAAGTAGGTAACGAATGCATGGAACTCACTGCCACAAGATGTGGTGACAGACACTTGCTTAGATACCTTGTGTAAATGAGGGGAGGAACTGCAGAACATTGCTTAGTGTATTATTAATATTATTACTTGGTCCATGGAGAAAACTGTATTGAAATGTGTTGGGCATATCACATGTTGTAATAATATTCCATTTATTTTTAGCAGCAGCATGAGGATTTGCAGCTCCCTCCTCCTTCTCTCTCTCTCTCTCCCTCTCTCCTGGCTTTGACTTCTTCTTTTTTGCCACTGACGGCATTTTGCTTTCTTCCCCAGCCCAGAGACTGCAGCGTTTATTGAACGCATGGAACAAGAGCAGGCTCAGAAAGCCAAGAATCCACAGGAGCAAAAATCTTTCTTTGCCAAATACGTAAGTGGGGGTGGGGAAGAGCAGCTGCCCAACTCCCTCCTTCTCTTCCTCTCCCCTCCATACAAAAATACAGAATAAGTTAAGGAGTCCGACTGCTGGCTTGACTCTGAATCTGGTCAAACCACTGCTCTTGGGTGAGGGTGGAGGGCGATCCCTGCTCCCCACTCTGATATCTGTTCTCCCCAATCCCTGCAGTGGCATTTAATTCTGGGCGGGGCAGTGCTTCTCCTAGCAACCAGCTCTGCAACGGCCCCTCGGGAGCCAGGACGTCAGCCCTGAGCAAAAGTAAAGCCACACTCAGCTCATCTTGCTTCCATCTTCCTTCTGTACCACCTTTAAAACTTTTCGGTGCTTCCCTTTCTCCCTCCCTCCCACACCCCCGCCAATATCTTCCCGAAAGGACACCGTCCCCCCACCAAAAAAGGCGCCTTTCCTGTAAGCCTCTTTCTGTCTTACAACCTCTGTATCACAGATGAGAAAGCTTTGGCCCTCCGGATGAAGGACTCCAACCCCTGTTAGCCCCAGGCAGCATGGTCAGGGCTGATGGGAGTTACAGGATGTTATAGGGAGTAGCATCTGGAGGGCCCTGGGTTTCCCACCCCACTGCTATCTATCAAGGTGGAGAGTGCTTAAGGTAGATAGATGCATCTTCCCCCATTCATCACCTGTGGATCGATTGACTCAGTGGGCTGGTGTTCCATTTTCTGGTCCCTGGTACAGTATATTCCAAGAACAGCCAAAGCCTTCAAAAGCTTGTTGCCGCATTTTGTTTTGATTTCATTTACCTACTACTTGCCCTGCTCGAGTCAAGAAACTCGCCTCCTCTGCCCCTGGTTGGATAGCTAACTCATTGTGAAAAGAAAGCCAGGCTCATTTTATGGAAACAAGAGTCTAGCCCTTCCTCTGTGTCCTTTTCGTCCTGCCAGGCTCTCGCTCCCCTGCACCCCAGCAAAGCATGGCAGAATCAAAATTCCCTTTTCTGGTGGAAGGTCCTTCCTTCTTCATGGGCACAACCCCCTTTCCACTGGCTGTCACGGGAACTTAACCATTTTTAATCCCTGGTGGCGGGAATCTTGTGATTGGGATTTGGAAAAAGGGACAGTGTCTGGGGGAGGAGGGATACATAACACGGAATGGCGTTTTGGTTTTCAAGTGAACTCCCTTCCGGAGGCAAAGTGGCTGATGGGGGTGGGTCAGATCTTGAGGGTGGTGGGGGCACTTGTTGCCATTGCCCAGGAGGAGAATTCCGGGAAGGGGCAGGTGCATTGCACAGGAGGGAGAGCTTCTTTTCAGCTGTAACCTTTCTCTTTCTCCCACAGTGGATGTACATCATCCCCATTGTCCTGTTCCTCATGATGTCTGGAGCACCTGACGCAGGGGGACAAGGAGGGGGCAATGGAGGCAGTGCCGGGGGAGGGGGGCGGTGAGGGGAACCTGCCTTTCCTACGTTGCGGGAAGGAACCGTGTAAATAAATATTATTGGAGGAAAATGGCATCTCTCCTAGTTTTGATTTGTGGGGGAGCAGAGCCAGGATCGATCGTGAAATAAGCGCTGCTGGAGTTTGAGAGGAAATGCCAGCTTTCCCTCCTCTCAACCCAGGTAGATTTGCTCCCAAGTAACCACACTACTGTGTCCCTGGGCACCCTAATATTTATGTCCGAGTGACTCAAAATTTTGCCTTCAGGATTCAGAACAGGAAATGGTTATATGATCAAGCCCTGCAGTTGAAACTGTCCACAATTCTAGACTGTTGTATCCCTAAAAACATGAGGACTAGGAGCTTGCTGGGGTAAAAAAAAAAAGATTGAAGAAGATACTTTGCAGGATGCCTTTGTTACTAGCAGAGGAGATGAGACTGAAAACAGTAGTACAGGGAAGAGATGTATAGGTGGAATCAATAAGTTACAGCTGGCTCTCCTGATAATACTGAAGACAAAAGGAACAACCGACAGCATGCTCAAAATAACCCAGTTACCAGGTGCCACAGCTCTATCTATGGAACCAAGTGTGTTTTTGCCAATTCCCATCCTGACAAGCAAAGAGATGGATTCAAGCCATGCGCTTCTGTGCATTTTCTAGAGCAAGGATTCTCAAACTCCATGCAGACCCGTCTTGAGACGTCTAAAGATTACTGGGGCTGTCGGCCACAAACTGGTGGTGCGGGGCACAGCCCATCTCACAAAATGGAGACAGGTGGAGGCAGAGTTGGGCATAAACTGGCAACGACCAGCATCATGCTGGTATCTAATCCATTGAATTTGCTATAAATTATTTGCCATAGTGGTTTCCTTGTGGCAAGGAGTTTCATAATTCAGCTTTTCTCAAGCCAAGCAAAGGCATTTGCTCTGGGAGTTCTGTGATGCAGCTTCCACATTTTAGGCAGAATTTGCTCACCCAAGGGCTCTAATTAGAGAAGCATAGTCTTTTGCTATTTCCCCCTTTCTATGTGCCTCTCAAAGTAATTTTTAGCCATCACCTTTAGCTTCTGCTTTCGCTTCCTAAGAAGAAAACGACCACCTTGCCCGTTTCTTTCATCCACCCTCTCTGGTCTTTTTACATTCACTTCCTCCTATGGCAGCCCCTGTAATCCTCTTCGCTTTCTTTTCCCGGTTTAGTGGTGGGTATTAATTATTTTATCAATAACACCTTTCTATCTCACTATTGAATTTCCTTTAACACTTCCGGCCCTTTCTCCTGAGAAGGGGGGCACCTCCCTGCCTCCGAACCTCTCTCTGCTGGCTACCTTTGCTCAGCATGTAAGGAGTGACTCTTGCTGGCATTAGTTCAACCAAAAGGCTTTGGCAGGGCTAGAAGCAGGGCAGGCAAGGAATAAGTACTGGGCAGGCTGTGCCACTGAGGCCCACTGGTGTATCCCAGTTGGAAAAACTGTCCAGCAGAAGTGTCAGTAGTTTCTTTTCTAAAAGTGGCTCTGGGAGTTTTACTTTCCCACCCATGTGAACGGGCTCATTTCTACCATGGGGCTTGTGCCACTGCTTCACTGAGCCTGGCTTTGGCAAGTGGCTGGTGGGAAACGCTTCATTCGCTTTGGCAGCAGGATCAACCTTTGCTGGTTAAACCGGCCTCTGTAAGAAGGCAGCCTGTCTCTTTATGAGCATGGGAACAAATCAGCTATGCAATGTTGCCCTCGCCCTTTAACTTCCCAGGCTGGCCTATAAGGTCAATAACCCATTCCTAATAGGCTGTTGCCCAACCCTGCATCAAACACGTAGCAGGCAGAACATTCAGCTAGATGGATGGAACATCTTGGGGAAACTTGCCGACTTGATGTCTGGCTTTGAGTGGAGCTGGTGTGCTTGTTTAATCAGGAACTTTGTCTCCTCCTTCATTGAGTCATGCTAGATTTTGTGGGTGGAATGTGAAGTGCTACTTTCTTGGAACACTTTGAATGCCCCGGTCCCTTATGTGAAGAATGTGCATCCACCAAAAGGTGAAGAGCTACGGGCCGAGATAGCAGTAACCGCTTCCCTGAAGCTACAACCAACTAAGGCAAGGCAGAGAGCAGGGCCTTTCTGCACCATTGCCAGATAATTCCAAATATTCCAGGTTAGTTGCCTTGTGGTAGTTAAGAAGGGGAGGATGTAACAGGCAAGGGAGACATACAGTAAGTCCCTGTTGCTTGTTGGACAAAACGAGCCACTCCCAGTTCTTGGCAACTACCCATGAACCATCTATGAGCATCAACCGAAAATGTCCTGCCTACCTGTTACGACCTAGAACCCAGAACGCATGGATCCCCCGTTGTGGTGGTCCTGGCCGGTGTTCTTCCATGCTGCGTCCCTCACGATTGTGGGTCACTCTTGTGGCCCAGCTGGGCTTCCTGTAGCTTCCTGTCCCTGTGTTGCCGCAGCAACAACAAAGGAACAGAACTCGGGAGTGGGGAGGAGTTCTAGAATGTGTGATGCGCAGGAAGGCAAACACAGAAGGTATTTGGCTTCCGGGGGTGGGTGGGTGTGGCCTAATTGTGGAGCTTGAACCCAGAACTCTTGCAAGCAGGAGGATCATGTGATTGAATGTGGAACTGGTGGGGATGAGAGCTTGGAGCTGTGTGCAGGAGAGTCCGTGAAGCAGATTGGGCTAGAGTTAGGAGTCAAGCAAAGGCCCCATGTCTGTTTTAATATGGCGAGTAGGCTATGAGCCTCCAGACAGCTAGTATCTTACCCCAACAGTCTGCCTGGAATAAACTGACGGGCTGCACTTTTGCTTATTTTGTATAACTCTGCTTCTAAGATGGTTCACTGGGGCAGTTGTAGGAACTGGTGAGTTGGATGCAAGCCAAGAGGGTGATCAAAATGTCCCTGTGGAAGGAGGCGGATGCTGTGCAGGGAGTTTTACTTGAGGGGTTTTTTTAAAACTTTTTTTTGGATACTTGAGGTTTCAGCTGATGTTGCTCATCTGTCCCCAAGCTTTTATTTGCATTCACCAGACCTAGAAACCAGAGGAACCTTTGTTCCCCCCAGAGGAAGGCCAAGGCATTTAGGCTGCTGATTCTGCAGTCCTGCACTTGCACCTGCAACTACTTAGCCTGCCCCATTTCTCTTCTGCAGGGTCCAGACCGCTGCACTTTAAATAAAGATAACCAGCTGCAGCAGCAGCAGATCTCTCCTGCTCATAGCTGTGACGGATTCTGCAACTTGGGTGCTCCACTGGGCAAGAACCATGAATAGCGAGTTTCTATTCCTTTTCACGTAGGCAATGCTTGTGTTTTTAGGACAAAAGGAAGAGCCTGCTTGCAGACGCAGGGTCCAATGGACCCTACTCTGCTATAGAGAACCCCAGATCCTTGCTCCAGTCTTCCCTGCTTGCTGATTTAAGTACATTCACACACTACCCACTGGGATCAGAGAAGCATTGATCTGTTGGTGTAGTGGGACCTCCCAGCTCCTTTGCTAGCCCAGCTTCCTGAGCCTCTTGTCCTTGGAACAAGACAAGGTCAAGAACTGAACTACCTTACAACTTTTATTTATATCTGACCCGAAGAGTCCTTGCTGAGCCTGACTCCTTAACATTGCAACGCAGGCAGGGTCAGGCACCATTTACAAGGCCAGCTTTTGTAAGTAAAACCCCAAGAGGGGGCTGGTAGCGGAGGGACAGAGAGATCTTCCTCCACCAAAACCTGCTGTACTTTTGTGCCGAGCATTTTGCCTGCTTACGCACCTGAAAGTAATTCTCTTGCTCCCTATGGCTACAGTTGCTGCATAATTAAGCAAGGCCTTAAATATGCAGCAACTGTAAAAGCCCTTGCTGCTTAGCGGCCTGGGGATGGGGTGACCTGTGGCCCCCTCCACCTGTTGACAGCGTATCTCTCGCCACTGCTGCTGGGCTGCCTAGGTGTGCTGGAAGTTGGCAGTCCAAAAACACCTGGAGGCATAGGTTTCCCATTCCTGATTAATGGAATTTTTGAAGTTGGCTGTGTGCAGCAGGCTAGCAGGTTGGGGGTGCCAGAACCTCCCCCCCCCCGATGTCTAGTTTTCTATCTGGAGGCATTCTTGACATAAAGCTTTTACAGTCCTTAGTGGTACAGCCCCGCTTCCAAACGTGGTCTTCCTGGGAAGTGGGAACGGTGTTCTCAGTGGTCTTTGACTGAATCTTTTTCCCGGGTTTGTCTGAGGTCCTGCAATGTACTTCTTCTCCCCAAATTCAGCCATCCTTGGGAGCTTCATTTCTGTCTACGTTCTTGGTTGGGACTTGGGTACAACTATTAGCCTGCATAACACATGCTCACCCCAAAACACAGACGCAAATGGCAGGACAGGATGTCCTCTTCCTGTCTTGAAGGCCTGGCTACATAAAGTCTAGTTCTTGTTTGACTGGATGAGGGATTTCATATAGATCAGCTGATGCATTTTTAAAAAATAAAGAAAACAAGTGTTTATAGAAAAGTGAGAGCAACTGTGCTAGATGCCTGCTAGATTTCGCAGTCTGCGACATGATCATTGTATAAAGCTAAGGATGGGGGCACCTGTGGACCTCCAGGTATTCAGACTCCTGTTGGTTGCTTAGTCATGGGTGGGAGTTGTAATCTCAACAACAGCTGGAAGGGTGCTGGTTTCCCATCCCTACAGTGTCAGGCTCTAAACCCGCACCCCACCCCCAGTGGCGTAGCGTGGGCTGCCAGCGCCCGGGGTATTGTGGAAGGGGGGCTAGGGAGGAAAATGGGCGGACTATGCATGCACATTCAACTGCCTAATGGCGTCTGTGTCACCCAGGAGATCGCAGCTGCAGAGATAAGAAGAGTTGTTCTGCTGTCTGGAGAGGTCACTTTCTGGTTCGCATGGAGAAGCTGTTTTCCAGGAGCCCAGAAAGAGAAGCACGCAGCTTTATTGAGGCAACGCTGGGTGTTGAAATCCCCCACCCCTAACAATTTTGCGCTCGGGACAACTGCCCCTGTGCCCCCCCCATGCTATGCCACTGCCCACCCCCACACCAAGCTTAAGATGCCGCAGTGTCTGCAGTGCAGTTAAGTCACCAGGTTTGCCGGGAGAATGGATTTATATGGAAATGACTAGGACAGTGCTTCTTGGGTTGTTTTTGGAATACAGTTCCCATCATCCCTGGGCACTGGTTCTGCCTGCGAGGGATGATGGGAGTTGTAGTCCAACAACAGCCGGAGACCCAAGTTTGGGAAACACTGGACTTAGGAGAATGTTTCCGAGAGAGACAAGCCCAAAACATATTGGAAACCACAAAACCCAGCTTCAGCCCTCCACTTCTTCAGTCTCATTGGTCTTAAAGATGGTGTTTTTATCCAGTTTTATTGATGTCACGGTTTTGTTTTGTTTAGCAGCAGCTTCAAGTTCCAAACCTATTGCAGAGAGAGAACACCTTCCGGCCCCCTCCCCTCCCCCACTCGTGCCGGGCGGGTTGGTACCCAAGCAATTGGGGGGGAGGTATATGGCTTCTCCAAAAAAAAGGGGGACAGAGGTTTAGGAAGCAGGGCTGTTTTTCCTGTTTTGTTCCCCTCCCCACTTTCATTTCACACACTTTTTATATTATTAAAATAAATAAATAACCCAAAAAAAACCCAACCCAACCATAAACAGGACAGAATCTCAATAAACAAGAGGACGGACAAAGACAAAATGACGAATGGACGTGCGTTTGGGTGGGTGGGGGCATAGAAGGAGGGCAAAGGCGGGGGAAACAGAACACCTTTTGACATTCCAAAGAAGAAGAAATTCAGGGAGGGGGGGAGAGAGAAGCAGGGAGAAAGAGCGACACGAGCAGGACTTTTATAAGACAGAACTAGGACACCCGGGTTCTCTGAACAGGCACTCCCCCAGCTTAAATCTGGGAACCAGCCCGCCTACCCAAACCGGGCGGGAGGCAACCATGCAAGCTACAGAAGAACTAAATTAACAAAGTTTGGGGAAGGAGGGGGGAAGAGAGACACTGTTACCCCCATACACTTACACACGCACGCACACGAACAGTCCAGAATCGGTTGACTTACGCTGGGAGTTCAGGGAGGCCCCAATCCACTTTAAAGGAGGAGCAAAACGTTGGCTCCAAACTTTGTCCATCGTGGAGCCTTTTGTGGCGACTGCAGGCCACCTTCTAATCCGTGCTGAGAAATTCTGCAGCCATTTTAAGGATGGGCGGCCACAATCGGACACGACTGGCACTGCCCCCCCTCAACCCTCTCTTTGCCAGTTGCCCCTCTGGGCAGAGTAGCGAGGGCAGGAAAGCCCCAACGTCTCCCCCTGCCCCTCATGCAGACTGGAGCAAAGGGTCCCGCATGCATTCTTGCGAAATGAGAGGACCTTTTCCCTCTCTGCCTCCCAACGAGGCAGTAGAAGGAACCATTCCCTGTTCCCTTGCCTCATCCAAGAGGTCTACTGTGACAAGAGAAAGTAAAGAACAGAGAGGGAGTCCAGAACATTCCCTCCACCCCACCACAAAAAAATCATCCACATTCCCCAGCAGAGGGTAAACAGTCACTTTGTCCAAAATTCACAGCTAGGAAGAGAGAGAAATCCCATACTTGGGAGTGGGGAGGGAGAGGGGAGAAGATTAAATCTGGGAACCCGTCAAAGAACGTCCCTCCTGCCCTTCATGGAGTCTCTGTTGCTTTTGCTGTCAGAACTCCCAACAGAGCAGTCGCCTGGCCCACAGGTGTGTTTTGTGAAGGGGGCACCTGTTGGATTCCTGCCTGCCATGCAACTTGTTGAAAAGGTACGGGACCTCCGTCGGAAAACGAAAAGGTGGCACGCCCGAGCTGCAGCTTGACCCTTCGTAGCAAAGACTTCCAGAACATGCATGTCACCGACTGCCGCCTCCCCTCCATCCCTCCCCGATGCAAAAAAGGACGGGGGGGGGGGAAGGGGAATGTCTTTCCGCTCTAGACACCCAGCACGCACAATTCCTGCCCCACATGGAAAACGCTCCTTGGTGGCTGCCTTTATGGCTTTGGGGGGGAAAATAAGATGCAACAGGCAGCGGCTTCCTGGGGGGATCGACGAAGGGCAGAATCTCACACCCCATCATATCAGGCGTCCCCCCTTCCCCTTTGCTGACAGTTCCTGTGGGGTGGGGTCGGAGGAAACAACAGTCCAGAAAGATCCGAGGCTGAGCGCACATCACTGGAACCCTAAAGAAACGGAAGGAAAATTGATGTTGGTTTCTTTGCTGCTCCTCCTCCCCCCCCTGCATGCCACCCACCCTGGCACATTCCCAAAATGTCAGATTTTTGTGTTAAGAATGTTTGAGATCACTATGTTTTGGCCCTGGAAGGCACAACAACCACAGGGTACCAGCATACATTTTAGTCTAGGTTGGGCATAATGGGAGAGAGACAAAAGGGGAGGTACCTTTTGGACAGCAGCATTTGGGATAGGATGGAACTGGGAGTTGGCATGGCTGGTAAGGATGGGAGCCTGTGGCCCTCCAGGTGCCGTTGGACTACAACTCCCATCATCCACTGGCCATGCCAGCTGGGGATGATGGGCGTTGGAGTACAACAACATGTAAGAGAGCCACTGGTTTGAACAGTGATATTACTTCTTTAATTACTGGAATTTTTATACTGCTTTAATTGTGGTTGCAATGTGGTTTAGTGTGTGAGTGTGTGTGTGTGTGTGTGTTAGAAACAGGTTGGTACAGTGGTACCTTGGTACTCAAACGCCTTGGCTCCCGAACAAATAGGCTCCTGAACGCCGCAAACCCGGAAGTGAGTGTTTCAGTTTGCGAATATTTTTCGGAAACCGAAAGTCTGACGCGGCTTCCAATTGAGTGCAGGAAGCTCCTGCAGCCAATCGGAAGCTGCGCCTTTGGTTTTCGAACCATTCCGGGAGGACAGAAAGAAAGGGGCTGTAAAAGAGCTGCCTTTGACTCCCTCAGGTGGTTAAAGGGGGGAACCGCAAGCAAGCTGAGTCACTAAGGTACTGGTATTATTATTATTATTGTTATTGTTACAGTCGTACTTTGGTTTTCAAACAGCTTAGTTCTTGAACGTTTTAGCTCCTGTACGCCGCAAATCCGGTTTGCAAACTATTTTTGGAAGCCGAATGTCCGAAGGGGCTTCCGATTGGCTGCAGGAGCTTCCTGCAGCCAATCAGAAGCCGCGCTTTGGTTTCCAAACGTTTTGGAAGTTGAACGGACTTCCGGAACGGATTCTGCTCAACTTCCAAGGTTCCATTCCAACTTCCATTCCAATATTAGATAAGTTGAACTGTTTTAAAACATGGCAAAAGGACCTATCAAAATTCATATGGCAAGGAAAAAAGCCTAGAATCAAATTCAAGATTTTAACGGACTCTAAAGAGAGAGGAGGCTTTGCTTTGCCGGACTTAAGGATTTATTTTGAAGCGGCGGCCTTTTGCTGGTTGAAAGATTGGTTTAAATTGGAAAATACTGATGTGTTAGACTTGGAAGGCTTTGACAATATGTTCGGTTGGCACGCCTATCTTTGGTACGACAAGGCTAAGGTCCACAAGACTTTTAAAAATCATATTGTTAGAAAAGCCCTGTATCAGGTTTGGTTGAGATATAAAGACTTGTTAGAGAGAAAGACTCCTAGATGGATTTCACCGGTGGAGGCCAAGGCTTACAAGAGACCTAATATGTCTGCAAGATGGTTAAGATATGCAGATATATTGCAGCAGGAAGGTGAATCGTTTAAATTGAAAGGTTATGATCAGGTAAAAAGCGAGATCACCGACTGGCTGCAATATCATCAAATCTATGAGATTTTTAAAGCAGACAAGAAGATTGGTTTTCAAGTTGAAAAATCCAAACTGGAAACAGAGCTAATAGAATCGAACTCAAAAAACCTTTCCAAAATGTATAATTTGTTGCTAGAGTGGCATACGAAAGATGAAATGGTTAAGTCAACAATGATAGATTGGGCAAAGGATGTGGGACACAACATTATGTTGGAGGACTGGGAAAGACTGTGGAAGGAAGGTATCAAATTTACAGCTTGTAATAATTTGAGAGAAAACATTATGAAAATGTTATATAGATGGTATTTAACACCAGTTAAGATTGCTAAAATGAACCCGTCAATGACTAATTTGTGCTGGAAATGTAAATCAGTGGAAGGTACCTTTTATCATATGTGGTGGACATGCCCAAGGGTTAAAGTCTTCTGGGATAAGATTTATAATGAACTTAAAAAGGTAATGAAAATTACCTTTAGTAAGAAACCAGAGGCTTTCCTTTTGAGCATGACCAATGAACAGATACCCAGTCAAGACAGAGTATTTTTTATGTATGCCACAACAGCAGCTAGAATTTTATTGGCAAGAAATTGGAAGGGTGAAGAGATCCCAACGGTGGAAGAATGGCAGATGAAGTTAATGGACTTTATGGAGCTTGCCGAACTGACCGCGAGAATCCGAGACCAGGGGGAGGAGAAGGTGTCGAAGGACTGGAAGAAATTTAAGGACTACTTAGTTAATGGTGTAAAATTGAATATCTGAGCAGAATTAGCTGTTAAATAGGCTTTAGCTAGATAAATTTAAATTAAAGTTTTGGTAAGAATTTTATAGTATAAGATACAAATAAGAATATCTGAAGATTTTGAGAATAGATTAAGAACTATGTTTTAAGTAAAGAAATCTGAGGATAAATAAGATGGTTAATAGTTATGAAAGTAGATATATAGCTACCCAAAGTATATTTGAATTAACAATGCAGTGGAGGGTGTGGGGGAAGTCCTCGATGCGTAGAAGATAGAACAAGAATGAGATAAAGATAAGTGTTTAGACAGGTTTGTATGTGTTTTTCTTATGTTTACTGTGTTGTTGTTTGATTTGCTTATTGTTTATTGTATTTTGTATTTTCAGTGTATTGGTGTATGCTTTGTTTTTTTATATATATGTATATGGAAAATAATAAAATCTTTTTTAAAAAAAAAAAAACTTCCAAGGTACAAATGTATTATCATCATGACCACCATCGTTATCAATATTATTTATTGAATTTATATACCGCCCTATACCTGGAGATCTCAGGGGGGTTCACAGAACAAAATAAAAACATAAAACCACAAAAGACAGAATCAAAATAAAAACAGTTCAGTGGTTTAAAAAGTTCAGTGCAGGTTTTTTCCACACACACCCCCCTTTTAAAAAACTAACCAGGGAAGCCTCTCCAAATTGCACTAAAGTTTTGACTTCTGGGCACATTTCTCTCCCTCCCTGGCACCGTGCCCCCTTCTGCCATAGGTACTCACAGTCCCTGGTGGCAAAGGGCTGGCGGTGGTTGCCTTAGTCCGACTGAACGCTTTCTACTACGATGCTGGGTTTGTCCCGCGCTGGAGGATTCTTGTTGATGTAGCTGTTCAAAGTCTTCTCCTGAAGAAGGGGAGAGGAGGAAGTGTTCAAAGGAGCAAACGGGATGCTCTCAGCCCCCACCATGATCCAAAATCCCACTGGCGGCATTTTGAAGCCAGCAGCCCTGCCCTCTAACCACTGGGTGCTACCCCTTTGCCTGCTTTTCCCAGAGAGGACCGAGGTGTCCTCGCTCCCCCGTTGTGACCCCCAGCAGATCACACCCCTCTAAGCCAGTGTTTCCCAAACTTGGGTTCCCGGCTGTTTTTGTACTACAACTCCCATCATCCCTAGCTAGCAGGACCAGCGGTCATCAGGGATGATGGGAATTGTAGAAACCGCTCTTGCTGCAATGCCAGACTCACCTCCACTAGCTGGTGCCAGTGCTCAATGGGTTTGCGTGGGTTCGCCAGCATCTCGGCCCAGTGGTCCCTCCCGGGTGCATCTGCGTCGCTGCCCACTCTGCACATCCCAATGACCTCGTTGTGCCCAATGCTGTGGAATCATAGCATCATAAGGAATGCAGAAGGGGCCACAAGGGTCATGTAGTCCAACCCCCTGCAATGCGGGGACCTTTTGCCCAATGTGGGGCTCGAACCCACGACCCTGAGATTGAGAGTCTCATGCTCTACCAACTGAGAGAAGAGGATGAGCGACGAATAGGGTGGGGAAGGGGACACGATGGGACTTCAGCATTGGGGTGCATGTGTAATAAATCAGTTTAATTTATTTACATTTGGCTGTAACCAAGGCTGCTCCTACTCAGAGTACACCGATCAAAGTAACTGAATCTAAGTCAAGTCCATTCGCGCCAATGGGCTTCCTGTGAGTAGAACTAGCATCGCAATCTTGGGACCAGGGATGGAGAAAGACTATTAAGGCCATAAAAAAAGCTTGCTATGCCCCTTCCCCGCTTAAAGGATCAATAGTTTAAATGGGGATGAGGAACTCCTCCAGATGGTGCTGGACTTCCCATCATCCCTGACCACTGGCCAGTCTGGCTGGGGCTGATGAGAGCTGCAAGTTCCCCATCTCTGCAATAAGAAATGGTTGTGGCTGCGGGCAGCAGGCTGGCGGCACAAGGAAAGCTTGCTTTGTGCAAACGAGCCAGACTCTCGTCTCTGATTCAGCACTGCAAGGCTCCTATGCAGAAATAACATCGAAGAAGCTCTTCAAAAAAACAACAACCACAGCTGCCGCACTAACATTTTTCCTTTCAAGGTCAAGGAGAAGAGGATGGAACCAAGGTATTCTGGCTCCCAGACTCCCATTCTGTGCTCTGCTTCCCATCCCTCGAGAGAAGCAAGAAATCCTGGCACTCAGCCCCTTCCCCTCATTTAAAAGCCCCCACTCGCCTTGCAGAGAACTCAGCTCTCGGCTCCCATTTTTGCACATTTCCTTTTAGTCAACGCAGGAATTCCAGCATTCCTGTAGGTTGCACTGCCTTTCCTGAGAAGCGTGGGGGCCCTCCTTTGAACCCCCTGCACCTTGCCATTCACTACACACCAGATTACTCCCAGGAAAACCCAGTCCGGGTTTTCCACACCCCTTTTGGAAAAAGCAGGCATCTCAGCTCTTCCTCTAGGTTGCGCTGCCTTTTTCCAAGAAGCTGGACGTCTTCCCTTGCCGCCTCTTGCACCACACATCATGCCATTCCCTGGCTAGGAAAACGGGGTCTCTGCCTCCCCGTGTGATTCTGGTTCCTAGTGTCCCCTTTGCCAGAGCCCTTAAGACCCCACACAACCCTTTGGTCAGAGCTAAGAATCCCAGAGTCGCCTTAATTTGGCAGGATAGCAAAGAAACACAGTGGGAATCACCGCTGCCCAGAAGAGACACGTCTGCTCAATGGAGAAAGGAGGCAAGTAATGGACGCCCGGCGTTCCTAGCCAACCCGCTGTGCTCCTTGGCGCAGTGGAGTTAGGGGCAGGGTGCGCACCTGCGTGCGTTGTGCCTCACCAGTCATAATCCATGACCGCCAGGGTGATGCTGACATGCTCCATGCTGTCTTGGGGGATGTCAAAGACGAGGGCCTCGTTGTAACTGGGGTTGAGCGTGTTCTTCTTGATGGACGTCTTGCGCTTCTTCAGCCGCCTCCCTTCGCACATGAGGGATGCCTTGACGTAAGGGTCTGGAGAGAGGAGGCTGGCGGAATTATAGGGGAAGCAGCCCAGGCCCGCTCCATGCTGCCTACTTGCCACAGTTCTCCCTACCCCTGCTTTTGGATGCCGCCATCTTGACAGCGGTTTCAGTCCCAAGATATGTGTGGCCTTTGCGGTTGCTGGCCCAGGAACTGCTCCCCAGTCCCATCTGAGATGACCTCTAGCGGCTGGGGAACAGCGCCTGACAATTGTTTTAGCTCCGATGCTTGGATGCCCGAGAGGGGATGTGACACTTGGGTGAGGGTCAGTGGGCACAACCTCATCCAACTCCACACAACTGTGATTTCCGGGAGAGAGAAGGGGGACTTCGGTATACCTGAAGGAGCGTCTCCACCCCCATCGTTCAGCCCGGACACTGAGGTCCAGCTCCGAGGGCCTTCTGGCGGTTCCCTCCCTGCGAGAAGTGAGGTTACAGGGAACCAGGCAGAGGGCCTTCTTGGTAGTGGCGCCTGCCCTGTGGAATGCCCTCCCATCAGATGTCAAGGAAATAAACAACTATCTGACTTTTAGAAGACATCTGAAGGCAGCCCTGTTTTTAATGTTTGATGTTTTATTGTGTTTTAAATATTCTGTTGTTGTTATTATTATTGTTATTGTTGTTATTGTTGTTGTTGTTATTATTATTATTATTATTATTATTATTATTATCGTATTATTATTATTATTAATGCTGATGGCTGAAAACCTACTTGCCCCCAGAATATTTCAGGTCTACACCTCTCCCCAAGCACTGAGGCCCAGCCTGCTAGAGCCAATTTCACATTTTATGACTCTCAAAGTCCACCCCTCCATGTCAAGCACATGAAGGCCGCTTGCAGCAACTACTATAGAGATGCAATCGTGTTCTTGGTAGCTGCCTAGAGAGTCCCACCTAGCGTGTCCCAACCATGCATCTGTTTGCTTCTCACCAACCATATAGCCACCTTTTGTGTCCTGCCCTCTTCCTATTAATAGGCCCCGTATCCTGCCTTATCCCACTATAGGACCACCCTTACAGTAGACACAGTTCTATCCACTCCACCCACCATGCGTCACCCTGCTAAAACCTAGCCCAGGGGAGGGCAGCTATCAGGCTGATGTGATCTATTTTTTGCCAGGAGCTCCAAAGACTATCAATCGGGTCCAGGAGCAAAACAGTGCCTCAGACGGGTGGACACACATGCACAGAAATAAGAAACAGGGTGCCTCTGAGCACATGCTCTGTCAAGGAGGTTGTTTCCAGCCCCAGGAGGGATAGGCCAAGCTAGACATGGCATTAAACATATCCTTGCATGGTTTTCTTTTCTTTTTTTAATGCAAATAGCAGCTGCAGGAGTGGTGGTGGTAAATAATTATCATACTGTAGCAGGCACCATCAGGTGGATTACAAAAGGCAGTTTTGGAGGGGAGATTTAGTTCAGCAGCACAAGTAAGGAAACGGTTAAACTTCCTGTCTCCTCCTGCTACAATCTCTTAAGCATCAGCACCCTGCCCCATAGCTGCTATTTGCTTTTTTTAAAGAAAAATGTGAACATGAAATGCAAAGACATCATTTCATTTCATTTAACATCACATGCCGTCCATCCCTGAGCTCACACATCCTTTCGCACACAAAAATCACTCCTGGTCCCCACCCCACCCCCGCCCGCCGCCATTTTCTTAATTTCATAAGTCTCATTTGTGGGTGGGTAGGGGGGAAGAGCTGTGTTGTTTCTGCTGCTGTTAAACCAGTGTTTTTCAACCACTGTTCCGCGGCACACTAGTGTGCCGCGAGATGTTGCCTGGTGTGCCGTGGGAAAAATTGAAAAATTACTTTATATATAGTCAATATAGGCACAGAGTTAAATTTTTTAACATTTTCTAATGGTGGTGTGCCTCGTGATTTTTTTCATGAAACAAGTGTGCCTTTGCCCAAAAAAGGTTGAAAAACACTGTGTTAAACCACCCTGGTCAACTTACTGCAAATAAGCCACAGATTGATTACTGGATCCCAATATACTATTGGTCCCTCTCTATCCTAGCTGCCTAATGTACTTCACCACCACGACCTCCTTTCCAGCATTATTTTTTTCCCTCGTCTTACTTGCCCATATTTCTCTTCTGCCCCCAAGCCTTTTCCCTCTCTGGGGTCCCTTACTGAGCCCCAATGTGAGGCTCCACCGCTTGATTCAATCCGAACGTATTTAAGCCTCCAACCACACATTGGATTGGCCAACATATGGGACTGGTAAACACATTTTGCCGCCTAAAGCAAAGAAAAAGATGGCGTGTGTTACTCACACTTCCATAAATAGAAGCTTACACAGGGAGACAGCGATTCCGCCAACGCCTCGCCACTGCTGCCCCTCCCAGCACCTGCCACCTGTGACAACCACCTCACTCGACCTAATGATAGGGCCGGCCCTGCTACAGCCCTTCTTCCCCCACGGCTGCCCCGACGGCTCACCAGAAAATCCAGTCAGGTCCATGGCTTTGAGGTTGGTGGCCTTGATGATGGTGACCGTGAGGCGCCCAGCGGTGGGCAAGTAACAGAGAGAGAAATTCAGCTCCCCCAAATCCGCTTTTTCCTGTGAGGTGGAAGAAGATGAAGAAGAAAACAACAACGTGGTTAGTATAAGTATCTGGGGGAGAAGGAAATCCTAGCACAGAGGCCGCCGCCTTGCTGGAATCTGGCAGCATCAGTCAATATGGTGGCTGGGCTGCACGCTCTGCTTATGTCCATTTCTATCCCAGGTTATTATCACCTGGGGAAAGCGTTTTAATAGCAGCTGGGATGGGGGTGCTAATGCACGCAAACACAGATTCTGTTCAGATATTCAGTGGTTAACCAAGACATGGATTATCTGTTGGTATCACACACCAGGGTTGGAACAGAAATACAGTATGTGTGCATGCGTGTGTGCACGTACACGCATGTGCGTGCATTAAACACACACACACACACTGGCTCTATGAGTATGGAGGGCCTAGTGAGTCACTGCATAATTAGCGCTGAATTTTCAAGGATCAGCTGCTGTGTTTGATGGCGTGCATATATACACATATGTTCAGAAACTCGGCAGATACTTGAGACCTTGTCCCCAGGGTCGCCGTTCTTTCCCAAGAAGGAAGAGCGCAGCAACATGGTGAGAAGGAAAAGGCCTCCTCTGATCAGTGGCCCCTCAGGCCTCCTTTTCGCTGAGGTGGCAAATTGTATCATCGTCATCATCAATTTAGGAGTCTCCTCCTACACCATCGTCTGGGTTCTATTACAACACACTAGAAAAGGCAGCTTCCAGCACATAGAAAGCAAACATCTCAGAGAGAAAACTAGGCAAGGACCCTTCTCCCCAAAATCCAGGGTTGTTTTTTTTTTTGCGGGGAGGGAGGGGGGAGATAATATTTTCATACAGAGAAGAGGACACACTCGTCCAAGTCCCAACCCCAGCAATGTTTCAGGGAAATCTAGTCTTTAATATTCCTCACGAGCCAGAATCTTGTTGGCAGTGCTCCTTGGAGCCGTAACTTTCCTGCTGAGGCTGGTTATCTAAAACCCACTTATGCATTCACTCTAAAGATTGCATCCATATACTGTAGAAAATTATATGTCAGGGTCAGTAGGATTCTGACCTGTGTCCTTGGCATCCAGCTTACTCAGAGTGTGACCTGCAAAAAACATGCTGCAGTGTGAATTGTTCCTGATCAGGACGCTCCATTCCAACCCCATTTCCATATTTTTGTGGGTTTCCCCTCTTTGGTTTGTTTTGTATATCTGAGAACACTGGGTTTTTTCCAGACTTGCCGATACATCCCCTCTTGTATGTTGGTGGTGCAATTTTGCCTACATAAAGATGTCAGGGGCCACATTAGGCTTCTGGTCCTGAGGTTCCCCATCCTGGCGCTACATTGGGCTGGTTCATCTCTCATTCATGAGGTATGCATGTGGAACTAAGTCCTCATGGACGATTTGCCACGGGACGTTTCCCTCGATGTCCGCCAGCGCGTTTTGGCAAAGATGGTACATCTGTTTGGCAGTTAGAGCAGCGGTTCCCAATTGGTGGTCCGCCCGGGGGGGGGGCGGTCTGTGGCCCCATTCACATAACAAAAACTACCATAGAGATTTCAAAATTTTCTAAAGTGGGGGGGCGGGGTCCATGGCTTGGCTTTTGAAAAACAAGGGGTCCGCAATACTTAGCTATTTGGGAACCACTGGCCTAGTGCCATCCTCAGGAGCCAAGTCCATCGCAGGCCTGGAACCGGCGACCCCAGTTACGACAGGCCAGGATTTCAACTGTGTGCCACCCTGGCACTTGGCTGTGGTGGGTTGTTCTTCCGTTTGGGTTGCTGGCATGAGGCATCTCCCTGAAGGAGACTGGGGAAATGTTGAAGAGACAGTGCCGGTGGACAGTTTTGCTAGCGGCCAGTCTTCCTGCTACCGGTCTTTGGATTCCTGCACGCTCTTGGAAGTGAGCTTGCGCATACAACCCCACCCCCCAAAAAAACCCCTCACTGCCCCAGCTTAGGGCATCGATGCACATCTCTCAGGCCTTGTCTAAATCAAAGCGGTGCTTCTCACTGATTCATTCCTCTCTGCCGCCTCTGCTTCTTCTCCAACTATCCTTTTTTCCACTTTGGGCCCGTCCATGCCCCATCATGCTCCCCCCCCCCCCGCCCGCTGCCGCCAATGCACTCTCGCTCTGCCTTTCTTTCTCTTAGCCTCGGGCCCCTTTGGGATTTGGCCTGAACAACGGCCAGCAAAGCCCTCGCTTGCCCCAGAACAAGTGAGTTGGCAAAGCAGGCCGGAGGGCTGGTGAGTGGAGGCCGGAGCGGGGGCAAGGGGGGAGGGCGAGGAAGGAGCGGGGGGGGGAAGGCTTCATTAATATTGATGCGGTTGCAAATGGGATCGAGCTGGTAAAAGGGTATGAAATATTCACGCAGGAAACAACGCGTCGCCTGGTAAGACCGGGAGTCTTGGCATCCTCTCGTTGCCCGTCTACCAAATAGCTCAGGTTCCTGGCCTCCCTCCCCCTCCTCTTCCTCTGATGCCAGGCATTCTTTATGGCGGGGTGAGGGGTGTTCAGGGCTCACCTGTGTTACGGGATTGGAGAACCACAGGAAGTTTCTCCAGTGGGACTCTCTCTGGACACCCCACCAGAAATTAGGTTTGCATGCCCAGTTTTTCTTTTCCTGGCAAGGGCCGCTGTGCTTTTTAACAACCCTATTAGCAGGTGGGAATGCCACAGGTGCCGTTTCCACCACCATACGCATGTGGTTCAGAAGTCATCGGTTCAGTTTCTTCCTGTCATGCAGCTGTGGTTGGGGTGTGTGTGTGTGTGTGTGTGTGTGTGTGTAGAATCAGTAGAAACAGCCTTTTCAGTCGCAGGATGAGTTTGGCCAACGTACGCTATCCAGGGCATGGCAATATCTGGTTTTCAACATCGCGATATTATCACCAGCTAAACATTGCAATATACCAATATATCACAATGTCTGAAATAAGGATGGAGCTATGTATTGGCTGGGACGCGGGTGGCGCTGTGGTCTAACCCACAGAGCCTAGGGCTTGCCGATCAGAAGGTCGGCGGTTCGAATCCCCACGACGGGGTGAGCTCCCATTGTTTGGTCCCTGCTCCTGCCCACCTAGCAGTTCGAAAGCACGTCAAGTGCAAGTACATAAATAGGTACCGTTTCCGTGCGCTGCTCTGGTTCGCCAGAAGCGGCTTAGTCATGTTGGCCACATGACCTGGAAGCTGTCTGTGGACAAACGCCGGCTCCCTCGGCCTACAGAGCGAGATGAGCGCCGCAACCCCAGAGTCGTCCGCGACTGGACCTAATGCTAAGGGGTACCTTTAGCTTTACCTTTTATGTACTGGCTGGCTTCACAGCTTTTCCCCACATTGTGATTTTTACATAGCACATGCATCATGATTCTCAATATATTGCCAGGTGATGGTAAACCTGTATCTGGGCTGTGCCCCTTTAGGCAGCGGGTGAAGATTCGCATCATGCAGCCCATTCCCCTCCTCCATAGATATGCTGCTAGCCAGAGAAGGCTGGTCCATTAGGGCAAATGGGGCCCAGCTCCACCTGCTTCACTTTGCCTACTGCAAAAGTCACACAAAAGAAGTGGAAGGGAGAGAAAGTTCCGACCAAAGAAGAGCGGATAACCAAGGTGATGGGCTATGCCGAAAATGGCAAAGATGGCCGTGAGGATCGGGCACCAAGATGATACGAAATTCAGTCAAGAAGAGCGGGAAAAGTTTATAGAATATCTTGAAGACCACTGGGTACACTTAAAAACGTTTGCAGGATTGTTGCAACACTTATAACGTTATATGAGTTGAGGTAAAAAAAAGGAGATAAAACGGATTAGAAAAAAAAGTAATTAGATGCAAAAAATATAGGGGAAAATTGGAAACCGGGGGGGGGGGGGAGTCCGTGGGATCTAAGTAATCCCAGGAGTGTAAAAATATAAAATGATGTGAAAGTGTAAGAATATTGTTTAAAAATGAAAATGAAATATTTAACAAAAGTCACACAAAATTTTTGCTATTATATTGCCACCCTGTGTATTATTTGTTGAAGTACCCAGTTTGCCTACAGCTACCCCCCCACCCCCACGCCAGTCCAGAGGGATGTCCCTAGCCGTCAGCTTCCTCTGACCATTTTCCTGATGTTTAGTCGGAATCTCCTTTCTTGAAGCCATTGGCTCGAGTCCTACCCTCGAGAGCAGGAGAAAAGAAGCCTGGTCCCTCTTCCCCAGGCAGGACACACCCCTCCTCATGCCTCACCCAATTTCTGTAGACCACAGGCCTCCCATCCTTGAATGTTTTGCCCATCCTTGAACTCTGATAATGTTTGCATGGATGGAGAAGAGGCTGTGGTGTGGGGGTAAATTGCTGCTCTGCCTATTTTTGCTTCTGGCCCCCGAAAGGCTGCGTAGAAGGAATGCGGCCCTTGGGCTGAAAAGGTTCTGTGTCCCTGGTGCAGCGGTTAGAGCCAGGGAGACAGAGGTTCGAAACTTGCCCTCTCACAAGGCTCGCTAGGCGACCTGGGTCAGTTTCCCTCTCCCTGCATAATCCCCTTCAGAGGTCCGTTGTGAGGATAAAATGGGAAGTGGGGAGGAAGTGTGGTGTAGTGCTTAGAGCAGAGTTTCCCAAACTTGGGTCGCCAGCTGTTTTTGGACTGCAATTCCCACCATCCCTGACCACTGGTCCTGGTAGCTAGGGATGATGGGAGTTGTAGTCCAAAAACCACCCAGAAACCCAAGTTTGGGAAACACTGGTTTAGAGTGTTGGACTGGGAGGACTTGAGATACAAAGGATCAAATCTCCACTCAGACAGGAAACACAATGGGACAGTCACTGTCTCTCAGTCTAAGCTACCTACCTCACAGGGTTGTTGTGAGGATGAAATGGGGAGGAGGAGAACCTTGAGATCCTTAGGAGAAAAGGTGTGTGTGTGTAAATTTGATAAACAACTATATATATGAAGGCAGGAGTGCCTGGCGTGCTCTGGTCCATGGGGTCACGAAGAGTCGGACACTAAATGACTAAACAATAACAACAAGTGTGTGTGTGTGTGTGTGTTGTGCTGAGCTCCTTGGAGGAAGGGTGGGATGGTGCAACTATAAAATGGAGCAGACCCAAAGAAGAGCTTGTATCGCCCCTAAAAAACTACTCAAGCAAGGCTGGAAGAGAGATTCCCAACTAGTACTTGTAGTCTATATGCCCTGCTAGTTCATGTTCCTTAGTTTCAACGGGTCTACCGTGAGTAGGACCAGCACTGTACAGTATACAGTCCTAAATAGCTAACAGTCAATTCTCGCATTGCCTCCTTTAAATTCAACACGATGAAGGAGAAGACTGATATCGCATGATATCACTCTTCAAAATGCCCAAAAGGCCTGTCACAGAGAAGTGGGGCAAAGACTTGCTCTCTACTGCTTCAAAGGAAGGGACTAGATCTAGCTGGCTTAAATGCCAGGAGGGTCTGATCTCAGCTGAAGATGAAGCAGAGCTTCTTGACGGCAAGAGCAGATCAGTCATATCCACACCATGTGTCTGGAGCACTCTTGAGCCACTCGAAGCGTCATGGCTTCCCCCAAAGAATCATGGGAACTGTAGGGTGCTGGGAACTGTCGCTCTGTGAGGGCAGGGGTCCTCCTCGCAACTCTCAGCACCCTTAATAAGCTGCTCTCCCCAGGATTCTTCGAGGGGGAAGCCGTGAGTGTTCGAGTGGGTAGAAGAGTGGATTTGACACAGGTCAACAATGGGACCCAGAGGTATGAGGGGCTCCCCCTCGCTGGGGAAATTCAAGCAGAGGCTTGATTACTCTGGCACACGGAAACGCATTTTGAGAAGGAGCACTGGGCGCTGCCTGATACAGAGTCAGACCATTGAGTATTTCCCCGTCCTACCTGGAGATGCCAGGGATGAATCGTGGGACCCGCATATTATTGTCATTGGCAACGAAGTGAATGGCTGTCTATAAGCCTAAGGCAAATCCTGAGTTAACAACTAGGGCTGTATCAAGCATTCATCAGTGAATAGCTATAGCTATAGTCAAAACAAAAAAAATTCTTTCTAGTAGCACCTTAGAGACCAACTAAGTTTGTTCTTGGTATGAGCTTTCGTGTGCATGCACACTTCTTCAGATACCATCTGAAGAATGTGTGCATGCACACGAATGATATCTGAAGAAGTGTGCATGCACACGAAAGCTCATACCAAGAACAAACTTAGTTGGTCTCTAAGGTGCTACTGGAAAGAATTTTTATTTTATTTTGTTTTGACTATGGCAGACCAACACGGCTACCCACCTGTAACTGGAGCTATAGCTATAGATACAGATACAGATATAGATAGGAGTTTTTATTTTTTTTAGAAGGAACTCGGGGGGGACACAATTTCCTTACCTTTTAAAAATTAAATAATTGTTGTTTTTGTTGGGGTGGCAGAGGAGGGCTAGAATGGATATACACCCAATGCCTGAGTAAAAAAAATCCACATATCTGTAATCAATAAAGTTGTGGCCATTTCTAATCCAGATAATTGTCTGCTTGAGTTTATCAATCACATCTTACATTTAGCCATTGCCCAGGGGTGGGGGTGGGGGGTTTGGCACTGTGACTGGGTCCACAACAAACAAACAAACAAATTTCATGGTGAGTTCCCCAGCCTTTTCCCCAGAGGTAGAGGTAGAGATACTGCATGGAAAAAAAGGTGGGGGAAATGTTTTTCCAAAGTGTTTCAAAATCTGTGTGGGTCTGTGTTTTTGTGTATGTAGTAGTATTTATTGCCTTTCTGGAAAGCTGCTTGTGCCGCTTTTGGGGGGGGCCTTCCACTGAGCTGCTTCTTCCTAAAAATGTGACCCCAGCCAATCAGAGAGCAACTTAGGGATGTGATGACATCCCTCATGCCAAACAGTCCTATCAAGATTTGGCACCGAGGGCAAGCATAGCCAGTTTGGAGCGAGGGCGCTGACCGCCACATCGGGAAGGAAGGCAAGTGGGAAACGGGGCAGCGGGGAAGAAGAGTAGAAGAGTTTGGATTTGATCTCCCGCTTTATCACTACCCGAAGGAGTCTCAAAGCGGCTAACATTCTCCTTTCCCTTCCTCCCTCACAACAAACACTCTGTGAGGTGAGTGGGGCTGAGAGACTTCAAAGAAGTGTGACTAGCCCAAGGTCACCCAGCAGCTGCATGTGGAGGAGCGGAGACACGAACCCTGTTCCCCAGATTACGAGTCTACCGCTCTTAACCACTACACCACACTGGCTCTCAAGGGCGTGTTTCGGGCTCAGCTCTGTGTGTTGAAATAGTGGCACCGCCGATTTCTCTTAGGCGGAAATTATTTCCACAGTTCACAGGCCAGAGCTGTCTTTAGCACTCCAGTTTCTTTGGCTTGTGGGTAAGCATCTCCCTTCTCCACAACCCCCAAAGTGGAGACATCCACACAGCGCCGCCTGTCTCCTCAGTTCTCCCCCCCCTCCCCGCCCTGCCCGCTACCGACATCAGCTGATTTCCTGGAGCTCAAGAACAAGATTGCAATCAATGACAATTGCATTCAACCGGGAGAACATTTAGGGCTCTGAAGGTGAGGGGGTGAAAAAGAAGGTGGCTGCCGGTCTGGACTGGAGGCAGGTGGGTGTTGGTAAATCAAAGCACTTGTCATAACCAGGGAAACTGAGATGAAGGGGCATCAGGATGGCACAGGGAAGGAGGCAGGAGAGAGGACTGTCTGCCTCACACCTGACTGCCCTAATTAGCCACCAGCTTCCTGAATAACAAATCCAGCTAAAAATATGCACCAGGGAGTTGGGAGAAGCAAACCTGCTTTGTGCTGATGCCGTCTCCGAGAAAGTTCAAGGGAAAGGGTGGCCTGGGGTGGGGGGTGGGCGCAAGGAGGGAGAAGCCGACGGGGATCAGGCCGAAAGCCCGTTTCGCTCAGCATCCTGTTCTCCCAGTGGCCAACCAGATCCCTAAAGGAAGCCTGCAAGTAGCACCTGAGGGCAGCAACAGCCTCCCCACTTGTGTCTCCCCAAAACTGGCATCCTCCCTCTGACAGTGGAACATATCCATCCATCAGGGGCACCAGGGTACTTAATCTCTGTGGATTTATTTATTTTTAATCCTCCTTTAAAGCCATCTGACTGGGAGCTGAGGAGTTAATAGAATCTTAGAGTTGGAAGCGACCCCAAGGGTCATCGGGACCAACACCCTGCAATGCAGGAAGCTCAGCTAAAGCTCCCATGACAGATGGCCATCCAACCTCTGCTTAAAAACCTCCAAGGAAGGAGCGTGCCCAACCTCCCGAGGGAGACCGCTCCCCTGTCAGAACAGATCTTACTGCCAGAAAGTTTTTCCTGGTGTTGAGCCAGAATCTCCTTCCTTGCGACTTGAAGCCATGGGTTCGAGTCCTGCCCTCCAGAGCAGGAGAAAACAAGCTCGCTCCATCCTCCATGTGACAGCCTTTGAAATATCTGAGTTGTTAAGGAGACCCTTAAAGCTACAGGTCCCAGGATTCATTGGGGGAAACCCTGATGCTTTGAGTCGCACAAGAGTGCTCCAAACACATGGTGTGGATGTGGCTGACCTGCTCTTGCCATCAAGAAGCTCTCTTGAATCTTCAGCTGAAATCAGACCCTCCTGGCATTTAAGCCTGCTAGATCTAGTCCCTTCCTTTGAAGCAATAGCAGAGCAAGTCTTTGCCCCTGTTCTCTGTGACAGGCCTTTTGGGCATTTTGAAGAGGGATATCATGACTCTTAAAGCGATACAGGAGAACGGATGTGAGAACGCCACACATGCATGCGCACATGTACCATTCTCTCATGCACGCGCACTCACACGCAAAGACGCTCCGCGCTCACACACACTCAGTTTGATGAAACAAAATAGAAAATTCTTTCCAGTAGCACCTTAGAGACCAACTGAGTTTGTTCTTGGTATGAGCTTTCGTGTGCATGCACACTTCTTCAGATACACTGAAACAGAAGTCACCAGATCCCTTAAATATAGTGAGGGAGTGGGGAGGGGTATTACTCAGAAGGGTGGTGGGAATGGGTGATCAGCTGATAGGTGTGGAAAACCTGCAATTAGTCTTGCAGGGAAAGGCAAGGGGTGAGTTTGATGGGTTGCCATGCAGCACCTGGAGGAATTAGGGCTCCCCTTCCCCAAAATGCAGCACAGAAAGAATGGCAAATGAAGTTAATGGAATATATGGAACTCGCAGAACTGACCGCTAGAATCCGAGACCAGAGGGAGGAGAAGGTGTCGCAGGATTGGAAGAAATTTAAGGACTATTTACTGAAATGTGTTAAACTGAATGTTTGAACATTTGTGCAGAGTTATATAGATGTATTGGCTTTAGCAGATTAATGTTAGAAATGTTGATTAAGTAGTAATTTTTGATGTGTTTTATTCTATGATATAGAAGGGTTTAAGATATAACATATAAGATATGATTTATAGACTAAGAAATATTATGTTTTTAGGAATTGGGTAAAAGTTAATGGGAAAAGAAATATAGCTACCTGAACAATATATGAGATCTGAAAGGCAGTGGAGGGAACGGGGGAAGTCCCTGATGAAGTTAAAAATAAGAAGAAAACAGATAGATGTTTATCAAGGTTTGTATCCTTTTTATGTTGTGCATTGTTGATTATGTATTTTGTTTTTTTATGTATTATGTCTTTGATGTTTTTATGTTGTTATAATGTTATGTTTTTTGCTTTTGTTCTGTTTTATTGGAAAATAATAAAATCTTTATAAAAAAAAAACAAAATGCAGCACAGAAACCCTGAGAACAGCTCACGGAGGCACAGAACGAGCTCTTTCTCCCAGGGCAACAGGTTCCATTTCCATGCTGCGTGGTAGAGAAAAGGGGGCTTCCCAGAGACTCCCCTGCCCCTGACTCACATGGCATGAAGCATCTGCATCACCAGTCCCGGTTAGATACGAGGATGTTCAATGATAGTCAAACAGTAAATAAGATAGGGAAAGAACTATTAGACACATGGGAGATTAATGAGGAGGGGCAAAGCACTCAAGCAATAATATGGGATGCGATGAAAGCAGTGATGAGGGGAATTGGCATTAGGGAATCCAGTAAATTGAAGGGGACGACAAAAAGAGATGAAAAAGTTAGAGGAAGAAATTAGGACATTGTAAAATCAATATATTCATGATAAACATAAAAGACGTTACGCACAATCACAGGCAAAAAGGAAGGGGTTAGAAAATAAAGATATGGAAAAAGTGCAGAGGGATTTGATATGCTTGAAAAGAGAATTTTTTGAACATGGTAATAAAAGTTCCAAATTGCTGGCTAGAGCTGTACCGTCAAAAAAAGGTAAAGAATTCAATTAGCCTAATAAAAGATAAAACGGGTAATATTCACAATCTGATGAAAGATAAGTTGAGAATATTTCAGGAGTTTTACTCAGCAGGTAACATATTCTGTGGGGAAGATGAAAGAATATATCGAGACACACTGGAAGATAAAGCTAGAAAGTAGAGATAGAGAGGCTATGGAACAACCAATTTCAGGAAAAGAAAGAGAGGAAGCTATAGGGAAACTAAAAGGGGGGGGGAGAAGCCCCAGGAAAAGATGGATTGGGAACGGAATATTATAAGGTATTTCAAAAAATATATTGGTTTCTAAATTAAAAGTATTGTATAATTCAGTAATAGAGGGTGAGAAGATTCCTCCATTGTGGGAACAATAAATAATTATCTTAATTCCAAAGGCAGGAAAAGATTTGAAGGACTCAGGATCATATAGGCCGATTTCCCTAATAAATCAAGATGCTAAAATATTGGCCGCAATGATGGCAAAAAGGATGAATAATTTTATGTATAAATATATAAATAAAAACCAATGTGGCTTTGTAGCAGGAAGACACAGATGTCTAGCTTAACAGGAAGAGTGCTGAATAAAACAGATATAATATGAAATAAACTGAAAGCTGGTATAGTAGCACTGGATATTTTTAAAGGCTTTTGACTGTGTAGAATGGCCGGCATTAAAATTGATTTTACTCACCACAAGCCTGGAGCTAGACTTGATGATCTGATAATGTTGCTAGTCTATACTTGAACTTTGTTAACTCATGTGCAACTACTCATTCTACGTACCTATTTTATAATTTTGTTTCTCATCTTCTAATTTTTGTTTGTTCTGTTTTATATATGTTATAAAATGAAATGACATTTAAAACTTTACCCAAATAAATAAATAAATAAATAAATAAATAAATAAATAACCAGCTGACAACCCATTCTCCTTTTCAACAGCTGAGCTGCAGGGATGGGTTTGCAGCATTTTCAGAAGCATGGAGCCTACGGAGTATGGGGTTTATTCGTCAGTCCTCCATACTCAAAGGTGAACTGGGTACTGGCTCTGAACAGTGGCTAAGAGCAGGGCTTGTGAGCCAAAAATGCTCAGCAAAAAAAACTCACCTCAGCCACAAATTTGCTAGGCATGATGCTTTTCTCCTAGATCCCGTGCGTGATACTATTAGGGGATAATACTGCAGTTACGAACCGGTGCCTACCAGTCATACTAGAGCTATGCTGAAATTTTGCAGGATTCCCTTTTCATTAAGAGACGTGGCATTTTGGGGCTAGCAGCGATTGCTCGCTGCTTGCCATGAAATCAATCAGCCAGCCTTACTTTGCAAAGAGAGAAGGAGAGACTGTGTTGCACAGGGTATTTTTTTAAAGTGGCAGTTTCCCCTTAATAAGGAGAAAGGAGCTTCACCCTTCTTGGGAAGAGTGTTGATGTACTGCAGCCAGTCAGATTTGTCTATGTAAATTGAATAAATAATCAATCAATCAATCAATCAGACTGAGGGCAATGCTTCCTGCATCACGTTTGGAGGTGAAACTTGGTAATTTTGGACCCTGAATCTAATGGACTTACATGGAAGGTACAGGGGCATTGGATAGCAATATGTATTATCTCCGTCGCTTCAGTTGGGAAGGACACAATTAACATTTCTCTTCTCCCGCACCTCTAAGAAACACACAGAGAGAACCCAGCTTGCCAACTCTGATTAAAGAAGGAAAAAAATACTCTCGGCATGTGGAGTTTCACATTTTATAACTCATTTTCAATCACAGCACATTATGGCTGCAGGCTAGATGTGTTCACTAGAGTATAAGCATGGACATTTTGCGCCAGAAAAAAAAGAAAAGAAAAGAGGATAATAGGTTTTGAAAGTAAAAATAATAAACTGAGCATCTGTAATCGTGTATGTGCCAAGCTGGCTGTCCCTCAACTATAAAACATTTTATGAAATTAAAAGGAAGAGAGAAAGAAGGCTATATAGCGACCAGCCCCAGAAGGCTGGCCACAGACCTGTTTGCTGCAAGCCACAGTTTCTGCCATGTTCCGGGTGATCACTAAGGGGGACCCTGGACTTGGGCCCTGCATTCCAGTCTCAGCTGCCCTAATGATCATCAGAAGCAATTTGCCAGCAGGTGGGTTCACTGTTGCTTACCAAGATGCAGGATGAGGCAGAAGGGAGATTGGCTCACTGCAAATACACCAGTGGAACAAATCTGGCGCTCCTGCTGGTGCATTTACTCTAGGGCAGGGTGATAATCTGGTTTCCAGCTTCGTGATATATCTATCACCAGCTAAACATTGCAATGCACTGATATATAACAATATCTGAAATAAAGATGGAACTATCATAGAATCATAGAATCCTGGAGTTGGAAGAGACCACAAGGGCCATGCAGTCCAACCCCCTGCCAAGCAGGAAACACCATCAAAGCATTCCTGACAGATGGCTGTCAAGCCTCCGCTTAAAGACCTCCAAAGAAGGAGACTCCACCACACTTCCTTGGCAGCAAATTCCACTGTCGAACAGCTCTTACTGTCAGCTCTTACTTGTAGTTTGAATCCATTGCCCTGTGTGGAGGCATTGGCTGGCTTCAGAGATTTTCCCGCATTGTGAATTTATTTTATTTTTATTTTTTTGCATAGCACACACACACACACACACCATGATTTGCAACATATTGCCAGGTCAAAAATTATGGACTTCAAACCGGTTTTGGACGATATATCGGCCAGCCCTAACACACATCCTAATCCAGGTCAGAAACTAGGAAACCACTCTCACGATGTGGACTTCAAACCAGTTTTGGACGATATATCGGCCAGCCCTAGCTTACACCAAGGAGCAGAAATATGGGAGGGCACAGAGGGCGTGGCTTGCATGCGCACCCCTGCCCCTCATTTTAACCCTTGTGTATTAAATCACGCACCTGAAGAGGGCTAGATTTGGGCACATGCTGTTGATTTGAGGAGATGCCCACCCCCCACATCCCCGCCCCAGATTTATAACCCCGCTCACCGAATGTCCCTCCATGATGTCCCTCCAGAGGGGCGCGTCATTGTCCCTCTCTGCGATCTCCAGCAGGTTGTCGAGCACCACTTGGCCGATGAGGTCGTGGCGGGAGAAGCGGTCGAAATCGTAGATGCTGAAGTGGAGCTTGCGCGAGGGCAGTTCGGCAAAGGGGACGTTGAAGTTAAAAGTCTCGTTGAAAATGGGGTTCAGCGTCTTGCGGTGCACCTTTGTCTGGAACTTCTTCTTGCGGTCGGGCAGCAGGTACATTTTCACGTAGGGGTCGGAGAAGCCATTGGCGTCTTTGGCGGGCAGGTCCAAGGCCCGGAGAATCCTCACCACCAGCTGCTCGGTGCCGTAGGCGTAGCGCAGGGCAAAGCTGATCCGCCCACAGCTCGCGGCATCGCCTTTCTTGGAGTCCGACTCGCCCGAGCGCTGCTTGTATAACTCGGGCTTTATCTGCCCAATGCTAGTCACTTGTTCCACCTTCTCCTCCCCTCCGTGGACGCCGGTGTCCGGGCTGCTCAACTGCTGTGTCACGGGGCGCGGCAGCGTGTTGTACCTGGGGAGAAAGGGGGGAAAACAGTGGCTTGCGTGACCATATAGATTAGCCACCGTGGGCAGATTCACTGAACAAATGGAGAATCTTCTGGGCCAAATTCAACTAAGGGGTCCTGCAAATGGAAACCAGTGCAAAGATTTCCACTAGTGCAATAGGGTTCCCCCCCTCTCCTCCCCCCACACCCCCAAATCACCTCTTCGAGGGTTGAGAGAACTTCTGACAGGCAGGCATGAGGAGAGGGGACGTTGTTCCATCAAGCAAGTACAGTGGTACCTCGGGTTAAGTACGCTTCAGGTTAAGAACTCCGCTTAAGAACAGAAATCGTGCTCTGGCGCGCAGCGGCAGCAGGAGGTCCCATTAGCTAAAGTGGTGCTTCAGGTTAAGTACGCTTCAGGTTAAGAACGGACCTCCGGAACGAATTAAGTACTTAACCCGAGGTACCATTGTATACCTGAAGCAGCGTCTCCAACCCCACCGTTCAGCGTGGACACTGAGGTCCAGCTCCGAGGGCCTTCTGGCGGTTCCCTCACTGAGAGAAGTGATGTTACAGGGAACCAGGCAGAGGGCCTTCTCGGTAGTGGCATCCACCTTGTGGAACACCGTCCCATCAGATGTCAAAGAAATAAATGACTATCTGATTTTTAGAACAAGAAGAGAAGAGTTTGGATTTGATATCCTGCTTTATCACTACCCGAAGGAGTCTCAAAGCGGCTAACATTCTCCTTTCCCTTCCTCCCCCACAACAAACACTCTGTGAGGTGAGTGGGGCTGAGAGACTTCAGAGAAGTGTGACTAGCCCAAGGTCACCCAGCAGCTGCATGTGGAGGAGTGGAGACCCGAACACGGTTCACCAGATTACAAGTCTACCGCTTTTAACCACTACACCACACTGGCTCTGAAGACATCTGAAGGCAGCCCTGTTTAGGGAAGTCTTTAATGTTTGATGTTTTATTGTGTTTTTAATATTCTGTTGGGAGCATAGCTGTCAACTTTTGGATCTGAAAATAAGGGATCAGCAGCCTCACCTGACAGTCACGTGGCAGTGGTGGGCGGAGCCAGAAGCAAAAGTGGGCGGAGCAGCTAGAACACGCCTCGGCTATCGCTTTTGTGTGGCGGGCTGGCGCTGCAGCGTCGGCGCTGCGCCCGTCCCGTCTGCTCGCCGCTCCCTCGCCCGGCTGGCTCAGCGGAATGCTCCAAGCGCCGCCCGCCCGCCCCGTTGTGCCCTGCACTGGGCTGGGCTTGTGGCGGCCGCCGCTAACGGCCAGCTGACTCACTGACTGCCCCTCAAGCCCAGGAGCCAGTCCGGAAGGCCCTGAGGGACAGGGCAGGCAGCTAGCAGCCCCGCGCCTCCAGGCTCAAACCGGAACCAGAGGATAGCGCATGGTGCCGATGCTCTTTCTCTCCACCCTGCCAAGCAGGGCGGGCAGGCAGGCAAGCAAGCAGTCCCTCCGGTGAGCAGAGGAGGGCGAAGCAGGCCCGCCCGCCCGCCGGGCGAGAGGCGCACCCGGCCCCTGGTCTGAACTAAAAAAGATCGTCCTCCTCCCCACCCACCCCCGGTGTCCGCACTCCCCCCACCCCTCTTTTTCCTTTTTGGCTGGATCTGTGCGAGCTGGAGGCGAACAAACTGAAACCATGAAGCAGGAGCTGTCGGCTCTCCGGGATCACACCCTCTCCGCCCGCCACCCGCCCTGCCGCTGTCGGCGGACCTGCTCCCAACTTGCCGCCTTGCCTCCAACCGACCTGCTCATGCCGGACCTCCCCCCGCCCTCCCAAACATAGCGCCCCTCCTGGCGCCTGGCCGCCCCCTTGAGCTCCGCGCACCCCACGTTACCCCCTACCCCGCCGCGGGAGCTAGCTTGGAGGAAACGGTGCGAGGTGGGGATTGGTGGTGGGGCGTGAGGGGCGGGAGGAGAGGCAGCAAAGGGGAAATAAATAAATACATTAGGAGGCCTCTGCAGCACCACCCTCCGGCCATCGAGCCGCACTGCACCTCCCCCTTTCTCACTCACTCACTCACTCACTCATTCTCCCACCCCACCCCCACTCCGACTCTCAATGTTCCACACTGCCCGGCCACAGAGCCTCCTCTGCTGCTTTATTTCAACACCCCCACCGAAAACCCGGGATATATACGGGTTTTTCAGTCATCCGGGAGAGCAGCGGGAAACGCATTTAGAAACGGGAGATTCCCGGCCAATACGGGATACTTGACAGCTCTGGTTGGGAGCCACCCAGAGTTGCTGGGGAAACACAACCAGATGGGCAGGGTATAAATATTATTATTATTATTATTATTATTATTATTATTATTATTATTATTAATGCTTGTGCTTATGGAGGAATCTCCTCAACACTAAGTTGAATTCTGCCCTTGGCCAGGGAAGAAAAACATCTGAGGAGAGAGATAGATTGACTCCTCATTTTAGATTTTTTTTGTTTTGGTCATGATTTATTTTTTTTAATGATTTTCACACAATTTAACAAATTCAACTGAGTTTCATACACCATTCCCTTATCATTTTGACATCCCATCCTTATTTCCATGCTGCTTCTGTTCCAAGTCCTTTTATCTACTGCCTTAAATAAAATGCTTTTTCTATAACATATACCCTACATTGCATTCCTTTATCGTTCCTTTGCTTATATTTCTGGACCTGCCTGCGATTTCATTTGACATTAACAATTTCTCAGATAGTCCAAAAAGATTTTAAAAGCAGCTGGTCTAGATTCCAGACACCTGGAAACACTATTTATTTCCGTTGTCCTCATAACAACCTTGTGGGTTGTCCCTACAATTTTCATTTTAGGGTTGAGGCGCAACGCCAAGGAATAAGAGTATCAGAAGAACCTGCTGGATCAAGCCAGAGGCCCATTGTAGTCCAACACCCTGTTCTCACAGTAGCCAGCCATCCGGGTTGGCAGCCATCTCCGCCTCTTGTGGCAGCGAGTTCCACAGTTTCTGCACCACATGGTAACTTTTCCAAAGAGTTCACAATGGAGGCAACACTTGAACCCTACTTATGAGGTTTACCCCGAATTATGATTTGATCGAAAACATATATAACATGTGATACAGATGGTATCTGACCCCAACAAAGTTGGCAAAAACGTATAAAGGAAGTAATAGCATCTGTTGGAGATGTAATAAAGAATTGAGCACATTTATGCATATATGGTGGAACTGCAATGAAATCAAGAAATTTTGGGGGAAATTATGATCGCTGAAGAATTGATGCTTTTGAATTATGGTGCTGGAGGAGACTCTTGAGAGTCCCATGGACTGCAAGAAGATCAAACCTATCCATTCTCAAGGAAATCAGCCCTGAGTGCTCACTAGAAGGACAGATCCTGAAGTTGAGGCTCCAGTACTTTGGCCACCTCATGAGAAGAGAAGACTCCCTGGAAAAGACCCTGATGTTGGGAAAGATGGAGGGCACAAGGAGAAGGGGACGACAGAGGATGAGATGGTTGGACAGTGTTCTCGAAGCTACTAACATGAGTTTGGCCAAACTGCGGGAGGCAGTGAAGGATAGGCGTGCCTGGCGTGCTCTGGTCCATGGGGTCACGAAGAGTCGGACACGACTGAACGACTGAACAACAACATATAATGAATTGAAAAAGATAACCAAATACTCTTTTAAAAAAGACCCCGAGATTTCTGCTAGGAATGCTAGGCAATGAAATCAAGGAAAAGGACAGATGCGTGCTAATGGATGCAACTGCGGCGGCAAGGTTCCTAATTGCAAAAAAATTGGAAGAGCACATTGGTACCAAATATGGAAGATGGGCAAGTCAAAATGTTATCATATCAAAATACGGCAAGGAAGGTAGGAGAAGCAAGGGGAATAACAGAACAAAAAATAGGAAAAGTTTGGAAAGCATTTGAAGATTACATAGGAAATTTTGTGGAAAGGGCCAATCTTCTATCCAACATATGAGTGGGCTCAAGATGAATAGAAAAAAGGAGAAAACAATAGTTTTAGGTATACAAAAAATGTAGTTACAGAAACCAAAATAACAGATAAGGTTGGAAGTCAACACTAAGGGATGGGGGGGGTGTGAAAAAATATAGCATTCATTTTTGTCTGTATTTATATTTATATTTTTTGTTTATGTCAAAGATATTTCATGCCTTTTTTCTTTTCTTTATCCTCTTTTCTTTTCTCTTTTTCCTTTGTTAAATGATAATTTGTATAAATTGTGTAATTCTTCAAATTCAATAAAGTTTATTTTATTTTATTTTTGAAAAAAGAATCCTACTTGCCACACTATTCATTGCCCGTTGAGCCTTGACTGTTGAATTTATGCCCCAAATCTGTTGGCAATTTAAGGTGGGTTTCCCCATTAAAAAAACAACAACAACATTCTAGATAACTGTTCAATATGCAACTGCTTTGGGTGTTTTCCTGGTCAAGGGAAGGAAGAGTCTGGGCTGTAGTTAAGGGGTCAGTTTCAATTCAACACACCAGGCCTCCCAGGTTCATGTCTTCAGTGCATTTATCACCCACCCTGGACCAGAAAGGTCCCAGGACAGGTTACACAGTAATAAACAATAAAAAACACAGTACAGGAAACAATCAAAGCAACTAAAAACACAACCAACACAAAATCAGTAAGATGAACAAAGAACTCACCTGGGCGTGGGTGCCAAGCTTGCTACTTGTTGATGGGAGTGGGCGTTGGGCATGGTGCCTTCCTTGGTGCTGGTCTGGCCTTCCACGGGGAGGTCAGGGGAGGTCTGGCTGACCTTGAGGTTGGCCTCGGGGTAGGAATCCATATCGAGGTAGGACCTTTCGGGCATCTCGGGACCCAGCTCCACCCGCTCGGCCAGGAGGTCCCCGAAAGGCGAATGGTGGAGGTGAGCATGGAGAGGGTGCTCCTTGCGTTGCGCCTGCGAAGAGGAGCCCTTGTCCCGCCAGGGGATCCAGCACAGCTTCCACGAGACGAAGAGGGAGACGCCCAGCAGCACGATCCCGCAGAAGGTCACTATCACTGACAGCAGGCTGACCAGGATCTCTAGGGGAGAAAAGTGGAGGGGCAGATACCACGACGGGAGGTCAACGGCAGGGAGGTGGCTGCTGTAGGCGTCTGGCATCTCGGCGCGTTCCCTCTCTTCTGCTGGACCCTGTCCCCTACCCTGCCCAGGACACCTGAACTATTATCGCCAATGGCCGCAGGCCAAGGTGCTCTGCAGGTCAATGGCAGGGCCGCTTGTATGACTTGGTTCACACTATCAAGCCAGTGCTGGCCTCATGCAGCACCCGTCTCCAGCACCCTCTGGGGCCTCGTCTACTCAGGACAGAACAGCCCGGAACCTGGGCTATGTCACCAACTGCCAGTAGAGGCCTTGTGTCAGGCTTCAGGGAATCTGATCCCTTCCGCAGGAACAGCCAAGAAGCAGGTAAACAAGAAAAAATTTTGCCAAGTAATTTTATTCAATATTCACAGAGAGAGAATATCAGTCTCCCAAAGATAATGGTGTTGCTCCAAGTAAAGTCCCACCCCCTTCGTCTCTCCTATTCTACGTCACCCCTTGCGTTGGCTAATCTGAGCTTTCTGCCTCGGAGCTTTCTGTTCTACTACTCTCAGTGCATGCCTGGTCCTGGGAGGGGGGGGCAGGAATGCTTTCCAAAGACACTGAGTCTGTCAGCTATCTCTCCCCCAGTGCTTCTTCTTCCTGCTGTTCCTCTCCCAATATTTCCCCAGCTTCTCCCCTCTGCAGCCTGTGAACTATGCCCTTCTGCAAACCACTGTTCTAAATCTATACTGGGGGGGGGGAATCTCCACCTTTCCTCCGCAGTCCAGCTCCTGACACCCTGGCAGACAAATCCACATAACCCCTAATAATATCGTGAACCGCCCCGAGATCTACGGATGAAGAAGAAGAAGAAGAAGAAGAAGAAGAAGAAGAAGAAGAAGAAGAAGAAGAAGACTTTCCTGCTTTGGGAGCCACTTGTCTTGAAATCGAGATATGAATAGAATAAATTGTACACAATAAATAGGTAACTCAGCTTGCCAAGGGTGGAGTCTTAGGCAGCTCAGTTGGCTAGAGTGTGGTGCTGATAATGCCAAGGTTGCAGGTTCCATCCCCGTATGGGACATCTGCATATTCCTGCATTGCAGGGGTTTGGACCAGATGGTTCAATACTATGAATCCAAGCACAAGAGGGAGGTATCATTGGGCTATGGGGAAATCCACCCCCCAAGCTCTGGAAATAGTAATAATGAGAGTAATAAATTAGGGTGATGGGGGAGAGACCTGAAACAGTCTACTGAGGACTGAGCATGCTCGATGGCCACAGGGCCATCTGCTGAGGGAAGAAAACAGATGGAAGACAATGGAATGGAGTAGCCTGGAAAACAAATATGGCTCACTGCCTGGCACCTTGAATAAAAGGTCTCTCTTGTATATCCAGCCTTCCAGATTTCTCCATTGCTAAAATACGCCAAGACTGCCTCCCATTAAATCCCACTCTTGCTCGAGGCAGCCAGCACAACCTAATAAAATAACCCTAACAAATACCCCAGCAATGAAAGTTTAAACAAAAAACTTCCAGAATTTTATTTTATTTTTAAAAATCAAATTGGAGGTAATCTGCATTTTTGCAGCAAGAGTTGACATGTTTACACTTCTCAATTCAAAGTATTTGTCCCCACCCCACCACCCACGGGGTTTTTTTTTTGCTCCAGCAAAAGCAGTGAGGACTGGAAGCTTGATTGTTTTAAAATACAATTGCCAGGATCCTACAGATCCTGTCAAGAGTGCATCTTCACATTTGGTTGGTAAACGTGGACCACCTGACACACCATTTGCCTGAGCGCCAGCATCAACCATTGAGAACCTGATATTACCCTAACAGTTCCTGGGCCTTCCCCCCTCACCTTCATGGACTCCTGGCTACGCCTAGGCCACGATTCTTCCTCCTGTTGAGATCCTTCCCCTACATATGGGCCGTATCATCCCCTACCTCTAGGCTCCTCACCTGAGTTGATGGGACCCACATGGCCTGTCAGTTCCTGACACTTCTCGCGTTCCTGGGCAGCGCATGTGTTGGAACACAGCACATGAAGAAGCTCCATTGCCCTGCGGTGTCTGTCTTCATCATAATCTCCCGACATGGTGCCTGAAGACGGGGCAGAAAACATATTTTTCAACATATATTTAAGGAGGGAGGGGGGAAACCAAGGTCTTCGGGGCCACGGTTACCTCTGAACCAAAGTTCAATGCGGCTACTTTTCAGTGCGCCACTGGTTCCCAATGCTCACAAGAGGCTGCTGCCTGTAAGAATGTCCCGGGTTCAATCCCTAGCATCCCCTGGTGAACAAATCAGGTATGCGGGTAGGGGGAAAAGATTCCCTGCTTGATGCCTGGACAGTGGCTGCCAGTTAGAGTGGACATCACTAGTCTGGCCCGGAATAAGGCAAGCTCCCTGTGTTCCTAGAAAGGCACCCTATGTCTGCTCATTATTTGGGGGCAACTGGGCTGCCGCTGAAAATGGCTGCATCCGTTCCATTGGGATTCTGCCCTCTTCCGCATTTGCCTTCAGCATGCCTTCAACTCCACTTCCCCGACAGAAGAAGAAAAGGGAAGCCTCATCCATTGATGTGACCAAATGAGCCCTCCTGGGCCTCTGTTTAGAGTTACCTTGTGGGGAGACCAGCTTTGGTCCTCCCCACATAAAAAGTTTACCCTTTTCCTACAGTCCACTGGCCTGCTTGGCATGCCAACTTACTTTACCCAGAAAAGCAGTACCGTATAAAGGTTAGAGCAGTGACAGGGCAGTTTCCCTGTATAGGGAAGTTTTAAATGTTTAATTATGTTTTTGTATATGCTGGAAGCTGCCCAGAGTGGCTGGGGCAACCCCAGTCAGATGGGCAGGGTATAAATAATAAAACTTGTTGTTGTTGTTATTTCTTCTTGCCAAAGGCCACAGTCCCATGGGGGTAATTTTTTTTGGGGGGGGCTGCACGGAAGCAGGGTGTGAACCTCACTTTCTCTCTACAAGACGGAAATATACAAGGAATTGAAAAGGACGTTCAAAGTAACTTTTGTAAAACAACAACAACAACAATCCCAGAAGCTTTTATTTTGGGAATTATAGGGACAGAACTACCTAAATTATATAGAAATTTATTCATGTATGCTACTACAGCAGCAAGAATGCTACTTGCCCAAAACTGGAAAGAATCAGAAATCCCAGTAAAGGAAGAATGGAAAAAAAAAACAACTTAAGGAATATGCAGAACTGGTGGAACTTAGCGGAAGAATAAGAAACCGAAATAACAAACTTTTTTTATAAAAGAATGGAAACAGTTTATTGAATATTTACAGATAAATTGCAAACAGACAGAAACATTAGCAGGATTATTGTAATAACCTGCAGTTTCATAAGAGTATATATTTACAGTATATAATTAAATGAATTTGGATATGCAGAAGATATTAAAAAATAAATTTAAGGAACTGCAGAAAGAGGGGGAAGGAAGTCAAACTTTGAAATGTCAAAATGATTGTAAAATCAGTGAAATATATAAACCTGAAAAGTATAAATACTTTTTTTAAAAGCCTCCTTTTCTCTCTGCCATCCAATTCTTTCTCTTTTTTGCTCTGCCACTCCTTTAACCCCTCTGCTTTCCCTCCATGAAATTAGGCCAAGGCCTTGCCCAGCAAGTTTCCCACTCCTGGGTTGGAGTGCCCCAAAATATATCTGGGCAGACCCAGGTCCAAGCAGCTCAGTGGGGACTCAGGCATGCTAACTGGGTGACCTTGAGCAAGCCGCTATGAGCCAATCTTTCTCAGCCTAGCCTACCTCACAAGGTTGTTGCGAGGATAAAATGGGAGAACCACGTGTGCCACCTTTGAGTTCCCCGGAGGAAAGGGTGGGCTGTAAGTGGATTTTCTATGTGACGTCCCCTCAGGAAAACTATTTTTTTGGGGGGGGGAATTAGATTTGCAGCGTATGAACGTCACCCCTTCCCGCAAACACCCCATTTTCCTTTTGAGCCAGGGTGTACATCATATACAGCGAGGGGAATGTGGAACAGTCTAAATTGAAAGGCTTCTCTCTCCTCCAGTGACCCCTGACAGAAGCGTCAAATGCAGTCAGCCTGTGTTCTGTTTATTACAGGCAGAAAACAGAAAGGCGGGCAGACAAGGACAGACAGCAGGAGAAGCAACATGACCTTTTTTTTTTTTTTAGGGTAATAGGCACTTATAGGAAAGGCTTCTGGTTTCCTGACTGATCCAACCATGGAATCCCCCATTTCACAGAACTGCAGAAGGGAGACCAGGAGCCAAACTGGACCTTAACCGGGGAAATGTAACGTTAATATGTCTGCATGGTGGCTACATTTGCAAAGCAGAATCAGGAGGCAGCAGTTTTCAGATCTCAGTCCCTCCCAGGCAGTCCCTCGCTAGACATTTTGGACTACAACTCCCAGCAGCCCTTGCCAGCTCAGTCCAAAACATCGGAAGGGCACCAGGTGGGCACCAGGTGGGCCAAGGCTGCTCTAAGGTGCTCCCAGGCTCCATTGGGAGGCATTTCCTATAGGTAAGTTCGACTTGAAGGGCCCTCCTCAGCCTGATGGGGCACTGAGATGAAACACCGTCAGCAAGGCATATAAAATGGAGAGCATGTTAGGCCCTTCCAAAAGAGACATGGCCAGTTGCTAAGGAAGCAAAGGAGTTTAATGGTGAATTTTGGATATAATGGAGATATTAAAAGATTTGGATTATTACAAAAGATGCAGGAGGAAATGACTAACAACAGGACCCACAAAGGGGAGGTGGGAAGATTATTTGGAATTTTGTTTTTATGATGTACAGTATGTTGGATATGTGATTGCAAAACTTTAATTTGAAAAACCAGATAACTAAATGTATAAAGAAGGGGAGAAGCAAAGGATTCGCTAAACATCACTTCTTGTTCCCCAACCACTGCTGTTTTATGGTCCAGGTATCGAACTCAGGATGCAAGGGAGAAACGTGCTAAGAGGAAGGCACGCTTGGCAAATCCACACCGTGATCAACTCCTGCCCGGAAACCAATGTCCCCACTGTGGAAGGACATGTGGATCCAGAATTGGCCTCCACAGTCACTTACGGACTCATTGTTAAAACCGTGTTTATGGAAGACAATCTTACTCGGCTACGAGTGATCGAGAAAGAAAGAAAGAAAGAAAGAAAGAAAGAAAGAAAGAAAGAAAGAAAGAAAGATGGGGAGATTGGCCCTGGAGGGGGAATGCCAATGCCTGCCCCACATCCCAGCACCGTGTGTGGAGCTGATGGACATCACATTGAGGAAAGACAGCGGGAACATTTCCCTACAGATATAGGCCTAAGGGCTTTCCCTCAAGGTTAGATCACCATTGGATCTAATTTTAAGGATAAAAAACAGCTTTTTCAGTACTTCTGGTCCCATAAGTGCAGTTGGTGTCTATGCACCTTTTTCTTTGATTTGCAGAGCACAAGATGACTGGCAGGTGCCTACCCACCAAAGAACTTAAAATCAAACATTCAGCACAGGGGAAAACAGGAAAGTAAGGAGATGGGAGGCAGGAACCGCCCTTCTTGAAAATGACCGTTGGCGATATGCGCTCTCACCTGGTCCGCAAACTGGTTCAGGGGATGGCTGTCAGGTTGCTTCCGTGTTGCCGGATCCAGGATGCCAACCGGTCCAGGTCAATGACAGGCAGTAGGGCAGCAAGACGCCAATACCAAGTCCCTGGGGATCCGAGTCCGCGTGTAAGCAGCTGCAAGCCGGAAGCAGGGCACCCAATCTGCCATCCGGTGAGCTGCTGGGTCCATGGGTCGCAAAGTGGGGAAGCGGCAGGGTGAGAGGGGTTGCGCCCTCTGCTGGATGCACGAGGGAACAATCCGCAGAGGCGAAGAGGGTCAGTAGTCCTGGCTGGCTTTGCTATGCCTGGGTGGCATGCCCAGTCCCCAGATGACCCTGGGGGGCTTCTTCATGGCGGGAGCGGGCTGTTGTCTTAAGTCCTTGGCAAATTTGCACCGCTGCAGTTGCCACCCTCCTTAGTTCCGTAGGCACCTGCACGGATACAGAGGCTAGTTATTTGGGGTAGGCTCATTCCCCCCTCCTGTCGCTCCCATTCTTTCCATGACCACCCCCAGCCACGTCAGATGGAACAGAGCATATGGATCTCTAGCGCCCACCACCACCCCAACATCATTTTTGTAAGCCCAAAGACAGCTTCTTCTGTCAGTTTGCATTCCTTAGTACAGAAAGCATTGATCTGATGTGTAGAGAGCTTTCCAATTCTACTTAATACAAGAAGGTTCAAGAAGGTTCTTTCTATGTGAAAGAAGCAGGAAGAAGGTTCCTGTTGTTTGGGTTATTTCCTTCTGTGAAGCTGAATACAACTGATTTAAAGTGGTACTGTTATCTTTCTGTCAAGGTCATGCTGACTATAATAGGGAGGCCAGAAGGAGCCTGAGTTTCACTTATTTTCTCATTTCCGTCTCTTTGTTCTAGTCTGGTGTTCTGTATGCTGTAGTGTTAAGGTTTAGCCTTATTATAAGTATTGCAAGTTTTATTGTAAGTGCTGCAACTGGGTTTTTCACGGACTGTGCCAATCCTGAATGTTTTGGGTCTGTGACCATTATGCTCATTTGCCTTCAGTAAAGCTCTGCTGGATGAAGTACAATTGCCTCCGGTCTGCGTTATAAAACTCTGCATTGTGTTCTAAGTTTTTTCCTCTTCCGGCACTGGCGTATCATCTTCTTCCAACAGGCAGACAAGAAGAATAGTGGAAGTCAGAACACCCTGGTTTCTTGAGAGCTATCTAGTGGGATTGGGCAGTCTCGGAGCAGGAGAAATCCAAATTCTAGCGCTGGGAATTGGTTATGCGAGGATTCTCACAAAAGAAACATTGTTTGTGTGGTGCCCATGAGCACAATGGTGCCCTTGAAGTCTTCTCCTGGTGCCCACAAAGCCTCTGAGGCGCCCCCCACGCCCTTCACTGCCCCCCTGGCAATCAGATAGGGAAGGTGCTTACCTTTTCCTTCATCAAGCTGAAGGAGGAAGTTGGAAGAGTGCCATTCTTTCCCACTTCCTGTTTCAGCTAGATGTGCTTTTCGAGTCTCGGATCAATATACCTCAGCCCATACAGCGCAAGGCTATTGATCCCAGGGTTGTGGGTTCGAGCCCCACATTGGGCGAAAGATTCCTGACCCTCGTGGCCCTTCCAGCTCTACAAATCTATGGTTCTACGATCCACCTTTTACCCAGATCCCTTGGAAAAGCAAAGCGCGCACACATTTTTCTCCCTTTCTGTCTCTCGAGGAGGCAGCGGGGTGTGTGTGTGTTACGGGTCTCATTTGTGGGAAGGAGAAAGGAAACGACCAGAGGGGCGAGGCACCTACAACACTCACTCAAAAAAACTGGATCATATTCATGGGCCTAAAAAAACAGCAATGTTTTAGAAGAATTAAGAGGTGGTCACTAAAAGGTATGAACGCCCAGATTCTCGAAGCCAAGAGTGTGATCAGGTCTAAGTACACACAAGACTTGGGCCCCACTTCCAAGATATAGGCTGCATATACACTGTAGCCTTAAGACACAATCAAAGCCCATTATTTCCCTCAAAGAATTCTGGGCATTGTAGTTTACCCCTCATGGAGTCACAATTCCCAGCAACTCTCAACAGATGATAGTACCCATAATTCTTTGAGGGTAGAGAATGTGCTCTGAATGCTCTTTAAAGGTGAGTGGGCAGCCATAGGGTTGTAACCAATGTCAGTCAAGCTCAGAGTAGGCCTACTGAAATTAATGGAAGCTGCTGACTTGGATCCTTTTGGGTTCCACACAGGTAGGACTATGAGTAGGACTTGATTGGATACAGTCCATCCATTTATGTAGGTGCAGAGTTTCCGAGGGAGGGGGAAGACAACTTAGGTTCTCACCGTCAAATATTACTCTATTACATCAGGCACCCCCAACCTTCGGCCCTCCAGATGTTAACTTAAATATCTTTTTCAGCTCATCATAAATGAGGTTCCAAAACTCTCTAATCTTTCTACATGTCCACCACATGTGATACATATCTCCTTCACCTTCCCCACAACGCCAACAATTGTTCGCTATGTTTTTATACATCTTTGAAAGTTTTGATGGGGTGAGATACCATCTATATTGCATCTTTAGCATGTTTTCTTTAATGGTGTAAAGGTCAAGGTAAAGGGACCCCTGACCATTAGGCGCTCATCTTGCTTTATTGGCCAAGGGAGCCGGCGTACAGCTTCCAGGTCATGTGGCCAGCATGAGTAAGCAGCTTCTGGCAAACCAGAGCAGCGCACGGAAACACCATTTACCTTCCCACCACAGTGGTACCTATTTATCTACTTGCACCAATGTGCTTTCAAGCTGCTAGGTGGGCAGGAGCTGGGACAGAGCAACGGGAGCTCACTCCGCCACAGGGATTCGAACCGCTAACCTTCTGATCGGCAAGCCCAAGAGTCTCAGTGGTTTAGACCACAGTGCCACCCGCGTCTTCCAGTGCTTACAAGTCACCTGTCGCCAGTCGATACCATCCACGCGTGATGCCCGGCAACCACAGATCAACACAATGGGAGCAACGGCCGAAAAGTCAATGAAGATGGCGGGTGGCCTGGAACCCTGACCGGCAGGGCATTTTGCAGTGTGCTGGGTTGGCCCATAAACAAAGCGCAAATAAATAAGTAAATAAATAAATATTGGGGGTGGGGGAAGTCAGAGATGGAGCTAAAACACACACACACACAAAAGAGGTTGGCTCTCTCCTAGGCCACCCGCTATCAACACCCCTGGGTTTGATGTAGCGGGTTCAGGTGAGGGAATCTGAGACACCTGCTGATAATCCATGCCGCTGTGTTCTTGAGTAAAAATGTGGTGGTCTCCCCCAAATATAAATTCCATCGCAGAATTCCCTGCCTTTGCAGACTGAGGAACAGTGTGTGTGGCCTAATTAGAGACTGGAAGGTTGGAAAGCACAATGGTTTTTGTGTGCGATAGAGAAAGAGAGAACACAAACCCATTTTTTCTCCCTTTCTCCACCTTTGTCCCTTTTCTATAAAGGAAGACGCCGGCACAGGGCTAACCACAGGAGACTCCTTTTCTCCAGGAGAATAGTGAGTCATGAGGGTGGGGAGAGGAGATCCAGGTCTTCAGCTTTCCCCCACCCCGCCAATACTGCTGCAGCTTCTTCCGCTGCATCTCTGCTGGAGTCGCCAGCGTCCGCTCCTGCCCAGAATAACAAGTACCAAGGGCTGGGTGATGATAGTACAGCATATCTCCCCCTTGCCCCCCCCTCCTCCCCAGTCTTTACAGCTGTGATCTCAATCTTTCTCGCTCACCTCTCATCCTCGGCCTGTCTCGCCCACACACCCAGACCAAAATCACCCCTGTGCAACCCCATCCCTGGCAGTTCCTCCTCTCCACCCCCAAAACAGCCGGTTCTTCTTTCCATACTGCTGCCACCATTTATAAACATTTCTTTTCGAAAAGGCAGGTAAACATGACAGCGTTTCGACCGGGTGGCGGGGGCTGAGGGGAGAAAGAAAGACACATGTCTGGCAGCAGCGTTGCCCTCGGCAGACCCCAAATTAGCAGGTTTCAGCCATTTCATTCTCCCACCCCCGTCCTCTCGATTTTTCCAGGATCGTCTCAAATCATTAATAATTATTTTTGGCATCCTTATCGGACAGACCTGGGGTCTCCCGCCATGCCCCTTCCTGCCTCCCTAGATTTATTTCTTGCTTTCCTGCCCAGCTAAGTAGCTTCCTCAGGGCCAAAGTTAATCTAATTATTATTGTTGTTGATAATATCTTCCTGTCTAGCCTCCCAGCCTTATCTACAGGATTTCTGCTACTACACATGCACCTTTCGCATCTTCCCCGGTCGAACGGCTAATTGCCCCACATCTTCACCATCTCCACCCTCCCAGTTTTCCTCAAATCATCCCAACACCCTGCTTTGCCACCCGAGCCTTCATTTATCAGCTCCGGAAGGAATCACTCAGCTACGGGGAGGAGGAGATGGGGAAGAACAGATCCCAAAGGCCTCTGGGGTGAACGCGCATCCGTGCGCCCAAATCTGTCTTCGAAGCGAACCGTCCCAAAATGCCGGGTTCTTCACAGGCCCCCTCGCTTAGGAGACACCCTAAACCTTCCCCTCCGTCATGTGGAAGTGAGTGCCAGGGCGGGTGTCGGTGTAAGGTCAGCAGTAACTCACAAGGTGTTGGCGAAGTTAACTCTTTATTCAAAGAAACAAAAAGCAGCTCAGACCGAGTGAGTACATCTTGCCCCAATGAGGCAGTTGTGAGGACTGAAGGTCCCCGCCTTCCCACAGTTGCCCAAATCTCCTTCTCTCCAAGCAACCTGAGGCTCCTTCATCTTGTCTCTCTTTGCTCTGCCCTCTTCACTCCTCTTTGGGTTCTTGGAGACTAGGGAGCTGGGTGCCACAGGAGGGAGAGACCCCCCCCCCAACTTTTTCAGCAACCTGCCTCCATTCTGCCTCTTGACTCCTCTCCAGCCTCTGCTTCTGCCTCTGGTTCTGGACTGCTCTCTGCCGCAGCCTCTTCCTGCTCACTAAACCCTGTTACCTCTTCAGCTTCTGACACTTCCTCATCGTTAGAAATTCAGGTACATAGGTTATGGTCGCCACAACGGAACGTCTAGGTGCCACATCTTTTGTTTTTGCAATGGAACCTCTTATTCTTATTCTTAATTTCATTTCTATATACATATTAAAGAACAGACCTCAAAGCGATTTACAACACATTAAAACATCAAATAAAACAATCCATAATACAGTGGTACCTTGGCTCCCACACACCGCAAACCCGGAAGTGAGTGTTCCGGTCTGCGAATGTTTATCGGAAGCCGGACGTCTGACGTGGCTTCCGATTGACTTCAAGAATCTCCTGTAGCCAATCGGAAGCTGTGCCTTGGTTTTCAAACCGTTCCTGGAGTCGAAAGGACTCCCGGAACGGATTAAGTTTGAGAACCAAGGTACCACTGTAAAACACAATTCAGGCTTCAAGGAAAATATTTCAGATCCTCCTCTAAGCGACATTTTGCTTTCCCTAGTCACCAACCTGATTTCCAGAGATCTCCACGTGGCCGCAATTGGACCCATGCCAGTCGCAAAACGCGCCTGGCTAGTTTTGAACACTGCTCCTGCTCCCAGTCTCCTCCCTCTGACCACTCATTGCCGTCCCACCACCAGTCCCCTGGCTCTGAGCCTTCTTCCCCTGGGGGGTTCCCTTGGGGGGGGGTTTCCCCAGCTGGTGCCTGCCACCACTTCTTTGCATCCAGCCAGTCCATGACAGGGAGTGAGGACAGGCCCGAGAAGGAGTTGGACAGGCTGGCAGAGGCTGCTTACATAGTCTAGATTTAACGTACACCACTACCCCCCCCAAAAAAATCCTGGGGACTGCGGTTCTCTGAGGAGTAAAAGCAATGCACATGTTGTGTAGGCAGCTACAGTTCAAGGGCTGGGACGGCGACCCGCTCCGGAAAATCCTCTCCCCTGGCGCCGCGGGTCAAAGTGTTGGCAGGAAGACCCCATCAATGCCAGGCGCCCAGATGGTCCCTGCCACATCACGTTAGGGAAACCTTTGCAAACAAGGCCGCAGCCAGCCCAGGCCTTCTGCCAGTCCGCTTGGGGATGGAGGCAGGGCAGAGGGAGCATGTGCAAAACATACGCAAAGCACCCAGCTGTCTCCAGTGCCAGCCCAGATGCGGTACAACCCATGCCCGTGTGTCCGCACATATTTGCGCACGCGCGTTTTTCTTTGAAAAGCTGGCCCACGCACTCGTGCCGCCGTTTAGCAAACGGGTGTAGCTATTTGCAAACCAAATGCCCGTCGTTCTCCCAAGCGATGAAAGCGCGCCTTGGGGAACGATAGCAGAGCACCTTCTCTGCACGCGCAAAGGTTTAAGCCACTGGCATCGCCAGTTTAAAAGATCTGGCAGCAAGGTAAGGGGGGAGAACGGCTTGATGGTCAAACAGTCTGATTCGGTAGAAGCCAGCTTCCTTTTCTCCAAGCACAGCCACACTGCTTTGCCCCGAATATGTCACACAACCTGGGAGAACACCAGAAGCACGCTTGCCACCATGTCTCTGACGCAAAGCTGCTTAAAAGGAGCTAATTAATTCTGACATGCTTGTGGGAGCAGAAATGCTTAATTTTGCGAAGAGGGTAGTTCCAGCACTCATCTTACCTATTAACCCGTGTTCCCTTTCTCAGGAGCCAGGCCCTACAAGCCAGAGTCACAGCAGATGTCCACAGACGGGCAGTATGGTGCAATGGTCGGAGTTGCATTGGGGGGCGGGGGACTGAGTTCAGGTCCCTACTCAGCCGCAACGCTTACTGAATTACCTCAGCTAATCTACGTCACAGGGCTGTTGCGAGGATAAAATTGGAGGGAAAGTGGGGGAAAGAGAGAATTACGTACGCCATCCCAAGGTTTTCGGTGGAAGTACCGGTATAAAAATGTAACAAACAACAAAACTTCAATATGGGCTGGCTTGGAAAAGATGGCCAGATTTTGAGAGAAAGCGATTTTACAAACTGGGAGGATTGCAGGTAAACAGTCCCCACCACCCTTGCTGGTGAGTCGTATACACTATTTAATTTTTGTGATGTGCTTAATTTTTAAAAAGGCAATGAGCAAACAAAAAAGGAGGAGGATTTAGTGGCAAGGGAATGCCGGTCTGCACATGCTCAAATACAGACTTCTCAAATAGAATTAAAAATTTAAATGAAAAATATAGTGGAAAAACAGTGGCAGGGAATGCATAACGAATGGCCCGGAACCTCGTTAGAACCATATTCTAACCATACTATCTGAGTCTGTACCAAACCTTACAATCTCCTGCTGGATAGCTCAGTCGGTAGAGCAGGAGACTCTTAATCCCAGGGTTGTGGGTTTGAGCCCCACGTTGGGTGAAAGATTCCTACTTTGCAGGGGGTTGGACTAGATGACCCTTGTGTCTACAACTCTACAATTCTATGACTTTATCTGTGGTTAGGTGGCTGATGACCAAAAGGAGGTTCTTCTAAGTCACGGCATTTCACATTTGGAGTGCTCACTCCAAAGCAGCCTGCCGGGCCCCCACTCTTGCAGCTTTTCTTCAAAAAATAAATAAATGCCCAGACATTCTAGTGTGTTATACAAGTAGTTTTAAGCAGTGCTTTTTTTTTATTTAAAAAAAAATGTTTAGGGGTACTCTCATTTTCCTACTCATATTGAAATACTGCCCCTCAATGAGGCCAAACTTAGATTCACAAAATGTTGAGGGGTAGGTGTACCATAGCTGTCAACATTCCTTTTTCTTGCATTCGGAAACGGCCATAACTGTCAACCTTCCCTTTTTTTGCAGTGGGAAACGGCGCTGGAATAAGGGAATTTCCCGCAAAAAAGGGAAAGTTGACAGCTATGTTGTGTACCCCTGCGTCCCCCCAGAAAAAAGCACTAGTTTTAAGTGTTGCTTTATTGTCTAGTCTGATTTAATTAAATTGATACTGCTGGGGAGTTGTGGTTTTTTGGGGTTTTTTTTTCCATTTCAGATTAATGAATTTTTATTATACCATTTTATTATTTTAAACTGCAAGATGTACCGGGAACCGAAGGTTGGCTCTAAGTAGGATACAAAACAGGGTAGATGCATTCTTCTGTGGCAGACCATTGCTTTTAAAAATGAATCATGGCACCTGACTTGGACTAGGACGGGGTCAGCAACCTTTTTCAGTCGTGGGCCTGTCCACCGTCCCTCAGACCACGTGGTGGGCCGGACTATATATTGGGGGGGGGGTGAACGAATTCCTATACCCCACAAATAACCCAGAGCATTTTAAATAAAAGCATCTACATTAATAAAGTGCAAGTGTCTCTGCGTCCAGTCCCTGTGTCCGTGGGATTGCGTTACTGCGCATGTGCCCCATGGACAGCCATTGGGACTTGGAGCGCAGAGACACTTCGGGAAAGGTCGGCATGAGGAGAAGGTGGGAGGGAGGGAGGAAGGAAGGGCGGGGCCGGCTGGCTGTCAGTAAGCGAGGAGGCGGCAAGCCAGCCAGGGAATGCCCGGACGTGAGAGCGGGAAGGGGCGGGGACGAGAGCGAGGGGGCGTGTCTGCGAGGCTGGGCGCGCGCGTGGAAGAGACCGGGCTGAGAGCGTCGACGTCACCTCTCCCTCCCCAGCAACAGCGCCGCTCGCTTCTCGCAGCCCCGCCCACGGCTCGAGATCGTGACGCAGTGTCCTAGCGCCCGTTAATTTAACGGGCATAATACCCACTAGTTTTAAATAAAAGCACAAATTCTACTCATGTAAAAACACCAGGCAGGCCCCACAAATAACCCAGAGATGCATTTTAAATAAAAGGACACATTCTACTCATGCAAAAACACGCTGATTCCTGGACCGTCTGTGGGCCAGATTGAGAAGTCGATTGGGCCAGATCTGGCCCCCGGGCCTTGGGTTGCCTGACTAGGCCAACAGCAGGAAATAATGCAGTTTGACCGGAAAAAGAACTGTGGCCCCACTTAGGAGGCCTGGAGGATTTGAGAAGTTCACAAGAATGGAGGAACAGCCCTGCCAATGCCAGACCAACGGGGCACTGAACCCATCACCCAGCTTGGTTGGCTGCCCAGCTGGCAATGGCCCTTGACAAGAGCCTTTCATTGGTGGCTCCATGATTGTGAGATACCCCCTCCCCCACATACTCTCAAACATTTCCCTGATGAAAATAGAGACACCCTCGTCCAACATTTTTCTGAGGAAAATCGGGACGTCCTAAGGAAAATCGGGACATTCCGGGATCAAATCAGAAACCGGGAAAGCTTCTGTAAATCCAGGACTGTCCCTAGAAAACAGAGACACTTGGAGGGACTGTCCCTAGTGAGGTGCGTTTGCTGGAAGTGCCACAGGTTCCCCATTCGCCAATTTAAATAGAAATATATATCTCAATGTCACGGGGAGGACTGTGATCTACAGTCCTGTTCAGTCAGTGGTCGAGGGCGTGCTAACTGCCGGTGGGCAGTTTCATGACCTCTGTGGCTCCCTTCTTATGGTTTTTGGTCTTTAGCCAGAATCTGGACAGGAGAGGACTGTTTCAAACAGAGGACTGTCCCTGTGAAATAGGGCACGCGGCCACCCTAGTTCTTGGAATAGCCTGGAACCCTCTGCAGGTTGGGCAGTTAGCACACCTCAGCCTTCTGCAAAGCAGTCTTCTCCGTGCCACTGTTTATGGCCAGTTTTAGCCTGTGATGAGAATTGTGATCATCATCATCTTTTCTCAGCATAAGCCAGATATGGATCAAACATGTCAGAGATAAAATATCTGAAAGGGACATTGATTTTTTTCCCCCACCTTTGTTTGTGTCTGGGCATTCCAAGCCTTCAGGAAACTTCCTAGTAATGCAATATGTCTGGAATATGTCTGGTGCTTGTTTGTTTCACATTTCCGCAGGAAGATAAAATAGGAATGCCTCCTAACTTTCAAGAATCATGTGGCACCTTAAGGCTCGCACATTTAATAGTGCAATCCTACACATGTTTACTCTGAAGTAAGTCCCACTGTATTCAACGGGACCTGCTCCTAGGATCTGCCAATTTCGGTCCCCTCGGTTCCTTATTTTGCCAACCTTAAATTCAGTTCTTTAAATTTGCAATTTCAAGAAAATTCATCAGCACTTTTGCAAATTTCTCCCAATAAGCACATCTTTGTATGCAGTTTTGAGCAATGTACTCGTTCTTGTAAGCAGTTTCTCATAATGCAATGCTTTTTTGGTATGTTGCTTTTGGGAACATACTCATTTTAACGCACACTCTCCCCACCCCCCACCCCGATATATGCACCTTTGCAAGCACGTTTTGGTGGGACAACTGCATCACAAAATTCGGACAAGTGCGAATTTTGAAGGAAGGTCGTTGTTACGGCCCTCATACAGTTTTTCAAAGTGCACATCTGACCGATTTGCCTTCAAGAGCAAATGGAACAAAATTTCTTCCCCCATCCACTACTCCTAGGTACAGGATTGCAGTCATACTATGGCACGAACTTTCGTAAACATGCAGCATCAGACCAGATGGTGCACTTAAGTAATTTTAGACTCGTGGCTTAATGGCCTCTGGGCAAGGGCGGGCCTCTTTTCGCGTATTAGTTCACTCACTTTAAAATGTAGCAACCCAGCCCTACTGTGTTTGGGGTCCTTCTGCTCAGCCCTGATGACATCTCTGCATCTGACGGAACAGGCTCCTGTTTATGCCACATTAAAAGGTGTTAAAGGACAACTCTTCCAAGTTCCTTTCTTTGGGGCGTTGGGAAGGCAACTGACTAGTGCAGTTTGTCTATCTGGAACGTACCTCTTTCAAGCAATCTAAGTATCAGCTCCAAGAGCAGACAGAACAATAAGACCATCCGTGCTGGCAAATTTCCATATCCTTTCTATTTTTAATTGTGAGGTTTTGGCATATGGATCTCTTCTCGTTTTCTTTTATCATCGTCATTCTTTTGAAAGCCCTATAACAGGAAACATGTTTGTGTGGGTGGGTGGGTGGGTGAGAGAGAGTGTGTGTGTGTGTCCCTGTATTTCTTTGGTTCATTCTCTCCCAACAAAGATCAGGAATATCCCCATTTCAGAGACAGGCAGGTTAAGGCCAAGAAAGTGTCCCTTGATCCAGCTCTTGTGTTCTTCCAAGGCATTGCAGTGCTGCATGTGGAATTTTACAAGAACTCACCTCCACTGCACACACTTAAGTGCACGTTAGGAGCATGTCTCTGCAGCCTTCCCTATGCCTCTGAGTCTTTGTGTGCTTGCACAAATGTAGCCAAACAGCACCACCCATCCACAAGAAAGAGAGAGAGGTATCAGCAGGCTCAAGGTACACCTGGTGTTTGCAGAAGTGGGTGGGGGGAATCCCTGACAGCCCAATGCTGAGAGAAAGAGAAAAGGGAACCAAGGGGGAGGGAGGATGGAATGGAGCAGCTGGAAAAGAAGGAAGAAAGAACCATAGACATTTAAAAAAAGATTCAGAAAATCCTCTCATTGCCTTGGATAGGTAGCTTCCTGGTTCACACTGGCAAACTATTTTTAAACGTCTCCAGGGATGGCAGTGAAAGCTGCCCATAGAAATCAGTAGAGAAATCCAAGATTTTAATATACCTGGAATCAGGCACAAGAACATCCCAACCCTACTGCTTCTTCATCTAAAATTGATCTCCGCCCCCCACCGTCAATATAAGAAACAAGTCCCATGAATTCAGTGGGCACAGAATGCTGCCTGGTTGTGGGAAAGAGAGAGAAAGGGGAATGGTTGGGGCAGAGCTGGAGGGAATTGGCATGCCTGGGATCCTGAACAGAAGCACTCCGAATTGCAGCATTTCGTCGCGGGACCCTTCCTGTCATTGCATGTGCATGCACCGCTGAATTGCACGCATCCACACACAGACCCAGCAGCACACAGACACCCATGCATGTCGCAGTACCCTCCCCATTGCTGAAATATTTCCCACCCCTCAGCTGAGAGCCTGCAAGCTGCCTAGCTGGATCAGACTGAGGTCTGTCTAGCTAAGCATTCAGTTTCCAACAGTTGCCTCTGCAAGCACATTAGCAGAGCTTGGAAGCAACAGCCATCCTCTACAGTTTGTCCCCAGCACCGGACACACCTCCACAAACCTGTTGCACATCATCGCTCACTCATTACACACATGCTCATTGGCCGGGCGAAAAAGGATGCAGCCAGAGTCTAATTCCGCTCCACTTGGTCCACTGCCCAGCATCCAATTGGGACATCCACCGATAACACCCAGCCCTCGAAACCCTTCCTCGGCGCTAAGCGCACAGGCAAAGCACCTGCTTCAAAGCACTTTGCACACCAACGCCCACCTCACTTAGTGCTCATCGCGCACAAAAGTGGCACACGGAACTCCACCAGGATGACAACCATTAACACAGGGCCTGATGCTTTCGAGAGAAATTCACAAAAGCCCGCCGCCGCCCCCCGCTGAGCACATACGCTGAAACTCAGGAAAGCATCTCACACAACCCTCCTGCAAATGTCGAACACCCACCCAGCACGGGCATGTTGCAAATGTGCAAGGACACACACACACACACCTGTGGCACACTCGGCAGGCGCTCACCTGCTGTCTTGCTCGCCGCCGGTTGGATGCCACGCAGAAGGAAGGAAGGAAGGAAGGAAGCCGAGGAAAGAGATGTGTCCGTGCGTGAAAGCGTGTGTCCGAGCGCAGTGCGCACACTCTCACGGGGGGACACGGGGATTTCAGCTCCCGGCTCCCACATCAGGCCGCTTCAATCACTTGCCACTCCCCACCCCCGCATGCAATGAGTCACTGTGCTGTGTGTGAAGGAGATGAGGAGGAGGAGGAGGAACAAGAGAAACGGGGATTTTCGAGGGAACCTCCACAAAGGTGGTTTGGAGCAGTGTGCTAGTGCCACCGCCCCCGTGTTAGTGCAGAAGGAGGGCGGCACAGGAGAGAGGAAGAAGATTCCTCCTCTACAGGGGGCGGAAGGGAACGGGAAGGAAGAAATGGGTGGGAACCCAAAACCAACATGAAGACAGCTCTATACATTAAAAAAAAGAACACAGTGCAGCAAGGAAGGGTTGGGGGAGATGGGAGGAAGGAGCCACGGCTAATGCTACGATTTAGCACATCTCCAGCCTCAACTGTGCGCCAGGAACAGCACTTTTTTTTTTTTTAAGGCCCCTGCCCCCGTCCAGGAAGCCTTGCAGTTTACACGACGCACACAACTGAACATGAAAGCTGTTTCCTTCGGCTCCACGCTGCTCCCTCCTTCAGCTGCTTGGAGAGAGCTTGTGGGGCACTGTTGTGTTGTACACAAAAAGGCCTTGACTAATTGGGGCTGCTGTGATTCCAGACAGGACTCCCCTATGTGTCTGTGTCTGCCGGCAGAGGAGAAAAAAAAGCAGAGCATCTCTGGCACAGGTAGCGCGCGCACACACACACACACACACACACACACGGCAGCAGTGTTAATGAGGCCCGGGCAGGTGAACAATAGCCGGCGTAACCCAGGCGGGAATCTGCCACCATCTGCTCACGTGGGAAGAGGGGAAGGCAGGCAGGCAAGACGTAAGAGTGTTTTGGATCAGGCCAATGGCCCAGCATAGCCCAGCATCCTGTTTCTCACAGACACTGACCAGATGCCCGCTGGAAGCCTGCAGGCAGGACCTAAGGGCAATGGTGCTTCCCCTCCCCCTCCTGCAGTTACGAGCAGCTGGAATTCAGGGCAGGGTTTGAAATTCGCCAGGCACCAGGGGCACATTTTGCACCTGGCTATTGGTCACTTAAGAACAAGTGAAGATGCCCAGGATGTCTCCACCATTTGGGGGATCCTTGGATCTTGACTGTTTTCACACCCTAGCAACACATCCTTCGGAATTCTATCGGTTATATTTTATCTGCACATTAAGAATGAATTTCAGGAACCAATAAGTAGTATTTTAAAAAATACGACTTTCAAGCCATTTGGCTTCAAAATGGAAACTAGATACTCCGTTTTGGCAACTGTAACCCTGGTTTAAGGAGTTACAGTTACAGCTTCTATATCTGAGTTCCTAACACTGATTCAGAGGCACGTTGCCTCCCTCAGCAGAGGAAGCATCAGCTAACAGGAACAGCCACCAATAGCCTTGCCCACCACAAATCTGCCCAGCCCTCTTTTCAAGCCATCATGGCGTCTTGCGGGAGAGAGCATTCCAGATTTTTAACAAGCCGCAGCGTGAAGTAGTGCTTTCTTTCACCCGGCAGGGGCAAGAAAATGAAGGTGCATGAACCCACCCCTCACCCCGCCAAAACATAGGACTCCTCCCAACTTCACAGAGCAGGCCCTACCTACCATTTGCCATGTCTTCAAGCAGCTGGTTTTGACTGCCATGCAAGTAATTTGTTAATTAAAACTATTATCATTCTTGCTGCCAGGGAGGAATAGAGGTGCTTGTGAGATTTTCGGCCCCAGGTGCCAAAATAACTTGGCCAGCCGGGCACCATGACTTTTTTATTATTATTATTTGGCAGCTGGGAGGATGCGGGGGATCGACTGCCACTTGCTGTTCCGCCTCAGGCAGCAACATGCCTTGGGCCCCGGCTCCTCAAGTTTACCTCAGCTTAACTGAGGGATAAGGGAAGCCTGTAGCCCTTCATATACTGGTGGACTACAACTCCCACCATCCCTGAACACTGGCCATGAGGGCTGGGGCTGCAGATCTCGCAACTCCGGCCTAGCCTCTCTCCCCAATCCAGCAGTTCTCACCTGCTATGATTCATGAGGACAAGCCCCACTGGAACACACCCCTTCCAGGCATCTTGGGGTGATGGTGGAGACTGTTCCTGCACACCCTTTGCTCCGCTTTGCTTGTGTTATAATCCAGGGATGGTGGACCCGGGGGCCTGCAGCTCTCATCAATCCCAGCCAGCATGGCCAATGGCCAGGACTGATGGGAGTTGTAGTCCCAGTAACAATCGGAGGGAGGCAGTTTTTCACAGCCCAGCATTATGGCTGGGAGCAGTGCTATTTTTCTAGGAAAAGAGGTGCCGTAACTCACCATGAACACCTCGCTCGTTTCTCTTTGAATGGCAATGGTGCCCACCTGAGAGGTGCCAGAACTGAGTCCAGCTGGAAGAAAAGCCCATGGCTGGGAAACATCTGGTTTCAACACTGTGATATATCACCAGCTAAACGTTGCAATATACCAATATATCACGATATCTGAATTAAGGATGGAGCTACGCAGAGACATTGGCTGGCTTCACGGTTTTTCCCACATTGTGATTTTTGCCGGCTCCTGCTCTTGCGATTCGCTGCTCCCTGCAGGAGGCAGGGGAGAGCTGAACTGGCACAGTTAAGAGGGGCTGCAGGAATCGAGAGAAGCATTTGCCGGCTTCACGGTTTCCCCCACATTGTGATTTTTTTGCATAGCACACACACACGCGCATCATGATTTGCGATACATTGCCAGGTCAAAAATTACAAAACCAATAACACGATTATGGACTTCAAACCAGTTTGGGGAGATATATCATCCAGCCCTACCCAGCCTCAGACCTAGAACCATACCCTGTGAACTCAAGAGTCATGGCTTTCCCCTCTCATCCTCCTCTCAAGTAATGCTATCAGGGCAGGACCCTGGAGCAGAGGTCCAGGCCCCACCCGGCAGAAACTGCAGGCCCCCATTCCCCATATGCATCAATACTGGCTTACCATCTTTTGAAGACATGTGCAGTAATACACATAGGAATCAGACCACTGGTCCCAATAGCTCAGTAGTGTCAGGGGCTCCCAGGATTTCAAGCAGGAGTCACTCCCAGGCCTGCCCAAAGGTGTCAGCGATTGGATGGACCTGAGACCTTTTGCACGCAAAGCTGATGATCTACCCGTGAGCTGCAGCCCTTCGTCATACTTGCACTGTTTACCTTGCAGTCAAAAGGTGGGGAGACTGCAATTTGAAAACAAGTAACATAAATCACTATCTAAGCAGCCGCCAACATCCTCATAACACCAAGCGGGGACAGGAAGAGCATGAGACTCTTAATCTCAAGGTCGTGGGTTCGACACCCACCTTGGGCAAAAGATTCCTGCATCGGAGGGGACTGGACTAGATGTCCCCTTGTGGTCCCTTCCGATTCTATGATCAGGCACGTCTAGTTGAGCATCCTGCTCTCACAGTGATGGGGAGCCCAAAAGCAGGACCTGAGAGCAACTGCTCTAAAATTACCTAACCACTATGGGCTTCCTTCACCTGCTGCCTCGTTCGTGCGTCGTCCAGTGAACCCAGGAGTCCGGCCTCCAAGGAGTCCAGCTGCCCTCGTTCGCTCTCGCCTGATGTGAGAAGATAAGAGTGTAGTTTTCTCTGCCATCTGCGGAGTTGGGTTGGGGGAATCCAGATTGGGAGGGTTTGGAATAGGTAGGTTAGTTTTGGGAGGGTGATCATTTTGATCATGGCTATTTTGTCTGAGAGAGTGAAATTCATGTTGTTCCATCTCTTTAGGTCTTTGTTTATTTGTCGCCACAGGGGCTTGTAGTTGTGGAGGTATAATTTATTGAGGTTTTTGGTTATTTGTACCCCTAGGTATCTGAACTTGGTGTGACAGAGTTTTATCTTGGTGATATTAGTGAGTTCTCTTTGGATGTGAGGAGGGGTGTTGAAGCACATGGCTTCTGATTTTGCAAAATTTACTTGTAGGCCCGACACCGTTGCAAATGTGTTGAGTTCTCTTATTAGGGAGGTTGCTGTGTTTAAGGGGTCTGGTGTTGTGACCAGTACGTCATCTGCAAAGAACCCTAATTTATAGGTTCTGCCTATTATTTCGCTCTCGCCTGATAAGCCCCAACCCTGCACATATATAGAGCGATGAGTCTCAGGTCCTTCCCCTCCCCAAGTCTGCCGTTGCCTTTCCCAGAGCTTGCATCTCCGGGTAACATGACCCACCCCTGTTGCATCCACAGCCGTGTCGGGTCGATAGGACACCTTGTCGCTGCCAGAACGAGGAATCCTAACGCCGTCCCGCAAACTTTTCCCGCAACCCTCTTGATGGAAGCGATTGCCACTCGATTTGCCTGTTGGTGGACCCGAGGGGGTGGGTCCATATATCCCCTCTCTCCTGATTCTTAATATTGGTTTCCTTCCAATTTCACTAATGGGCAAGTGGGGGGGGGGACTGCTGCGTTTTTCCAAAATGGGGACAGAATTTCTAGGAGGGGGGGGGAAAGGAGTTGAAAATCAGGACTCCTGAAATTCTTCCAGGTTTTGGGATGGTGGGTGGGGAGCTGGGAGCCAGGATTTTTTTAGCAGGCAGGGGTGGATTGAGTGAGAGCTCCAATATTCACAAGCAGGGTAGAGAAGACCACAAATCCCATCATCCCTACATTGGTGGGGTTGCTTGTGGCTGATGGGAGTTGGAGTCTTAGCAACACCTGGAGGGTAACAGGCCATTCTTGGTCCAAAGCAAAGCACCTGAAATCAAGAAGCAAAGATGGAGCAAGGCAGGTGATTCTGTTGGGACTCGGTTTCCCATCATCCCCAGCCAGCAGGGCCAATGGTCAGGGATGATGGGAGTTGGAGTCCCGCAATAGCTCAGCTGGTAGATCATGAGATCCTTACTCTCAAGTTCATGGGTTCCAAGCCCCACCATTGGGCAAAAGATTCCTGCATTGCAGGGGGTTGGATTAGATGACCTTCGTGGTTCCGCCCAAGTCTACAACTCTGTGAGGATATCTGGAGGGCCACAGGCTCCCCCAGAGGAGAAAATGATTCATGCTTTCCTCAAACTAGCACACGATGCAGTTCACACATGCATATATACACACACCAAGCAAATAGCATAATACTGTAGTTCACAAGACAAATATTGTAGGTGCATTTTTGTTTAATACATGACAAATTCCCCACATGGATACTGCTTTTCTACAGGACTGGGGTGGGAAACCTGTGGCCCTCTGGAAGTCGGTGGACTACAACTCCCATCATCCCTGGCTGCACAGGCTGTGGATGATGGGAGTTGGAGTCCAGCAACATCTACAGGGACCTAGTTTTCCTCGGCCTGCTACAAACAGTTGCATTTACTCTGCATGAACACCTGTAACATGCATGGTAGACACACGAGTCTATTAGGCCCAATATGCACAAGGCAAAACAGACACGCATGTCCATCACAGTTTCCTACAGAATGCATGCAGGGAAAGTGTGCAAAATTTTGATTGATGACTCCCAACTACTCATGCCTTGAATAAAAGTATCCCCAATCTCCCAGGCATGTTTTCTTCATTCAGCTACACAGACACACATGCACGCACACGTTAACATCTCCCATCTCTAACGTGAGTTGCGAAGCTGCAGCGCACGCAAACACACGGGGTGTTACTAGAATCTTATTTATTGCACACAGAAAAACAGCTGCTCTATCGCACCCTTGGTGCATTCACAAACCAAGCGCGAGCTATGGTGGTGTTACACACGCCCGGTCACGGGAAGGCTGTTGACACACGTGTTCCACGCAAAAGGCTGGGGGAGGGGGAAGGACGCTGCATGGGCACCAATGCTTCAGGCACCCTTGTGCAAATCACACCCTCTGCCTCCTCTGGGCAGGCACGCTCACATGCACACACGTACACACGCGTGTGAGCTCCCTCTGTTCTTGAGCTCTACGGAACACCTCTGGCTATCACCCCTGTTCTCACTGCCCTCTTTTGCTACAGGGGACGCGGCCTTCACTGACCTTCCTCCCTGCCTCGCACCCCTTCTCCTTCTCGCACCCAAGCCTCCCCTTGCCTCGCACCCTCGCTGCCTCCCCCCTGCACACCCCCTGGCACACGAGAGCGCACACATACACAGGAGGCCAGCTCTGGCTGCCGAGATGCTCCCCTAATCACATTAGCAGCGTGTTGGCACAACAGCCGCCCCGGGGAGGCTGGCCCATTGTCTGTGCCCTGACGTGTTGAGCCCTGCCAACCGCCTCCTAATTACACCCTGTGCCAGGCAGGGGTGTGTGTGTCTGTGTGCATGCGGGGGAGGCCATTGCAAGCCTGATGGGTGCTGCCCCCATCACCCGCCCCCACCGCCAAGCACCAGCAGGGGCCCAGTATCCATACATTGCTGCCTGGCTGTATGCAGCTGCAGCACAACCACGTTCCTCCTCCTCCCCCCCCCCCACGCAGAAAAGAAGCAAAGCGTTGTAACGTGGCCCTAAACCACTTGCACCCCTATTCCACTGCACCCCAGACACTGCTCCCTTCTCTCTTCCCTCCCCCCATTCTCAGCTCTTAGGCTTCCCTCCCCACCAAGACCCTACCCCATCTCATCTTACCCCCACCTGTGCCTCGCCCCCAAACCTTCAGCCCCCCGCCTTTCCAGATGCACCCCTCAATCAAATGCCCCCTCGCTCCACCCCGCTCATCCGCCTTCTTGCGTTCCAGCCACCTGCATGCCTCCACAGCCCCCCTGCTGCCCTTCCTCCCCCCCCCACAAAGTGCACCCCTCTATTCTCCCTACGGAGCACCCTTTCTGCTCTCGCCCTACACCCGGCCCACCTGTACCGCACTTTCCTCCTCTCTGCAGCGTTTCCTTTGATGTCCATGGGTAGCGGGGGGCCCCCCTCGACCATGCAACCTCCCTCTTCTCAGCGCACCTCTTATTCTCTTCTCCCACCAACATCTCTTCCTCCGATGGAGAAGGCAAAGCAACCCCCGACCACATCGCCCGGCCCTGCGCCCTGTCTCCGCGGTAGGGGCGGCGGCGCCAGCAGCAGCAGCAGCGCCCGTCCGGAGTCGCCTTCCCCTTACCTGCAGGACAGAGGCGCCGGAGTAAGCCGGTGCTTGCTGCGCGAAGGGCGGGCGCCTTGTTGAGCTCCACGACCGCCGCCTCCCTCGTCCGGCTGCCCGGGAGCTGGTGCTGCCGGCCGAAGCGGCGGCGCTAGAGGGCGCGCGTCCTGGAAAGGGATGGATGGATGGATGGATAGATAGATGGAAGGAAGGAAGGAGGAGAGGAAAGAGGAAAGGTGGGGTGGTGGCGGGCGAAGACAGCTGCAGCAGGCAGCCCTCTTCCCTAAACCCGGGTGGGTCAGGGGGCGGCGGAAAGGAATAGGAGGGTTTCCCGCGTGGAAAGGCTGCAAGCGGAGGCTGGACGGCGGCGCTCGTACATCGCGCGTGTGCACGGGCTGTGCCTCGCCGGTGTGCATGGCCCAGCGTGCGCGCGCACGCCCAGCAAGGCTCTAGGAGCGGCGGTGCATTTTCTGGGTTCCGGGGCGGGAACTGGGGCAGCCCCCGGTTTTGCAAAGGCATCTTGGAGGCGTTGGGTGTGCAGATGGACGCAGGTGGTGGGGGCCCTTACGGGGAGGGTCGAGGAGGGGGAGTCCGGCAAGGCAGAAGGTGCCCCAGAGATTGCCAACTTTCCAAGAGGTCCCTACAGCGGTGCCTTTGGATCTGGGGAAAGAATTAGCAGGGCCAAGACAGCCTTTACACTGCTGGTTATTTTTATTTTTATTTGCTGTGAAGCGCATAACAGGCCAAGCAGATTGCTTCTCTGTTCCTTCCCCAGTTTGCACCCCCGACGTGCGCAAGGAAAGCTTTGCGCATTTGGGGAGGGGACCTTTCTTCCCTCACCCTTGCCTTCCGCTTTTAACAAGCGGCCAACTGTGCAGGAACTGAGCCGCTGGAGCCCTTCCTCCTATCAGGTGATGGGAAAGAGATTCATGTGCTTAATTTCTGCACGATTCCTTAATTTCTGCAGAGCTGGTGCCACAGGAGAGTTAAAGGGTAGGTAGGGGGTGACGGGTAGCGCTGTGGTCTGAACCGAGCCTAGGGCTTGCCGATCAGAAGGTTGGCGGTTCGAATCCCCGTGACGGGGTGAGCTCCCGTTGCTCGGTCCCTGCTCCTGCCCACCTAGCAGTTCGAAAGCATGTCAAAGTGCAAGTAGATAAATAGGTACCGCTCCGGCGGGAAGGTAAATGGCGTTTCTGTGCGCTGCTCTGGCTCCCTCAGCCAGTAAAGCGAGATGAGCGCCCAACCCCAGAGTCGTCTGTGACTGGATTTAACAGTCAGGGGTCCCTTTACCTTTACCTTTACTTTTTGGGCGTGAGGACAACAAGCTTCGCCAATAACTCGCCCCATCCCTGCCCTGTGGCTGGACTTTTGTGGTTACTGGAAAGGAGCATTTTTTTAAATTATTATTTCTATCATAGCTCATTATAACTGAATCATTTAAATGGAGGTTAAATCCAGGCTACTATAATCCTAAACGTGCTTCCTGGGAAAGTTAACCCCACGACTTCAGAGAAGAGATTTTAGGATTGGGGCGCTGAAGTGAGACCTGCGGGTATCGGGCAGTATAATAATAATAATAATAATAATAATAATAATAATAATAATAATACCCTCATTTCTCTCTTTCAGAAATCTAACATGTAGGGAGAGGGTTGTCTCACCAGAAATTCACTTTGCCCCTTCTGTGCTCCCTGTCTTAGTTTGTTTTAATCTACAAAACAGTATTAACAACAAAATAGCAACCCAACTAGGGTTACCGTATTTCAAACAGTGAAATATGTTTCACTGGTTTTTGTTGGGTTTTTTGGGCCAAAGTTGTTGAGCAAAATTGCACTAAATAGTAGGCTTTTTGAGCTATTTTTTATGGAAAGGTTGCCATATGTTGATTTCCGCCAGGACACTGCTACCAGCTGCAGTATTCCAGATATGTCTGGGGAAATTCCAGGTGTATGGTAACCCTAAAATAAGTTATGCACGCACCCCCCCCCTTCCCCTGGCCATAATCTTGCGCTCAGTGGCAGAAATTCCATTCTGAAAGTTCCTTTCTCCTCCTCTGGAAACAGCTCCCTTATAAAGGCTCCTAGGGCTGGAGGATGGGGCAAGACAGGTGGGGAAAACCATTGACCAATGGCCAGTACAAAGTCCCTCTCCCCTCACCTGGGTGTGGCACTACATTGGGAACCCCAGGGCTATAATCTCAGGAACCAGGGTAAAGGGTGCATGTGGGAAACTTGACCAAGCATTGCTGAGCAAACTGTCCCAGTGGCCCAGCCCCAGGAGAAAGTGTATCTCTGCACCAAAGCCACTGTGGTGTAGTGTTTAGTGTTGGACTAGGACTCAGAAGAACCAGGGTTCAAATCCTGACTCGGCTACGGAGCTCATTGAGCGACACTTAGCCTATCCTACATTGCAGTGTTGTTGTGGAGATATAACGGGGGAGGCGCAAACCACATTTACCAGCTTGAGCTCCTTGGAGGAAAGGTAGGATATCAAAACATAAAAGTGTGCGCAGCTGCCCCCAGAAATAGTTGCGTTGCGGTTCCTCCTTGCTGGAAAGAGGGGTGTGTCCACACACTCGCAGAAATAAAATTCTGCATCGACAAAAGCTGGCTTCTGCGGCCGGCATGAAATATACGCACAGGGTATGTTTGCGTAATTTCTCATTGGCGGAATTTTGAATTAAAAACAAAAAAAAAAGATTCTGCACAAGTTGTGAGCGTTTGTGGGACACTGAGGTTGCACCCAATGAGTGTTAAAAATTGATTCACTGAGACACTTGTTTGGCTTCTGCAGTTTTAACAAGTATTGCCTGCTCGCTTCCAAGCCGATCTTGGCATTCTTATGGACTAGAAACTTCCTTTAAAAAAACCCTGTGAACACTCAAGTATTGCTTCCAGCATTATTATTATTTTTTTCATGCTCCCAGGAATTTCAACATACACACAGTGCTTCTTTATAGATCAGGCCAGGCTTAGTGCAAGAAGCTTCATAGTGGATTGTGTGTGTTTGCAAGCACCACATGCTCCCATTTTGTGGTGCATTGAGAAGCCACCTGGACGTCTTTGCAACATGGAGCAAGCTACTGTTAGCATTTCACAGTCTGGAAGGTGTTCCGTTTACCTTCTGGAACTGGGGAAACAGACAAGCCACGGGGACACAGCATCTGCAGAGTCACAGCACTGGGGCAGAGGGAGATCGCTCGTTCCCATGCACACAGAGTGCACGGATTCTGCAATGTCCTGCATATATACACACTAGGGGCTGCCAGGTTTTGACTGTGCACCGACAGAAATGAATGTAACTTCTTTATGCCTGCACGCCTGATGATGAAAGCACATCCACCCACAGGCACAGATTTACCTTGTTGGATTTACAGTGGTACCTTGGTTCTCAAACTTAATCCTTTCCGGAAGTCCGTTCCAAAACCAAAGCGTTCCAAAACCAAGGCACACTTTCCCATAGAAAGTAATGCAAAATGGATTAATCCATTCCAGACTTTTAAAAACAACCCCTAAAACAGCAATTTAACATGAATTTTACTGTCTAACGAGACCATTGATCCATAAAATGAAAGCAATAATCAATGTACTATGCTATAAAATTCCGTAATTTGGGGGATTCCAAATTGAGAAAATGGGGGAAGATTGTAACTGTGTATAAGACAACCCACAATTCTGATCATAATTTTTTAATAAAAAAAACCCTAGTCTTATACACGGAAAAGTACGGTAAATAAGACCGTATTGTAGATGATAAAAATTAAAAATAATGTTTTTTTCTTACCTGCACTGATGATAGTCGTTGTTTGGATGGGGGGCTTTTATCCATTTCAGTCAATCAATCAATCAATAGCTAAACTGGGTTCCACATAGTCACAAAAACAAATTAACCAAAAAAGCCTCAAGAACAAAAACGCAAAATAAATAGCAAAAACAAAAGTGCCAAATACAGCGGTACCTTGGTTCTCGAACTTAATCCATTCCGGAAGTCCATTTGACTTCTGAAATGTTCGAAAACCAAAGCGCAGCTTCTGATTGGTGCAGGCGCCTTGAAACAATAGCCAATAGCCACGTCGGATGTTCGGCTTCTGAAAAAAGTTTGAGAACCGGAACACTTACTTCTGGTTTTTGGTGTTTGGGAACCAAGGCGTTTGAGAACCAAGTTACCACTGTACCTGCAAAAGCAAGTCTGGGTTTCTTGCTTGTGCACATGCTTTTTCATACAGACCGTGCCAAGGTGAAGAATATTTTTTTCCGCCTGAGGGCCACGTTCTCTTCTGTGGAACCTTCTGAGGGTCACATGCCCGTGGTGGGTGGGGCCAGGTGCAAAAGTGGGTGGGGCAATGAATTTACATTTTTCCTTTGTATGTTTATAGACACTCCCCCCTCCCCAATCCAGGCAAGCAAGAGACATGGTCAGAGTTCAAGGCCACATTGCAGTCAGGCAAAAACATTCAAAGTGTGAAGCCACATTTGACCCCTGGGCCTGAGATTCCCTGCAAAACCATATTCAACACATTGCCTTAAGAATTCATATTTACATTAGTTAGTCGTCCCATAATGTAAGAGCTCACACTCATAACTAGTTATCCTTACCGGATTCATTCCTTCTTTTCATCTGTGATGAAATGATGTATGTCTTATCTCCCACCCTTTAAAAACTAGATTGTAAGCTCACAGGGAAGAAATGGAGGCAGTGAGAGATTTCACTTTCTTGGGATCCATGATCACTGCAGATGGTGACAGCAGTCACGAAATTAGAAGACGCCTGCTTCTTGGGAGGAAAGCAATGACAAACCTAGACAGCATCTTAAAAAGCAGAGACATCACCTTGCCGACAAAGGTCCGTATAGTTAAAGCTATGGTTTTCCCAGTAGTAATGTACGGAAGTGAGAGCTGGACCATAAAGAAGGCTGATCGCCGAAGAATTGATGCTTTTGAATTATGGTGCTGGAGGAGACTCTTGAGAGTCCCATGGACTGCAAGAAGATCAAACCTATCCATTCTCAAGGAAATCAGCCCTGAGTGCTCACTAGAAGGACAGATCCTGAAGTTGAGGCTCCAGTACTTTGGCCACCTCATGAGAAGAGAAGACTCCCTAGAAAAGACCCTGATGTTGGGAAAGATGGAGGGCACAAGGAGAAGGGGACGACAGAGGATGAGATGGTTGGACAGTGTTCTCGAAGCTACTAACATGAGTTTGGCCAAACTGCGAGAGGCAGTGAAGGATAGGCGTGCCTGGCGTGCTCTGGTCCATGGGGTCACGAAGAGTCGGACACGACTGAACGACTGAACAACAACAACAACAAAGCTCAAGGGGGCAGAAGTCTCCTGGAGTTTTTTTTAAACTGAGGTTGCTCTGTAAAGTTCCAAATGCATTGATTTTAGAAATAAAGGGCTCTACTATGGGCAGTGGAGTAGCAATGGGGGGCAGGGGTGGTGGTTTGCTCCCGGTGCCGTGTCTCCGGGGGGTGACAAGGCATGTGGTTTGCCGGCAGTGGCACTCCAGTGCTGTATGGACGGTGCCGAGGATCCTGGCACCGTCCGTACGGCGCCAGAACGGTGCTGCCGGCACCCCGCTATGCACAGCGCATGTGCGGCGTCGCTACGTACGGCGCATGTATCGTACGTAGCGACACTGCACATGTGCGCTACGTAGCGACTCCCCGCCTCCGGGTGCACGTCATGTTTGCCGCCCCCAGGTGCCCAAGCGGCTTCCTGCGCCACTGGCTACGGGACAACTGTGGTTTAATTTGCAGATTCCGCATCCTCTTTTGTAAGGTTTGTTTGACAGTTTGTGTGTAACATCAAAACAGAAAGAAGTTTAATATACATGTTTGAGGTACTAGTCTTTGTTTCAAGCTTGCATATTAGCTACACATACACAGTACACACACATTTAGGGACTCCACTGCAGATTTGTGTAGGGTTTACTCCTTAGCCTTTTCTTTTCCCAAATATATCTCACAAAACAGTGGAGGTTTAGGATCAGAGTTTTCTTTCTCCTAGATGGGCTACTTACCTTCCCAGGTTGGTGAACCCCATCTGTGGCAGATCTGCCCCACGCTTTCCCCTACAGCACATGCAGAAACCGCCTTATTGACAGTTGAACCCACTATTGGACCTGTCTGCTCAATCCGCCAGAGCTTGTCTTTGTATGCAAGGGTAAGTTGCTAACTCACCAAGGCTTTTGAGACCCATCAGCCAACCCTCACCTGGTTTAGCTGGGCAGTCGAAGCCGTTCCCGGGGTGTTGCTGCCGTCACATGCTGATAGCTTCTAGGAGCCACAAGTGAGAGCTGAGTGCAGGATAGGGAGAAAAAGTGGACAAACTATACCCCACAAGGAGCACGACATGCCCCCCTGCACTGCCCCTCCCCTAATACCTGCTGTCCCCTTGGAAAACCGGGACATTTGAACAAATCTTGGTGTGTACATTGGGAACACGACTGCATGCTTCAAATTCAACAGCCCTCCCAACTTCGTGTCCGTTTTCAAGTGGAGGCAGGAAACTGCAAAAAGCTACAATGCAATTTTCAACTTAAAAGACTGAGAGCTCAGTGTATGCCTGTTTATCAATTTAATTACCCATTTGAAGTTTGGTCATAAACACTTTACATTTCAAAGGGTGTAGGGAGGGAAATGCAGAACACATTGACATGCAGATTATGTTGTAAAGACTGTGATATCACGGGGAAGATTGGGGTGCGTGTCCAGGACACAATTCTACGCTTCAAGTTCAAACCCCAGCTCAACCCTCCCAGGCACAGGTCTTCTTATGTGTACACACTCTCACAATTAATTTTCAGCTGGAAGTTGGGCGCTCCCGATGAGAGTTTTGTGACTGTTCTGATTTGAGCAGGCAGTCTTTGGAACCTCTCTTTCCAAAACAAGGTTTCAGGGGTGTGTGGGTGTGTGGGTGTGTCCCCAGTGGTGCACCCATCGCACACATGCTCGGCTGGCGTGCGCCTTTGCAGCCACACACTGCATGGAAAACCTGCCACTCATTTCCCAGCATGCGTAGGCTCACCAGAGATGTCTCTCGCTCCTGATCGCCTTGTCTCTCTGTGCTTGTTCTGTGCAGAGATAGCCCTTGGGCTATGCTGACTTGAAACATATGGATTTGCTCTTGCCTGGCCACTCTCTGTGGCCATGTGGTTTCTGGCGTCCAGAGGACAGAGTCTAACATGAAGCAGGGAGAGAGAGGACACCGTGATCGACTCACATCTTCACAAGCTGTTCTTTCGTATGCACTTACATGCCAGTTCTAAAATAAAAGGAACCAGGACACATGCCTGCTTAGAAGTTGCTTTTTTCTGATGCTCCAAAAACCCAGATTATGAGACTGGCTGTGTTTACTTTGTCTGGAATGTGAAACGTTTTGTGCATGCTCAGAGGACCCTGCGCCTGCCAACAACCAGTAAGGGATGGCTGCTTTCATAACTGGCTGAGTGAGTTCCAGCTCCTCGGCCCCCATTCCTTGCTTCACAGAGGATTTTGATGGATCAAGTGTTGCCTGAAAAATTCTGGTTCCATATAGACACACTGGGTTGCAGTCAAAGTAGACTCAAAATAGACCCACTGATTTTAATGGGCATGGTGAATGCAGATCCATTATTCGCAATGGATCAACTTCTGAGTAGGACTCTTACAAAAAAAGCACTTTGAGTAGGACTTAGAGCAGGCTTCCTCAACCTCCCCCCTCCAGATGTTTTGAGACTATAATTCCCATCATCCTTGACCACTGGTCCAGCTAGCTAGGGGTCATGGGAGTTGTAGGCCAAAAACATCTGGCGGGCCGAGGTTGAGGAAGCCTGACTTAGAGGGATACAACTCTCAGGCTGCATACATACCATACATTTAAAGCACATGCCTTCCAAGGAATTCTGGGAAGTTTAGTTTGTTAAGGGTACTGGGAACTGTAGCTCTCTGGGGTTAAACTACAGTTCCAAAGAAATTTGGGGGAAGTTTATGCTGTGTATGCAACCCCAATTTCTTTCAAGGGACACATTAAACCATTACTAGAGTCACACACATTCTGTGCAAGTAGCAGCTAAGAGACTGAGCTGTAAATCAGGAATTCTTCAATTCAAATCTGACTTCTGCCATATGGTGAGTAGCTGGGTTTAGGCAAGCCACTCTCCCAAAGCCTCACACTCCCCATCAACAATATCAGGATGATAATCCTATCAGGGTACTTCCAGACTGCCACTATTTTGGGGGGTGCAATTCAGTCACATTATCGGCAAATTCAGGTTGCGCAATTAAAGTTGATACTCGCTTCCTCCCCAAAACTAGATTTATTTTTTCTTCTTATTCTACATTTTAAATACTTCATTGAAATTCATAGGTAACATACACAATATACCAAGATGAAAATAATCGTGTACTAATAATCTTACATATGTTTACATAAATTAAATTTATGCAATCTCTCCCCCCCCCATCTTTTTACTAACATAGAATAGACTTCCTATCATTTCTCGATGCATAACCTTTCTGGTGATGAATGTACTTATCATTATTACCTTACTCTTTCTGTATTTTCGAATACTTTCTTACAACAATTCATACCTTTTTGCTTGTTTCTTAACAGTTTGTTTAGACATGGGGCATTCAAACACTGCCATAGATATTGTACCGCTGTTATTATTCTGTAATTATCTCTTCTATTTATCCCATTTTTGATAAACTCTTGTCTTGTGTTACCTCTTAGTCTGTTAGTCAATTGCACCATTTCCGCATATTCCAGTAATTTGCACTGCCAATCTGATAATGTTGGAACCTTTTCCCCCTTACTAATTCATTGCGATCAGTATTCGGGCTGCAGCCGTTGCATATAGAAAAAATTCTCTTAGATTTTTTGGAATGTCTTTACCTAAAATACCAAGCCGAAAAGCTTCTGGCTTTTAAAAAAATGTTAACTTAAAGAAATGAGGTTCCAAAACTCTCTAGTCTTTCTGCATGTCCACCACATGTGATACATATCTCCTTCACCTTCCCCACACCGCCAACAATTGTTCGCTATGTTTTTATACATCTTTGAAAGTTTTGATGGGGTGAGATACCATCGATATTGCAGATGCTTAACAGACCTGACTAGTCTATTTGTTTAATAAAGAAACTGGTTTTGCCATTTTGGAAGCCCTCTATCTCTGCAGAATCTCATCTTGAAATTGTAAAACACAGGATTTGGGATAACGGAGTCCCTTGACTCATGATAAACGGATTATAAATTGACTCAATCGGTTTACCTGCATTTTGAAGACCTGCCCCATGTGAATATACACATATTGGGTATACATGCGCCCGTGCGCAACTATTCCAAGCAGGGAATTGCATGGAGCCATTATGTCAGGATGAAGAAAGGGCAGCTCTTTGGCTACAGGCACCTGCCTGTCACTGTCCCTCGCTGTCACGCCACCGCCCGGCGGCACATATCAGCACATTGCAGGCTAATCCTAGCCGACAAACAGGCCTGGCGGGCGAGGTTACCACAGGAAAGAGCAATTACTCCGAGCACGCACGGGAACCCTGGGAGGAGCGAAGGGGCAGCGGGGGTGATGGCGAAGCGGAGCTCAACTGGACATCTTCAGATGGCTGCAGGCCGCAAAAGCCATTTCGAGCACGGGGCTGTCCCTCCGATGCTTTAGATCGGGAGGGGAAACTGCAGCCTTCCATACATTGCTAGGCACAGACTCCAACATCATCAAGCGTGCCGGTTGGGGATGATGGGAGTTGGAGTCCAAAAAGAGGGTCACTCACTCCTGCTTAAAATGCCCCCCAGAAAATCCAGGCTTCCATCCCCTTCCATTCTTCCCTAGTAGATCAGGGCTGGGGAACCTGAGTCTCTGCAGCTGTTGTTGTTCTCCAGCTGCCATCAAAGGCCCCCAGGTAGGATAGCTGATGGTCACTTCCCTGCAACTGGATTCCTCGACCTCCCATTTTTGTCCCTCTCCCCTCACTGCAGAGCATTCCCTATCAGAAGATGGGTGAGTTCCACCAGCGCTACACCGACAAGACGCAGCCTACACACCCTCCACCATTCTGAGAAAACCCCTCAATCCTGATGTTATTCTATGTCAGTACAAATACCTGCTGGAAATGTAAAGAACAAGAAGGGACCTTTTATCATATGTGGCAGACTCGTAAGGTAATAAAAGCAGTCTGGGAGATTATATATACTGGTATAATGAAATGGGGGGGAAATGTTTAAAATAACCTTTGTTTAAAAAACAACAACCCAGAAGCTTTCTTATTAGGAATTATAGGTACTGACATCCCAAAAGAGCAGAAAAGACTTTTTATGTATGGGACAACAGCCGCTTGGAATCCGTTTTACTAGCTCAGAGATGGAAAGAAGACCAAGTCCCAACCAGAGAGGAATGGCAAACCAAGCTGATGGACTACGCCGAAATGGCAAAGCTGACTGGAAAACTCAGGAACCAAAACGTTAAAAAAGAATGGGGGGAAATTATGTTATCTAGGAGGCCACTCTAAGCAGATGGAAACATTAGCAGGATTTTAATTTAACTTGTTATGTAACAAATATTATGGATAATATGGATTGATATAAATCAATAATATGCAGTTGTAAATGTTGAGAATAGGACCCCATGGAGGGGGTGGGGGGGGGAGTCGTGAGATTCAGAGGAATCTCAATATATGGATATGCATTTGGATTGTTCAGATTTTATATTTGTATTTATATTTGTAAAATCAAATTAAAAGGATTAAAAATAAAATGTTATTTTATTTTTATCCTCTGGTAGATTTACAAAAAGAAAAACACACACCAATAAATAACTTTTAGAAAGGGGCAAGATTAGGCAATGGACGCGCAAAGCATTAAAAAAACCAAACCTCTTTATGCTCTGTTCCACTCCCCCTTTCTTCCTGCCCAGGGCGAGCCTGCTCTCTGCCTGCACCTCAGAGACAGGACACCACACGGGGCTGGGCCTCAGCAGTGGCAGCCTCTCCTGTTCCTTGCCTGCCCTCCAGCAGCCACTACAAGCTGCTCAAAGGAGGAGGCCGGCGGCAGCAGCCATGGAAAGGCAACAGGATGTTTCCTCACCGCCACCACTGGGGACAAGTACCGGCTCATCCTCTTCCCTGAGCTTTGCCGCAGCAGCACTGGCAGGGGAAATAGGGACATTCCGGGATCAAATCAGAAGCCGGGATGGCTTTCGTCATTCCGGCACTATCCCTGGAAAATCAGGACACTTGGATGGTATGGATCAAACGGCTACCCTGGGGAAATCGGAGGTTCTGACTCTTTTTTTTCTTCCTTCCACTTTTTCTCTCCCTCTTTCTTCTCCAAGACCTACGACTTAAGATCCCCTTTGAGGAAATTCCTTAGGTTGCATTCCTTCCACATACAGAGAACTCGGAGTCCCAATTCTCTCACCTCCCCCTCCCCTTCCCCTTGATGTATAGCGACTCATTGATCTTCTTCCTGCTGAGAACATGAAATTCTATGTTTCCAGCCTTCTCTCCCAGCAGCATGCAATAACTCATTTGTGCCTCTCGGAGAAGCCGGATTTCCCAGCTGCCCCAGCCCCCCAACACTTGTAGCCACTGAACCCATGCTTGGGAGCACTACGGAGGAAAGGGGCTGGGGCAGCAACATGGACCATTATTTCCATGGCAACTGCATCCATGGCAATGGGCCAACCAGTCAATCACTTCCCTTCCACATCTGGCTGGTGGTGTGGTGGGAGACCAGAAGGAAAGGTTTCTAGCTTAACCTCATCTGTAATCGGCGTGGTGACGAAGGAGAAGGAAGTTCTTACTCAAATGATCACACCGGACAACAAGAGCAGCTTAAGAGGGGGAGTGATTGGCACTCAAAGACTTTGCCCTAGAAGTCCCTTTGCAGGTGGTTTTGGTTGGTACAAACTGCTCACAAACAGACTTCAGACTCTAAGCACCAATTGGCAATACCTCTCAGCGATAGCCCAGAGACATCCCCTCTGAGGTCCATTTCCAAACCATTTGTACTGATGCCCCATAGGCCATTGGCGAGGCACCCGACATCATAATGATGTTGGGTGATTGACAGGTGGGTGGTCCTGCCCACCTGTCAAAGGTGCTCTGCGGGTGGCAAAGGGTTAGATCTAGAGCAGAGGTCGCCAGGCTTTGGGGGACAATGTGCACATCTATAATTCTCACCAAGTGCCATGGGCCCCAATTGCAAAATAGCTACCACTAGGATGTGGCATAAAACACACAGCACTGAGCTGTGGCTAAATGTAAGATGTGATTAATAAACTCAAGCACTCAATGATCTGGATTAGAAATGGCTGCAACTTTATTGATTACGGATACAGGTGGATTTGGGGCTCAGGCATTGGGTGTATATATAATTTTAAAATGGTAAGTACCCCCAAGTTCCTGCTTTAAAAAACACAACAACCTGGCAATGCCCATCGACTTGGGGGAGTTCAGCTCCCTCAATTATTTTATGGGGGGGGGCTGAAGGTACTTTGGCCCCAAGAGCTTGCTCCTATGGTGATGGCAGCCCCACCTTTACTTCACATCACACCTGATTTAACCAGTAGTTCCTCTGCCTGCCTGGCTTGGCAAATATCATGAGGTTTCACTACACCACAGCAAGGCTTACTCTTGTGTCCAGGCAAATGTGGGCTGAGTTGCGGCAGAGAGAAAGAGAGGCACCATTTTTATTTTTTATTTTGCTGCGTGTGGCATCTCTGCACACCTCCACAAAGAAAGGGCACACTTGCGCTGTGCTTATTTTGATCTGCGAGTTGGCTCGGAAACGTCGGTGGCGAAGAGAACAAAGTTGGCAGCGGGGAAAGAATTTGGTTCCAGGAAATGATACTTTATCAATAGGAAAGCTGTTGCTTGCGCCAGGATGAAAGAAGCAGCTCCATCCAGTTGGGAGGCTCTGATCCATCCAAGGGGAAGCAGGCCGTCCTTCAGCTCAGCAGTCTTGCTCTGCCTGCAACAGCATTGCATCTCCCTTCTCGGATTCTATTTGTAGTTCTGGTGCGAGGGCCGTTTATGTCAAGAGTGGTGAATGCTGGTTTTCCTAAAGGCTCTCCACAGAACTTGGGCTACAACCAAGATCTCTGGCTGCCATCCACAGATCGGGGAGGTTTTCCTTCCCTTCTCTTTCTCATTGTACCAGAACCCCACAAAAGTCGGTTACAGAATGCACAATTAGCACGAGGAATGCGCACCACTGCAGGATGTGGCGGAAGGCAGCCATTAGCCTTGACGGCTTTTGAAAAAGGGGGCCTGATCAACAGCTGTTAGACATTATTGCTAATGGAACACCCATGTAAGGAACACAGGGCTGTCTCTGTCATTAGGCAGAGTGAGGCAACCGCCTCGGGAGGCAGATGATGTTGGGGAGGGAGTCAGGGCATGGAAGGACAGAGCACAGGGCCCCAAAAGCTGCCATGCTGCGTCCGGGTGCAGTAGCTGTTCCACTGCAAGTTTCGAAGGAAGGTTTGACTACCGGTCAAGTCAGTTTCTGTATGTAGAAGCTTTGGGCATCCGTGTGTCTTTGGGGCAGTCCAGACCTTACATGCTGGGGGTGGGGAGCCACAGTTGCCAAATGCAGCCCTCCTGTGCTTTGTTCTTGGGTCTCTTTCCAGGCCACACACCCCTCCTCAGCCAAAACCTCCCTCTTCAGGCCTTAGTCTGCTGGCCTTGCTCTGCCTGGCTGCAGGGTCCTCTGGTAATTCCTCTTGCTTGCCTGCATGGAGGGTTTAATAGAGAGGGCTGGGTGCATAGTAACTAGGGTTGCCATATTTTGAAAAGTGAAAACCCTGGCACAAGATTTAGAGAAGGCGTCCCGGTTTCTGATTTGATCCCAGAATGTCCCACTTTTCCTTAGGATGTCCCTGATTGCACTGGAGGGTAGGTATGGAGTTGTCCAACCCCCAGGCTGTCTGAAGGCAATTCTGTATAGGGAAGTTTTTAATGCCTCTAATATGTTAAGTGGTGAGACTAGGCCGAAGCCTGCTGGCATTTCAGTGGGCAGTAAAAATACTCTTATTCTGTGTGGTTCTTAATGGCTTTTAATATAGGAGTGAAGGTTTTAGCTCCGCTCCATTTGATTTTAAGGTTTTTCCTTTTCATTCTTGTTAATTAATGGGTGCGGGGGTTTGGGGTTTTGTTTTGTTTTGTTTTTTTGCTTGGTTGTTTTATGTAAATTGCTCTTATGGGGCCCTTGAGTGATATAAATGTGTTCTGAAAGTAAATTAGTAAATAATCTTAAAACGCCAGGGAGAAATCCTAGGAACGGAAGGGGGAACACACTGAGCATGCTCAGTGGATGTGGGATGCTGGCCGGCTGTTGGGGCAGACAGAGGAAGCAGAAAATTAGGTGGGAGGGAGGGAGAATGGAATTCTGTGGGATAAATCAGCCTTATATAACCGATATGTTTAACTCTGATTAATGCATGACAGGGTTAAGACCATAGAGCAAGCTGTTCTGCCAGGCACACTTCCTTCCTTGGGAGGAAGCGTTACCAATCTCACTTCTACTATGTGAACCCTACCAGTAAGAGGTCTAAGCTCGATGCTCCAAATCTAGACCACATGGCTTAAGCAAGCCACCTTCATGTTTCTGTACCAATAATTTAGAAACATTGATCACTCTGGAACTGACCTAAGTTTTTTTTCTGCCTATCTTGCTACTGTATGGAAAAGAACATGAATTTGGCCTTTGAAGCCTTTGTAATTCTAATGGATTATTTAAAATTTGTTGTACCGGTATTTGATATAAGTTGTTTAAAGTTATAGTGACTTTTTATATTGGATCAGGTGGTTATCATTAATGTTTGATGTTTTGTTTTTGTTTTTATATGTGTTGGAAGCCGCCCAGAGTGGCTGGAGCAACCCAACCAGATGGGCGGGGTACAAATCAAAATTATTTATTTATTTATTTGTAAGTAAACCATTTTTAACTTACCAAATGTGTGGTCTCTTTCTTTGCTAAGGGAAGTGGGGAATTTTGGAAGCAACTTAATAGGGAATGTTTTAAAGGACTAAGCCTATAGTTCCACTTACATTTACTTTGCTGCATGGTTTGTGATTTTTAAATCTCTGCTTGGACTCTCTCACCAAAGAATACTTGCCCCTAACCTGGATCTAGGCTTCCAGGAAATTCTCTTTTGTATTTTTCTACCTAGTGCTTTATTCTTTTAACCAAACAAAAAATACGAAAACCAACACATTCTGCCCTACCAGCCCCAATGGGAATCAGGCATTCATTTTATCCTTTAGAGATTGTGACTGGCTTAAAATCAACCAGCAAGCTTTGTGGCTGAACAGGGATTTGAACCCAACTCTTCCTGGCCTTAGACCAGTACTCTGAGAACCGTACCACACGCCTTATAATCCAAAAATAAAAGAATGACAATGGAAAGCCATATAATCCTACACCCCACCCCCTCACACACAATAGTAAAAGAACAGGCAGCAGCAAAGTAGGCAGGCGACAGATGACAGAAGGATCATGTCAGCGTTTGCCAAAAGCCTGAGAGAATAAAAAGGCTTTAACTTGAGCATTTAATGTATTTTTAAAATTAGGTTTGAGTCTCCCTTTCCTCCAAGGAGCTCACAATTCCCCCCCCCCTTTATATCCTCACAACAACCCTGTGAGGTAGGTCTGTTGGACAGAGGGAGTGACTAGGCGCAGGCCACCCAGAGTGACTAGGATCAACCTGTCTACCAGGAGGACCTAGCACTGGCAACCAACTGTGCCGTTGTCCCATCTTGCTTACTGTGTCTTGGGAGAAGAGCTTTGCTGCCAAAGAACGAACCGAGCTGAGCTGAGTCAAGCCTGCAATTGACCGTGGGGTACTGATGTTTCATTCGGGGTGGGTGAATCTGTCAGTGTTGGTTTCCCTCCATTTTCCATCTTCTCCCCAATCTTAAATTCAGTTCTCCATATTTCCACATCAGTTAGCAATTAGAAAATTAAAATTCATTAGCTTTTCAGTGAGGATTCCTTCCAATAAACACTTGCATGTGTCTGTGCAATTTCCCCTAATTTATATTTATCTTATCAAGCAATTTCTCCTTATATAATGTATTTTCATATATGCATATATGAAACACGTTGTACATTTACTAATCATAGAATATGCACATAAATGTGTCTATGCAATTTTCCCTAAATTATATTTATGTTATCAAACAATTTCTCCTTATATTATGTTTTTTCATATATGCATATATGAAACACGTTATATATTTACTAATCATAGAACTGTAGAGTTGGAAGGGAACCTGAGGGTCATCTAGTCCAACCCCCTGCAATGCAGAAATCTTTTGCCTAAGGTGGGGCTCGAACCCATGACCCTGAGATTAAGCATCTCATGCTCTACTGACTGAGCTATCCCAAGATCAAGCCGATGGCACCCAGCATTCCCAGGCGGTCTCCCATCCAAGTACTAACCAGGCCTGACCCTGCTTAGCTTCCGAGGTCAGACGAGATCATGAGTGTTCAGGGTAGTATGGCAATAGATGCATGTTTAAGACCACTGTCCCTGGGACACTGGGCTTCAGCTTGTAGGTCAAGACCCACTAGTGAGGTCATGGCCTGATGCAAGGTGGGTTGCAACAGGAGCACTACCACCATGCAAATATATGGTAAAAGATTAAGACATGGAACCCTAAGTGCATGCTTGGGTTAAAAGTGGATCTGAAACGGCCAGAGACTAGTGCCCTAGCATATGAATTTTTGTACACACTACTTGCCTAGAGAACTGAATTGCAAAATTCAGAGATGTGCAAATTTCAGATACCGTTTTGGTATGCAAAGTGTGAATTAGGTAGGATCACCTATGAATGTGAACTGAAACAGATTTATACAGGTATTAGGTCAGTCTCCCTGTCCATCTCAATGCATTTCAAGGTCACAGAACATTGGGAAGGGCAATCTTTTGGGTGGGGGTGGAGGGCTTTTGGGGAATATCCTGCAAAAACCATTATGAAAACAACTAAGCACTCTGAAACACATTTTAATGGCTATTTGGAAAAGCAATTCACTCCTCGGGACTTTCAGCAACATAGTTTTCTCCCGGGCTGCTAGCTAATCTTTGGCACTCTGCAACAAGGTGATTGGCAAATGGAACTGCAAATATTACCGGGGTCTCCAAATAGCTCTCTGTCTATTATGCATCTCAGCATTAATGGGAGCGATGCTGCAGAGCTAGAGACCCTTCCAAAGAGGCAACTTAATTAAAACCTCTGCAGTTTTCTTGTTAATGGTAGGACAGGGAATGGCTTCACTGAAGGTCTTTGCTGGCTGCGTGTGCTACTGAAAGAGGGAGCAGGCAGTGGCACCATCGGGGGGGGGGAGACGGGGGGGGGGAGGCCCTGGGCTCCACTAAGCAGAATGAGCTGGTGGACCCCCAAATGCAATGGGGCTGGCTTGCCGCATTCTGAAGTAAGCAAAGTAAGATGTAGCATCATCTGAAGAGCCTTTCTCCTGTAAGATACTTAAGTCTATAGCCTAACCTAACTACATCAGTGGGTTGGACTAACTACAACATTGACTGGTTGGTCGATGGATGCAGAAGAATGGTGGGAGGAAGCAGCTGGGGAACCCCCAAGGGAAGAAGGCTCGGTGCCAGGGGATTGGTGGTAGGACGTCAATGAGTGGTCAGAGGGAGAAGACTGGGAGGAGGAGTTGGAAACTGAAGAGGTAACAGGGAGAATCTGCAGTAAACTGAAGTCCAGAAGCAGAAGCAGGGAAGCAGAGAGGCCAAGAGGCAGAGATGAGTCAGGCTGCTGAAGGAGCACGGGGATCTCCCCTCCTGGTCTCCCAGGACCAGGAGAGGCATGAAGCGGAACGAGCATAGGCAGGCACGCTGGCATAGTCTCATATTGCTTGGGGGGGGGGAACCCTGGAGGGGAATAGACTTAGGTGGCTGTGGGACGGTGGGGAACTTTAGTTTCTGCAACTGCCTCATATGGGGGGGGACAAGACCTACCAAAGAGTGCTCATTAGGCCTGGTATGCTTGTGTGGATCCTGCATTTCTAATAAGGAGTTAATTCCACCCCCTCTGTGTTTTTCTGCAGGCTCGCTACTGACAACAGGGTGGCTCTGCGTGCCATCGGCTCTGGCTCCACCTGCTGGCAGTCTCCCCATCTTCTACACCCCCTCCCTTGCAGCGGAGTCAGCATTCTGGAACCCCGGAACTGGTTTTGAATTTCTGCTGTTGGCTTGCTGGAAGGCTGAATCCTCTTAAACCAGAAAAAAGATAAGGTTAGCTGGAGGAGGCTAGGCATGGATGCCAGTCTTGCGGAGGCTTTGAACTGGGAGAATCTGCCTCCATAGCCTATTCATTCCAGAGGATGCCATGCTGGGTTTTTTTTGGGGGGGGGGACTGAGTGGTTTGAGTGGCAGACACTAGAGGGCGGGTTTACTGCAGGGGTGCAGGATCTTTGTGCCTCTCCAGATGTGGTTGGATTCCTGCTCCCATCAGCCATAGTAGGGCCAATAGCTAGGGGTGATGGGAGTTGTAGCGCAGCAACCTCTCAATGGCCACAGGTTTCCTATCCCTACCTAACTGTGTTTATTTATAATACTATTATGAATTTGGTTACAAATTCCCAGTTCTGTACTTGCACAAAAGTTAAAAAAGAGCTCAGTCAGTGGACTTTTTAAAAGGAACTTTGTAAGTGCCATCTGGGCTCACCCTGTACCAATTGGTTGTTGCAGCCCCTCCACCCCCACCCTAGTTTGACTGGAGTATTACTGCGGATCTCCAAAGGGGCACAGGATATTTGTGTTATTGAGATAGTTCAAAGCTTATTTTGGGGTGCAGGGGCATATAAACTTCAGTTCCTTTTTAGGTTTCCGTTTGTGCAGAGAAGGACCTGGGAATGAACTGTAAGGCTGGATCTAGACACATCAAAAAAAGCGTTTCAGGAAAACGCGTTGTAAACTTCATTAAGGGAAATCACACTGGCAAAAGACAGGACTTCACAGAGCCATCTGGTGTCACAGTGCTATAACTCATATAAAGCACATTTTCTTCACTAATGTAGCTGAATCCCAACTCCAATATTGCTGTGGTTTTGTAGTTATCTTCTTTTTACAGGATAATAGAATCATAGAATTGTAGCGTTGGAAGAGACCACAAGGGTCATCTAGTCCAACCTCCTACAATGCAGGAATCTATTCCAAAGGTGGGGCTTGAACCCACAACCCTGAGACTGAGAGTCTCATGCTCTACCGACTGAGCGATCAGGTTCTTTAATAGACCCTTTATCCTGTTCCAAGGAATCTGCCTTATTCCATGGCCGATGGCTTGTTCATCTAGCCCAGTCCAGAAGCTATGGGAAGTTGTTGAACTACAACTCCCATCAGCTCCAGCCACAGTCAGCCAATAGCCAGGGATGATGGGAGTTGTGGTTCAATGACATCTGGAGGTCCAAAGGTTCCTCACACCTGTAGCATGATCTGCTCCAGGGTTTCCCAAACCTGGGTCTCCAGCTGGTTTGGGGACTACAATTCCCATCATCCCTCACGACTGGTCCTGCTAGCTATGGATGATGGGAGTTGTAGTATAAACAACTGCTGGAGACCCAAGCTTGGGAAACTCTGATCTACTTTGACTGGCAGTGGCTCACCGGGGTCCTCAGGCAGAGAGGTCTTTCTGCTATCTGAGCCTTTTTTAAAACTAGAGATGCCAGGTTTGGAAACTGGGGCATTGGGCGTTCCGGTACCCTGTGATTGAAGCACTGGAAAAACATGTTAAAGCAAATTTGCCCGATTGCAGGAGCCAGACGGGGCGGCTTGAGTTAAGCTGCTGCTTTGAAGCATGTTTAAACAGTCCTTATTACCCTGTTTTAGAAATAAATAGAAGGATGCCCCCCCCCCTCACCCTGCTGAGCAAGAGTACAGATCAAAACGTGTTGGGAATAAAAAAAACAATCCACGCAGCTGGTTTCTTTCTGTGCAAGCCCTGATTGCCCTCCCCATGACAATTGATCCTCCTCCCAGCAATGTAAATGTCTCCCAACATGATGTCCCTGATCTATATGGAGAACAGGAGTGGATGAATCTGTCCATTTTGCTTTTTCTCATTTTTCAGTCTTCAATCCAGTTCGCCACACTTCCCCATAGGTTAACGAACTGTAAAATAAAATAAAAAGTCATAGTGCAGATTCCTCAGCATTCTAGTGCAGATCTCTCTTAATACACACATGCATATTATGTACGTTACGAATTTTGCCCAATGTACACACATTTATTTATTTATTTTGCAAGCGATTTCCACTGATACAATGCATTCCTGTACGTATGTCGCTGTCACGCGAATACCTGCATTTGTATGAAAGCTTTCCCCCAACAGACACATTTTGCGGTTGGAGGACTGCATCACAAAATTTGGAGAGGTGAGACTTTCGAAGGGTAGCTGAATTTTGGCTCACGTGTTGTTTGGAGAGGGGTGGGGCGGGGAGTGCGAATCGGGGCGTTTGGCTTCGTGAATTAAAATGCAAACTGCGCCGAATCTCTTTAACAGGCGAATCCTTCCAGATGTGAAATGGGGAGAGGGGAGACCAGTTCCTGGGATGAGGCCGTGTCTGCCCACAGGCTCCCCCATGGTGAAACGTAACCACATGTATGGCTGCTTCAAAATGCCCGGGATAACGTCAAAAAAGTCTCACTGTGCTTCCATCTCAGCTTCTTATTCTTCCTTGTAAAATGAGATGATTCCTACTAATTTCTCAGGGCTGCTTTGGGGAGGGCAAAAATAAAAAAGAGAACATAAGAACACATGAAGAATCCTGCTGGCTAAGACCAAAGCTGGAGCTAGTCGCCATTATTATTATTATTATTATTATTATTTATTATTATTATTATTCCCCTGCAGCAGTCAGCCAGATGGCCCCGAGAAGCCCACAAGCAGGACAAGAGCTCAAGAGCCCTCTCCTCCTGCTGTTGTTCCCCAGCACCTGGTACTCAGTAGCAGGGTGCCTCTAATCCCAGAGCCAGCATTTAGTCATCATGCCATAGCTGTCAACTTTTCTCTTTTTTTAAGGGAAATTCCCTTATTCCGAATAGGATTCCTTGCAAGAAAAGGGAAAAGTTGACAGCTACGCATCGTGCCTAGCAGCTATTCATATTTTCCTTCCCCATATGATTGCCTTAATGCCCTTTCAAAGGCAAAGTAAGCTTAGTGGCCACCACCGCCTCTTGTGGCAGAGAGTTCCACAAGTTAATCTGTGCAGTTGCTTATTTAAAATGTGGCATGAAATCCAGCGGTTTATTATGGCAGATATGGGAGCGGTGTTCGACCGGTCTGCCCTTTGCTAGCCTCCTCCTTCCTGTTTTCTTAAACCCTAACCGTGGATGGCTGAAACCGACTGTCAGCTTCCTTCTCCTTCGTTTGCATTTTGGGTCTAATTCTATACCGACTGTAAAAACGCTAAAAAAAGAGAGAGAGAAATATGCATCTCTCAATGCAATTTTACATTGGTGATTTTACATTGCTCTACAGTGCCCTCTGGTGTCACATGCTTAAAACAGATTTATTTCAATTGACCAGTATAGGATGAGGATTGAGATAAAATGAGAATCAGTTAGCTCTGCCTGTCACTAGCTCTTTGGCGCCACCTACTGTTGGCCTTCCTTGCCTTTTTGCACAACCAAGTCCCTTCTCTCTCCTTGCCCTGAAGTGCAAACTCCGGACGGCTGTGCAGTTGCCCACAAAACTAACCAACCTGTTTTGTAAACCACTTTGAGGCTTTTTAAAGTCAAGCGGCGTGTAAGTTTTATGAAAAAAAAAAAATGAACCCACTGCATGCCGGCCGCCACTGGTTACATCAATGCAATAATTCATTTGGGGGTGGAAATTGAGAGATTCCTTCTTCGTTTTAGAATCTAAAAGGTGTGGAAGGCACAACTGCTCTTTCTCCATATGCAAAAGTCAGAATATATTTTTGGGGGGGTTGGGGGAGTGGGGAGGTCACATTTTGGTTATTACCAAGCAGGCTTAACCCATGTTGTTTTCCCCTGTTCCCTAGGATGCAAGAAGACGAGAATGAAGGGGCTAAATTGCGTTCCAGTTCCGGCATCCAGTGGGATCCAAGTAAGGGTCACGAGACACATGAAACACCACTATTAGGAACATAGGAAACAGCTGTATACCATCTAGCTCAATGCTGTCTGCACTGATTGGCAGCAGGTTCCAAGATTTCAGGCAGAGGTCATCCTTGGGCCTGCTTGAAGATGCCACAGACATAACCCCCAACAGATGAAAACAGAGGCATGCTATTCCACAACAATAATTTACTATTTTTACCCTGCCCATCTGACTGGGTTGCCCCAGCCACTCTGGGTGGCTTCTAACATATATAAAAACATAATAAAACATTAAACTTCAAAAAACTTCCCTTCAGATGGCTCAGGAGTCGCATAGCTCCATAACCTCCAACATTTCTCTGATGAAAGTAGGGGCATCTTAAGGGAAAGCGGGACATTCTGGGATCAAATCAGAAACCAGGACGGCTTCTGCAAATCCGGGACTGCCCCTGGAAAATAGGGACACTTGGAGGGTCTGCACAGATTGAACCTTCTACATGGAAACGAGATTCCCTACCACTAAGCCACAGCCCTTCCCCATTCTTGGCCTCCATGAGGGTTGGGGGCTTCAGCTAACAAATCCCTGCTCACATTCCTCCTCCCCACTGCTTTTCCTGCAGCATCCCATCGGAAGAAGATGCTGATGCTGCCAGCGCTGGCTTTTAACATAATTATCAAGTCCTAAACACAGTAGGGACACGGGTGGCGTTGTAGGTTAAACCACAGAGCCTAGGGCTTTTGCCGATCAGAAGGTCGGCGGTTCGAATCCCTGCGATGGGGTGAGCTCCCGTTGCTCGGTCCCTGCTCCTGCCAACCTAGCAGTTCGAAAGCACGTCAAAGTGCAAGTAGATAAATAGGTACCACTCCGGCGGGAAGGTAAACGGCGTTTCCATGCGCTGCTCTGGTTCACCAGAAGCGGCTTAGTCATGCTGGCCACATGACCAGAAGCTGTCTGCGGACAAACGCCCGCTCCCTCGGGCTATAGAGCGAGATGAGCGCCGCAACCCCAGAATTGTCCGCGACTGGAGCTAATGGTCAGGTGTCCATTTACCTTTAAACAAGTAGAGTTTGAACCCACGCCAGGAAAACTGTAGCAGTGAAATGAGGAGCAGGAAGGGAGCTGAGAAGTGGGAAGCCAGAGCGAGGCAGGAGAAGGCTCAGGGTGAGGCTGGAACTCAATCCTGCAAGCATCTAGTGCAGGGATGGGGAACCTGCAGCCAACCAGGCACTGCTAGACCACAGTTCCCATCGTCCCTGAGCTATACTGGCTGGGGCTGGCCAGGGCTGATAGGAATTGCAGTTCAAGTTGTCTAGAGGGCACCATATTGGCTATAGCCAGATTGATCTATGGAATGGAGAGATAAAGCAAGGGGCAGGGTGTGGGCGGGTGTTGTGTCTGTCTTGGAGAAAATAGCCTAGTTACCTGAAACCCATATTTAGCCCCTTCCCCTAGTGGTCCCGAGAAGGGGGCTAAAACCCTGAAACTTCAGTCAAGCCCTGAGAATCGATAGCCCTACTACAGAACCGGGTACACACATGCATGACTATTGCAGGAGGGTTTTCCAGCAATATAACGATAGGCCGTTTTATTCCACAGACCTTGCATGGATGTGTGTGGATCTCCTGCCTGTTTCATCTTAATGTAACCCTCTATGGGGCTGGTATGGCAAGGGAAGACTGGGTAATATTGTTTTTTTAAAAAAACAAACAAACAAACAAATAAAACAAATGTGTAATGAAATGTTGTGGATGCATTGTAATCCCTTAAATAATAATAATAATAATAATAATAATAATAATAATAATAATAATAATAATAATAATAATAATAATTATACCCTGCCCATCTGGCTGGGTCTCCCTAGCCACTCTGGGCGGCTTCCAACAGAATATTAAAAACACGACAGAACATCAAACCTTATAAACTTCCCGAAACAGGGCTGCCTTCAGATGTATTCTAAAAGTCAGATAGTTGCTTATTTCCTTGACATCTGGTGGGAGGGAGTTCCACGGGGCGGGTGCCACTACCAAGAAGGCCCTGTCTGCCTGCTTCCCTGTAACCTCACTTCTCGCTGTGAGGGAACCGCCAGAAGGCACTCAGAGCTGGACCTCAGTGTCCAGGCTGAACAATGGAGGTGGAGATGCTCCTTCAGGTATACTGGACCATTTAGGGTGTTAAAGGTCAGCACCAACGCTTTGAATTGTGCTTGGAAACATACTGGGAGCAATGCAGGTCTTTCATGCTGGAGACATCCAGTTTGCCTCTGTGGGGGAAAAAATCGGCAGGATGCTGGAAGCGATAGATTCTTCTTAGTACTTAGGATTCCCACCCCCCATGTGATTTTTATGATCCTTATCATTCCTTTCCCTTTGCAGCCCTTCTTCTGCCAGAAAGCGAGAGTGAAGAGGGAACCTCTTGTCTTTTCCTTGACTTGGAGCAGCATTGTCCCCCGCCACGTAAAACCTCGTAAGTACTGTTTATGTCAGGGTTTTCCTGGGTCGTAAGAATGTAAGAGAAGCCCATTATAGTAGCAGGCTAGATGCCCGCGGTAAGTCCATAAGCACAATCGTCCTCTCCCCACCTCTGATTCTCAACAGCTGGCGTTCAGCGGCATTGCTGGCCCTACCATTAGACAGAGGAAAGCAGGTGCCTCAGGCAGCTGATTCTGAGGGCAGCAGTGAGCGGTCTATTCCTCCTGAGCCTCCCGGGTATCTCCCCCCCCCAGACCTTCCCTGCAGCCATTCCCATCCTGAACTGGTGCTCCAGTAGCGCTGATGATCCTTGCTTGTTCCTTTCTGTCTTGCAAAGTTGCCGTCTCCCTTCCAGAGCTCGGGGGGTGGGGTGGGGGGGAGGATTGAGCTAAAAATTGTAATAAATGCAAGAAGGCAGAGGGCCTTCTCAGTAGTGGTGCCTGCCCTGTGGAACGCCCTCCCACCGGATATCAAGGAAATAAGCAACTATCTGACTTTTAGAATACATCTGAAAGCAGCCCTGTTTAAGGAAGTTTTTAATGTTTGATGTTTTATTGTGTTTTTAATATTCTGTTGGGAGCCGCCCAGAGTGGCTGGGGAAACTCAACCAGATGGGCGGGGTATAAACAATAAATTATTATTATTATTATTACCAAATGAACTTAATTTCTTCTGCCATTTGAGGAATTATTGCATAATCCTCAGCGGGCTGGTATTTTCCAGGGTCGGGGTTATCCAGCTTTCGTTTCCTCTGGAGGAGAGAATACTGAAGACTTGGGATATATTTCCAAATAAACTAGGCTTTATTTCACCCTGATCAAAGATCTAGTTTGGCACACCTCCTTACGTGCATTTGTGTACACACACACACACACACACCCCCTCTGGAGGCTTCACCTGGGGCATAAAAACAGCTAGCCCCCCCCCCAGCTACAGGTCTGCCTTAAGAGGTGTCGATGCACAATGAACAAGTTCCCAAAATATATAGTAGACAGCTAAGATAAAACCATTCAATAGTGTGGTGTACAGATTTCAGCTTTCTTTCTCCTTCCCCGTACTTCCCCTCCCCAGGCGTCAATACTTGAAGCGGATCATTGCAGAATATGAGGCACTGGACATGGAAATCCCATGTATTCGCAAGTTCCCCAAGCCACCAGCTGCTCGGCCCCTTTGCCTCTGTCTGGAGAGTCCGGTCAGTCTTCAGGAAGGAATCCTTTGGCTGGTGGGAGGTGGGAGGAACAGACTGGGGGTGTGGAATCTCTGGGCCACTGGTACCCTATAACACTGGTCCTGAAAGACTTACCATTGGCTCTCAGTACGTTTCTGAGCACAATTCAAAGTGTTGGTGCTGACCTTTAAAGCCCTAAACGGCTTCAGGACTGTACACCTGAAGGTTCATCTCCACCCCTATTGCTCAGCCCGGACACTGAGGTCCTCCTCCGAGGGTCTTCTTTCCGGCAGTTTGCACACTGCAAGAAGTGAAGGTACATGGAACCAGGCAGAGGGCCTTCTCGGTGGTGGCACCCACCCTGTGGAACGCCCTCCCATCAAATGTCATGGAAATAAACAACTACAATGGAACCTCAGTTTTCGAAAGTCATCCATTCCGGAAGACTGTTCGGCTTCCGAAAAGTTTGAAAACCGAGAATCAAAGGGCTGGGTGCAAAGTCAACAGGGGGGGGGGAATGAAAAATGCACATCGGAAAATGAAAATAATTTGAAAATGGAAGTATTCACTTCCAGGTTGTTGGCATTTGGGTTCCAAATTGTTCAGCTTCCGAAGCGTTAGACAGCTGAGGTTCCACTGTGTCTGACTTTTAGAAGACATCTGAAGGCAGCCCTGTTTAGGGAAGTTTTTTTAATGTTTGATGTTTTACTGTGGTTTTATATATGTTGGAAGCTGCCAAGAGTGGCTTGGGCAACCCAACTAGATTGGTGGGGTACAAATCAATAAAGACAACATTGCTGTCACATGACTGTCACGTGTAAGATGGAGCAAGCTTATTTTCTCTTGCTCTGGAGGGTAGGACTCGAACCAATGGCCTCGAGTTACAAGGTAGGAGATTCTGACTAAACAGCAAGAGCAGGCATAGGCAAACTCAGCCCTCCAGATGTTTTGGGACTACAACTCCCATGATCCCCAGCTAACAGGACCAGTGGTCAGGAATGATGGGAATTGTAGTCCCAAAACATCTGGAGGGCCGAGTTTGCCTATGCCTGAGCAAGAGGAACTTTCTGACAGTAAGAGCTGTTAAACAGTGGAACGGTCTCCCTCGGGAGAATGTGGACTCTCCTTCCATGGAGGTTTTTAAGCAGAGGCTGGGTGGCCATTGCCATGGATGCTTTATAAAGCTGAGGTTCCTGCATTGCCAGGGGTTGGACTAGATGATCCTTGGGGTCCCTTCCCATTCTTAAATCGTTGTGCCCAGAATGCAGTATCTCACGCAAGAAAAGAGTGCAGTGCAGAGTTTAATGTAACGGAGGGCCCTGAAAGAAAGACTGGCTCAGCTGTACATTTCCTAGACTTCCTTTAAGAAGGGTTGCTGCACCTCATAGTGAGTGGTCCGAGTGGATGGAATGGCAGCTGATGACTTGGGCTTCTCCCTTTGCCTTTTAGCCTGAAAAGGAGATGAACCATGCAGAGGTCCTGGCAGCAGTAGAGGAAGCCATCCCCGATGCGTTTGAGTCAGGACTCCTGCGCAGCATCCAGTTTGAGAACATCAATGTGATCTGCGGGACGGCTGGACGGAAGAACAGGTTAGACCTTCCCCATCCTGTCCCTGCCAGGCATCATTGCTCAATCAAAGCATCTGTTGGCCTGCCTTCTCCGTCCTAGTCTTTTTGTATTTGTTGGGTGCTGGGGGGGGGGGGGAGAGGGAAGACAGTAGTGGAGACTGTATCAATGTCAGCAAGTCCTCCTATGCCTCAGTCAGTATCATCTAATTGGCTCTTTGGCATCACCTGACTTAGGTACTAGGGCTGCTGGGGTGCCTTCTTTTATTAAATAGAATTGTAGAGTTGGAAGGGACCCCGAGGGTCACCTGTTCCAACCTACTGCAACACAGGAATCTTTTGTCCAACGTGGGGCTCAAACCCACGACCCTGAGATACAGAGTCTCATGCTCTACTGACTGAGCTATCCCTGCAGTCTCGGCTGAAATGGTATGTAACTTCCTCTTCTGACTGACAGTCTTTGTGATGCAGGGAAACAGTGATTTTTTCCCCCCTCTAGAAAAATAGGTGCCATTACTCACCACGAAGTTGTTACAGTAAGTGCCACACTGTACAATAACAAAAAAATGTGCGGGGTGAGCTGGGACAAGGAAGGACAAACTTTGGTGGGAGGCAGTGGGTCAAGGCAGGAGGGGATAGGCAAGAGGGTGGGTGAGATGAAAAGGTAGGGGAGCTAGAGTAGGTAGGTAATACCCTCCAACATTTCTCTGATGAAAATAGGGACGCCCCGTTCCATAATGACAATTTTACTATTCTGCCATTCTGGGTGGCTTCCAACATATATAAACATAATAAAACATTAAACATTTTAAAGAAAGTCTTCCCTATACAGGATTGCCTTCAGACGGCTTGGGAGTCGGATAACTCCATACTCTCCAACATTTCTCTGATGAAAATAGGGACGTCCTAAGGAAAAGCGGGACATTCCGGGATCAAATCGGAAACCGGGACGGCTTCTCTAAATCCGGGACTGTCCCTGGAAAATAGGGACAATTGGAGGGTCTGTAGTTGTTAGGGTTGTCAAGAGGAGCAAGCGGGACAGTGTGTGTATTGTTGTATGCAGCTCTTGATGTGTGTGCATGTGTGTGTGTGTTAAGGAAGTTGCAGCCCACAAGTATTTTTTATTAAATAAATAAGAGTACAAACACCTCCCCCTTCCCTATCTCCACATACAGGTGGCTGATCACAGTGTCAGACTTCCGGACGCGGAACCAGCTCCTGTGTTCGGGACTGACTTTGGGCGAAAACCACTTTGTACTGCGGCGCTGGGATGATTTAGTGATGGAGGACTATCGCATGCACCTCCGGAGGGCCCTCGCACGCCAACGCCTACTGGACACTCTCAGTGACAACTGGGATGGGAACCAGTTGGATGGGATATGAAGTCCTGGGAAGAGAACTGTCAGCAGCAGAGAAAAACACACTGTTTGTCCGTGTGTATTTTGCTTCTTTTCCCCACACAATAGAGACTCCCCTTTACGTAGGGTGGAGATCCAGCCTGCCAGCTACTCTGGCTGAGAGCAAATTTGGGAAGAGGGCACCCCCTGGAGGCAGTTTGAGGGACTTCCCCTCTCATATGTTGCCAGCACAGTAAAGTACAGTGTTTCTTATAGGGACATGGGTGGCGCACCGTGGTCTAAACCACCGACCCTCTTGGGCTTGCCATTCGGAAGGTCGGTGGTTCAAATCCCCGCAACGAAGTGAGTTCCCATTGCTCTGTCACAGCTCCTGCCATCCTAGCAGTTTGAAAGCACGCCAGTGCATGTAGATAAATAGGTCCCGCTGTGGCGGGAAGGTAAACGGCATTTCCGTGCGCTCTGGTTTCCGTCACGGTGTCCCGTTGCACCAGAAGCGGTTTAGTCCTGCTGGCCACAGGACCCAGAAAGCTGTCTGTGGACAAACGCTGGCTCCCTTGCCCTGAAAGCGGGATGAATGCTGCACACCCCATAGTCACCTTTGACTGGACTTAACCATCCAGGGCTCCTTTCCTTTCCTTTTACTTTTTACATTGTTTCGTGTTTCATGTGCAAGGGCTCAAGCTGGCCGGCAGGCCATACGTCTTGATCTGTAAGCCATTCCTTGTTTTTCATGCAGGCAATGTGGAGGTGATCTTTCAGGGATGAGCAGAAACGTTTCCCCTTATTAGTGGTTCATGCACAAGACTTTTAATCTCAGGGTCATGGGTTCGAGACCCACCTTGGGCAAAAGATTCCTGCATTGCAGGGTGTTGGACTGGGTGATCATCACGGTCCCTATCCAGTTCTATGATTCTATGTCTTCCAGGGCTTGGGGTTTGTAGTTTTGAGCCTTGGCATGGCCTTGTTCAGAGGTGAACAACTGTGGATCTCAGCTCCCATCTGCCTCAGCCAGCATGGCCAATAGTCAGAGATGGAGGCACTACATCTTCAGGGCACTACATGTTAATGACGCCTGGTTTGCTAGTCTTTAACTGGTAGATTGGGATAAGTGCGTCATATGCAGACCTAAAGTGGGTCACACAGGAAGCATAATTTTTGTAGTTGTTGAGATTTTTTAAAAGGAAGTAGAAATCCTGTGTGCAAATGTATATAATACGTGCAATGGATGTATATAGGGCATTGGTGGGGAGGAAAGAAAGAATTAGGAGAGAAGAAGGAAGGAAAGAAGATATGAGAGAACAGAAAAGCGGGGATGAAAGAGGGTGAGTGACAACAAATAAATGTGAGAGCGAAAGAAAGGGAGGTGAAAGGCAAAGAGGATGAGGAATGAGGAAAGAGTGAAAGAATTGTAGTTAGAAGGGACCCTGAGGGTCATCTGATCCAACCCCCTGCAATGCTGGAATCTGAACACACGGTTCCCCATCCAATTTAAAACCATATCAGACCCTGCTTAGCTTTGTAATGTGCTAGCAGTTTTATTGCTGCACCACATCTAGACTCCAGTGTTTGGGCCACACCTATTGCTGTCTTTTTTTGTATTCATATTTTATCGAAATAATTTCAATTATAAAGCAATTGTGATACAGAGGGGACAAAAAACAAAAGAAAAATGAGAAAAGAACAAAAATCTCTGGCATACAGCACTTGGAGGGTTGGCTAACAGGGAATGTGAAAAAGATTCGTCAGGCCTGCTTTAGCCAGTGTACTTAGGATTGCAACCTCAGGATGCATAAAGGATGGAGTACTCGCAAAGCCACTTCAGACAGATAAGAAAAAAGGGAGAAAGGTCTTGATAGCACTTTGCTGCAGAAGCTGAATGAAACAGCACATAATATGAAGAGGAAGGAATGGAGGGGTTTTGTCGTTCTTACCTCAGGCCTTGTACATAGCAGGGAGACATTCAACCAAACACTGAGAAGAACCTCCCTCAGAACTACACAGCTGATCAGAGCAGATGTTACCACTTCCATTTGCTTAATTAAGCAAGGGAGGCTTAATTCTTGGGAAGCGGTAAGAGTCAAGTTTTGAAACCTTTTTTAATCAAACCTAGAACCAATATGAGGTGTTTGACGTCAACAGGGGTAGGCAACCTGATGGGCTGGATTATCATCCGGCCCGCGGATGCAGTGTGTTTTTACTTTGTGTCCTTTTATTTAAAATGCATCTCTGTTATTTGTGGGGCATAGGAATTCTTCCAATATAGTCCGGCCCAATAATGTGCACGGCTGAAAAAGGTCCACTTGATAATATTTTCATGGTCTGGTGTTGCCATGTTTTCCTGCTTTTAAACTAACACCCACCCACTCAGGATCAATGTGCTGCCATCATTTGTATGTTCAAATCTTTTCAACGACCACTTCCATTTGCTTAATTAAGCAAGGGAGGCTTAATTCTTGGGAAGCGGCAAGTTTTTTTTTTAATCGTACGTCAACTTGAATTATCATATGCCTTTATGGTTCCTTCCAGAATAATGTGCAATCCACTTGGATGAAACTAAGGATCAATGTGCTGCCATCATTTGTATGTTCAAATCTTTTCATACGTTTTTGGTGGGCTTTTTTTGTAGTATAAGCCAGGAGGAGCCATTTCACCTGCCACCAAAACCACGATAGTCAGAAGCCCCCGAGAAGAGGCAGAGTGGGTAATAACGCAAGAGTGCCCCTGCACATGTGCGGAATGCACTCGGCCACCTGAAGGGCATTTCTGCAACGTGCACGGCAGTCATCGGCTTCTCGCTGCTGGCATGGATGGTCAGCAGGTGCCAAGAGCAAGATTTTGCCTCTGGGGGACAAGTGGTAGAACATGTCTATTGCTACCCTCAGCACCTTTTTGCTGCTGCTTAATGTCCTTATTTTATGCTATTTTGGTGGTCTCCCACTCCTCCCATCGGTTGTAGGCAGCCCTGAGTGATGAAAACACATTTGGAATAATAATAATAATAATAATAATAATAATAATAATAATAATAATAATAATATATTAAAAACCGTGGCACAAGTCCTATTGAGTTCTGCGAGACTTCCAGGCAGCCTGACGGAAGGAGCCGCGACTACATTTCCCAGCATGCCTTTCAAGTAGGACGGCCGCGGGTTGGGGGTGCGAAGCGCCGTGTGCGCGTGGCGTTCTTTCTTTCTTTTCCTCTCTTTTTAAAAAGCCTTTCAGGAAGCCTTGAAGGGGGGTGTGAGGAAATACCCGCCACTTGTTTCAGCAGTGGCTTAAAGCGGCGTGGACGGACTACAATACACAGCGTGCCTCGGGATAGGCGGACTACGCGACCCAGCATGCCCGGCGGGGTAGAAATAAAAGAACCGTCGAATATGCGCCGCAGTGCGTGGTGGGGAATGTAGTCCGCGCCGCGTGAGGGAAACTTAAAACCGCCGGTGGCTGAGGGTAACCGTGGCGTTCTGACGGATACAGGTGGGTAGCCGTGTTGGTCTGCCATAGTCGAAACAAAATCAAAAATTCTTTCCAGTAGCACCTTAGAGACCAACTGAGTTTGTTCTTGGTATGAGCTTTCGTGTGCATGCACACGAAAGCTCATACCAAGAACAAACTCAGTTGGTCTCTAAGGTGCTACTGGAAAGAATTTTTGATTTTGTTCTGACGGATGTGTGGTTTGCAGTGCCAAAGCTTATTTCGGGGTGTACACCTTCAGCCCGTGGGTACATGCCTTTTTATAGTGTATCGTGCTCAAGGAAAGCATTGAGCTGGATGAGACTTAATGCCATTTCGTTGAGGACAGTCTCCTGGATGTGTGGGTCTACGGTTTGTGGTGGCCCAAAGCTTATTTTGGGGTGTACACCCCCAGTTCTTTATTCTTTTCTACATTTTTTCAGTAAATAAGAGAAAGTGTCAGTATCTACTTAAACATTATGTACCAAACAAAACAACCTTTCAAACACTTTCTATTTGAGCCTAATCAGTTGTTTTGGATAATAGTATAGTTAAGATGTCCAGTACCCAATATACAATATCCAGTTAAATTATATATCCAGTATCACAAGAAAACCTTTATGTTGTTGTTAAAACATTTAAAAACTGTATTTTATTCAAGGAAGCAGTAAAATCCTACTCCTTACTCTTTCCCACATATATTGGCTATTATAGTTATGGATATGAACCCTTAACGGTGTCCTGTGCTGAGAGAAAGTATTGGGTTGTTGTAACTCTCCTGGAGGTGTGGAGGTATGATTTGGAATCACCCAAAACTTATTTTGTTATGTTCACACATAGTTCCTTATTCTTTTCTACATATTCTGGATATTATTGCCATGGGAGTGCCATGCTTGACAGTGTCCAAAAGAAGCATTGTGCTGGATATGATTTGATGTGTTCTTGTTTTATGGTGTATACCCCTGTTCTTCTCTACACATTTTGGTATGGGTGTTATGTTTAACATTGTCCTGTGCCCAAAATAAACATTTGGGTAGATGTGATTCAATGCCGTCTTATAGAGAACACTCTCCTGGAGGTGTGGAGGTACGATTTGCATTGGCCCAAAGCTTATTGTGGAGTGCATCCCCCTAGCTTGTTTGTTATTGTCTTTTGTGAATGTTATGGGAACTTATGAATGTTGTAGAAACACAACAGTTTGGAGTAGAGTCAATTACTGTGAATCTTGAAAGGGACAGTCCCACACTCATGATGATATGGAGCATGGCAAAGCTAATTTTGAGGTTTATAGACATACAAATTTTAGTTTTTAAACAAATTTTCTTATTGCACTATTTTGAATGGTCCTGTCAATAAGAAACTGGGAACTAGTAATCAACTTCCTCATAGCAGGGAATGAGGTTTTTCCTAGCAAGCTGAATGATGGTTGGGAGTTTAATACCTAAAAAGGGCCACCTCCTTCCTTTAAAAAGTGTCAAACTAGATGTTTGCTTAATATGTAGGATGCAGCTACATGTCTTGCTCTATGTGTGTGTGATTCTTGCAGGGAATCCAGCATGCAGGTAGGGCTATCGCTCCTCTCCTCCACCACCACTGGAAGAGATTCTACAGAAACGCAATAGCCCAGTTGGGATGGATCGGATTGGGAGGGTTAATTTTCCTTATGGTTTGGCTTCCTTTTTCTTTAGGGATCCCCCCAAAATAGAATTACGGAAGGCTTTAACCCAGTCTGGCTGAACTATCTGACACACCCTATAGTCTCTTTAGTTGCTTTGGAAGTATTTGAGCCCTACTGCCGAGGACTCATTCCTTCAGCTTCAGGAGAAAATAAACGAAATGAGCTTTGGATATACTCTCCCCTAAGACTAGACTCAAACTCACAGTAACTTGTGATCTATGTTTAGAACACAAAGGGAAAGCTTTACCAACCGTGCAGTTTGCACATGGAGATGATTTTAATACAATATTCCTTTTATAAAGGAAGAATCAACTATGGAGCAGTATGCTATGTGTTAAAAAACCCTCTAGTTTGGCCCTATGATTTCTGCCACACCATAGGAATCTTGATCTTGATTTCATACAGCAGAAGGGATTCATTCAGGTATGGTATTTCAGGTATGTAGCAGGAGATTAGGAGCAAGGGAAATATGACTGCTTCTTGAGTTCCTCAGTGTTCTTCATTCAGGTTCAGGACGTTATCCAGTTCTTAAATGGGGTGTGTGGATTTTCTTATTAACTCAGGTTTTACAGAAAGACACCCCAGTAATATTTTATGTGGCTTTGAGTCATCTTGCTTGCAGGAATTTTTCTTATGCGGTGTGTTCTTCCCTGCAGTTTTGTTATGACGTGCCCCTTACTCAGTTCGGAGGGATGGTGGATTAGACCCCTAAGCCTGCCTCAGAGGGCATTACCCCAGTCTGATCCAAAGCCCATTGGCCATCCAGAGAGACTTGCTGGGGAATCAGGCTCCCTGATCGTTAATGCAGCCCTGCAGTCTCCATTGATGCGAAGTGAGGCCAGAGACTTGTCTGACAAATGACATTTCTATGCAGACATTCTCTCAAGTGTGGCTAGTTGGGGTGGAGAATGTTATTATGAAAAAGTTGTATTTTTTTATTCTACCCTTCCTCCAAGTTGCTCACAGTATTAGCGGCTCTGTCCCCGAACCAATTTTATCCTCACAACAATCCTGTGAGGTAGGTTAGGCTGTATGTAGACCACCCAGAGAATGTGCTGTGGCACCTGACAGAAAAGAGATGGCTTGTTTGGTCTCTTTCCAGACATTGGGTTGTAGCCAACTGCCTGCTATATTCAAAGTAGAACCATTGAAATCAATGAGCATGATCTCAGTGGGTCTACTCTTTAAGTGTGACTTACTTGGATAGAGCCCAGTTTCCTTTGGATAGAGCCCAGTTTCCTTTGTTACTCCCATACATGGATCTACTTCACTCTTGCCTCTGTTTTCTTGCCTCCTGGCTCCTCCTCTTATAAAGGAAGCTTTGCTGTATGGATAGTTGCTGGATAGTCTATAGCTGCACAGCAGGACCTGGAACTGCTATCCCGTGCATCTTCTTTTGTCTGCATCCACTCCAGATACTGTATGTAGTGTTATGTCAGGATGATTATAGGAGGGAGCTGAGAGGCATAGCACTAGTTGCCAGCCTGCCTGCTCCTACCTTCCTGAGTCCCCAAATTTCATTTTTTTCCCAAAAGAATGTTTTCATAATTGTTATTATTCTTGCATACTCCCACAGTACTACTCTAGAACAGAATGGTGTAAGGTCAGGCAGTGCCTCAAATGTCTGTGGAGTGATACAGACATTTCTTGCATGCCACTGTTGGAAATCACAGGCTAATCTAGATGGGCTATTGGTCTTACCAGCAAGGGAAATCTTTTGTTCTGTTTGTTTCTCTCATTTACACGCCTCAACAGCCCAACTCCCAGGAGCTGCTGTCTGGATAGATATGTCCATGGGAACAGGTATGAGTACTGGATCTGGGGCAACAGAGCTGATGAAGTTTGTCCCCTGCTCCTGATTTACCTCTTGCAGCCATTTGCACATCATTGGTTATTCGTTAGTTCATTATCTGCCTATCCCCACCCACTCATAATTTTTCCTCATTGGTGTTTAAGGCAATATATTCCCTGACAATCTTCCATCCAGGAACTGACAAAGGCCAGGCCAGCTTGGCTTCAGCATGTCTGCTTCATTTTGCGCCATTAAACCATGCCCCTGGACATTATGGAAGGGGCTGGCAATGGACTACATAACTGGGCTACAGCAGGAATGAGCAACCTGATGCCCTTGAGGTGCTGTTGGACTACAGCTCCCATCATCTATGACCATTGGCCATGCTAGTTGAAGCTCATTGGAGTCCAATTACATCTAAAAGGCCACCGGTTTCCCACCCATGCTCTAACATTATTTTCAGTATCAGACCCACGTGCCCCCCCTTTTTTAAAAAAACGGGTTTGTCTTCCTAGTGCAAGAGCTATTTTTTAAAACCAGCCTAGTGTGGAGATGCATTGCAGGAAATTACTCGTGTTGTGAAATGGCCTCAGATACTGAGCTCAGTTAGTGCTTGATTGGCTGGACTTTTGCAAAAATAGCCCTACGATGATTGAGAATGGTAGGCAAAGGACTGTATCTGTGACTTTGCAAAGAATAAACACGAGCCTGACACCTTTTCATCAGTATGATTTCCTAGGATGTTGGTGCCTTTCACCCACCCACCCCGGATAATCAGCTTGGAAAACTAAAGCAGATTCTCACTGTCAGTTTTGCCTCCTGCCTGGTAAAACTCTACCAGGTTTAGCAGTAACTTGGCAAGCAGTATAACTTTTGTTCATCTGAAAACACTGCATATGGCTAAGTTATAGCCTTGCTTCCTCTTTCTCTCACATATATGGATGCAAACACACCTGGGGCCCCCCTCTGTATCCCATAGAGTTTATATTTGCAAATAAAACCAGTAAATTACATTAGTTGCTCTGCACAGGCATTGGAGGCAGAGACAGGGCCTCTGGCCCAGGACAAGAGGTTTGGTAGAGGAAGGTAAAAAGGGAGTGTGTGAGAGAGAGCGTGAGTGATTTAGTTTGTCCTGCCTGGATGCCATAGGATGGGCTTAGTCAGCACAGGATCAATTACATTCATCTTGGAGATTCTGCTCTCAGGGTGAGGTTTCCTAGAGGTACAGTTTCTTTGTGGGGTGAGAGGAAGGCTGCGAATCCTGGGTTGAGGAACCGCTCTAGGGGTGGGAGTGCAGATGGTGCAAAGAGCAATTTTCTCTAGCAAAGGGCAAAAATAAATAAATAAAGTGACTGAGTTCTAGAGCAGAGACCTAGAACCCTGGCACTCTAGAGTATGTACCCAAGAGAAGGTTCTAGAATGGCAGGAGCCAATTCTCCCAACACAAGAACCAGATAAGACCCTCAAGTGAGTAATTCAGATCCACCCAGTTGGGCTTTGTGGGATGAGGTGGGAAGTGAAGGCCTTTTGGGACCAAGCTGGGCCCTTAGAGCAGAAACTCTATGCCAGGCTTGAGGATGAGATTGGAAGTCAGGAATTGGGTAGGAATCTTGAGAGATGGAGAAACCACACCTCTTGGCTCAGGAGCCAATCTGGGTCATAGCAAAGGTGCAGTTGTTAACAACTGGGATTCCTGGGCTGTCTCCAAGAAAAATGTGGGTGGAGGGGGGATGGGATGAAAGAGGGGAAAGTCTATTATACATCACACCTGGGTGCTACAAGGCCAGGTGTGGAGGGCAATTATAAACTTGGTGACTCACACCAGAGGAGAGGATTAAATGGGGTGGAGGGGAGTGTACCAACCTCCTTCCCTGTAGCCCCTGTCCCCCACCCAGCAACCACAAAAATCAAAACACAACCCAGTGTCAAATGCAGGCATTACCACCCCTTTCCCCCTCCCCTCCCCCTCCCCAATAATCATTCCCAGGGAACAGATCCCTGAATCACAAAGTCAACATTACATATTTCATTTCAGTACATTAAGGCAAGAGGATTCAATGCTGCGGTTCTCAACCCTTCTAGGACCAGTACACCCTCAGACAACCCAGTTTAATGCTGGGAAATTTATAATCCCTTCTTGGAGAACCCAGGAGTCCTGCCTCCTCCTCAACCCATTCAGCCCAAATGTCTTTTTGAAGAACTCAGGATTCCCTGGGTGACTCCTAAATCCCCCCCCCTCCATATGCATTAGATCCCACTTTCTGCCGAAATATGAGGACTAGATCTTTAGCTAAAAGCAATATCTCATCCAAATTTTGACTAAGTAGATGCTCACTCTTTCTAGAAAGCTGAGGAATCCTGCCTTCCACAGCCTTCTGGAGTTTCTGTCCCGCTTGCTTCATTCCTCTAAAATCATACACTTCTCCCCAAGCTTGGGATCTTCCACCTTCCCTTGCAGCAGTATGGAAACAGCAGTAGTGTAAGTGGGGAGGGAGTACAGAGCATGATGAGCTCTTGCCAAAGGCTCCACTATGGAGAAGGCCCAGAGGGAAGACCAGCACTTCTTGCCCTTTCCTCTGAACAATCCAACAGAGAATTTCTTGGGGATCAAAGTTGGGGTCTCCTATGCACAAGAACTGCTAGTGGCTCTGAGAAATAGGACCCCCCAATTAATTATTCTCCCAAAGTAGGCCATATATGTCCAATCATACAATCTATAACTGCCACCTTTCCAAGCCCTGCTCCCCAAAATTACATATGTAGCGTTGACTGTTCCTCCTGTTCCAACTCCTAGGCATCATTTCCCTATGAGGTCACCCACGCCTCTTTTAAAGAACCCAGGAGAACTGGTCCAGTTCCCCTACCATGATAAACCCTTGAAGCCCCCATTTCCCCCTCCTAGAGCACCCAAGAGTCCTGGCTCCAGATCCTCCCCATAATTGTTCTCTTTCTCCCCCCCCCCAATCAAGTAGCTTTAGTTCCCCCACTTACCCGGAGCTGGGACATGAATCTATGAGGGCCGCCCAAGTGAGGAGCTGAGAACGGCAGCACAGATACCCCCCTCCCACCCATAATTGGAGAGGAGACCGTGTTTCCTGCCTCCCCGCAACATCGTCATTATGGAAGACATTCTAAAGTTTTGTTTGTTTCGTTTCGCTCCCTTGTTGGGGGTCTGTGGACAGGAGGTGCCAGTGCGGCCAGTCCGACGAGACGAGACAAGAGCCCTTTTTTAAAAGAAAAGAAAAGATGGCCACTCGACCAGCAGCACTCAGGTGCAGCGTCAGCAGCAGGTGTAAATTATCCACACAGTGAGGGGGAGGGCATTTCGCCACGTGGCACTACAGTGTGGCCTCGGCGACTCTTGGGGCGCAGTGGGGCAAACGACAGCCACAAGTCTGGAGCTAGGGTGGGGGCAGGGCGAGGCCACGCGGTATGGAGTTGTGGCTTTGCAGGCACAGTGGGAATCGCCACATGGCATCGTGTTGGGACGTGGCAACGACAGAAAGGGACACTGCGAGGCGGCTGGGCAGGAGTGATGTGGCAAGAGGCACCCTGAGAGGGAGGCACACACAAAGCCACGTGGCACAGAGCCATGGCACCGGGTTAACCCAGCTATGCAAATGGGGCGAAGGTGTGCGACTCCGCTCAAAACATCCAGTGGCCCGCTTGCCCAACATCAACTGGCAAAAGTTGCTGCCCAAGCACAAAAATCCCTCACGCCTATTTAAGTCCTTAATTCTTCCACCCTAGCGGCCAGCCTCTTGTATCCAAATGGCTGCCAGCGCCCTTCTCTTGCCCCTCTGCGACCTAGTTGTTCCTGCTTGGCTGCCTCTGCCTGTTCCTTCCAGCAATTTCGGCTGCCTCCCTAGACCTCTTGAGGTTCTGCACCTTCTTCTTCCTTAGGCTGCAGGCAGCCACCTTGAAAACCCTGCCTATGTGGACCTCCTAAAACCCCTTTGCATGCTAGACTGGGGGCATTAGAGCACTCACCGAGAACACAGCCTCTGCAACAGGAGCTCCTTCTTAGAGGCTATGACCACTGGCAGTCTCGGCTGAGTCTTTTGAGAAACGGCACTTTGCCCACCCTACTTTTTCCCAACCACGAGGGCTAGAAATCCACCTTATTTTAATAAAAGCAAAAGCTGAAACTTCTTAAGGTTCTGTGAATATCCTGGCTACCCACGTAAACGTTTATTTGCCTGGGGCCTACCACCAGTTTGGGTTTTTTTTTTTTTTTTGCATGCCTGGGTTAATCTTGTGGTCATGAAGGGAAAAGGGTACATTGCTGGCCTTGATGGGATGTCGGATGCACAAGGTTTACCCTACGTCATGGAGTTATGGGCACATGTGTGATGGGAGCCACGTAGTACAGAAACGTGGCGTGGCTCAGACAAGCAGTGTGCTACGCCACATGGTTAACGGTCGTGGGAAGGACTTAGCTGTATGGCACAGAACTACGGTTTCAGAGGAGCAGGAGTGGGGCGGTCAGCTGCATGGCACAGTTGTGGCGGGGGTGTTGGTGGCCAGCTGTCGATTTTAAGAGTCACAGCACAGGTGAAGTGGTAAAATGGGGCCAGCCACAAGGCCTACAGTCATCGTACAAATTCCCCCGCACACTTTTCCCCACAGCTCGTAATCCCTGACGTGGAGATTGAGAGGGGAGGAGTCAAGGAGTTGTAAACCCCCCCCCCGCTCTTGGACAGAGCATCACTCTGAGGATCCCAGCAATGAACAGCAGCAAGAGCAACCCCTCCCTGGCCTGTGTCTTGGGGGGGGGGGACGCAGTCCGTGCACTGGGTCCTGGTGTCCAAATGGCTGCAATGGGGAGAGCAAGTTATGGAGCACCCCCTTGTAACGCTGGGCTCTTGTTTCTTTGGCAGCTGAGCATTGGGAGAGGGGAAGGGATGCTCCATCCTCAGCACAGATATGGTCAGTCTCCGAGACCTCTTGCCTCTTGGAATCGGAGGGGGAGCACATGGCGCCGAAGGAGAGAGCACAAGAGACTCAGAGTGGGAGCACCTACCCACACCCTACTTTTATGTCGCTTTGCCTTCCCTGTTCCAGCCCCTCAATCTTGGCTATCCATCCGGAGCTGGAATTCCTGGTTGCCACAGATGCCCCTCTGGCAGAAGAACGTAAGAGAGACTCCCAACTTCTATGGGAAATTGTCTTGTTATCTTCCCTGTTCTGGAAGTGCAGAAATACACAATGCATTTCCAAATGGAGGTGGCGTGGAAATAGCTTTTGAAATGAGGACAAAATGAAGCTTGTTGTTGAATATGCAAGGTGTGAGCTGGAGCACAACAGCACACATGTATATGGGGACCACACTACAACTTGCGAAGCTGTTTTGCAGACTGTTAAAGCCAGGGTTGTGTGTACTCTGTGGTATAAATGGAGTGAGAATTGTTTGCTTTTTCATCACCAGTGTGAATTTAGGGTGTGATATGAATTCACTCATCTGGTATGACCAATGAGATGCAGCTCTACATCAGCTGAACATCAGGTGTCTCATAAGAGTGTGTATAAAGCAGGCTTGGAATTAGCAACTTGTCTGATCACTGATGGGGGACTATTCACTGCTTCCAGGCGATTTACCACGAAGCTTTTGTAAACAGTAACAGATCTGGGTTCTTCTGAAAAGGTTGTTGATGCACCATGGATGATTAAAAATAAGGATGGATGAGCTAATTCTTGCCCTGGAAGACTACACAGACGTGAACCAACACCACACATCAAAGTGCACTTAAGTTTCAGAGGATGGTTTTACAAATACAGCATATACTGTCTTATCTTTGCAGCGAAGAGATCACACCTAGGTTTAAACTTATGGGAATGGGGCTGAACCCTACATACAGCATCTTGTGTCTGGCCATGTGGCACAACCCATCCTCTTCTGCCCAAATGCAAGCTCAAGCCACTCGCCAGTTCTAGATCATACATGCCTGACAACAATGGCCTGTGACTAGAGAGCAGGTTCCTCCATAGAATGGGGTCTGCGGAATAAATGGACCCAATGTTGGTTTTCTGATAGGATTACTGAAACTCAGCCAAATAAGGGACTATAAGGTCAAAATTATTTTTGCTTGTTTGCAAAGGCATACACCTTTATGCAGCTGTTCTGTCGTTCAGTTGCACCTCACCCGATTCTCTTTGTGATAAGCCCTGTGGGTGCTACAATGCTGAATTTATGACAAAAGCGTAGTAAGAGCCACAGGCAATTTCAGATCACAAACCACACCAAGACTCACAAATAATCCCCGTCCATATTGGAATAAATGATGTTTCCTCATGGCTGGTCCCATGCTGCTGGAATTACATGGGACAGGCAGTTGATACTTCCTCTGCCAGCTATTTCTCCTTCCCTCACAATCCAAGTTGCCAATACTGTTGTGTAATAACCCTGTAACACTACTGGCTCCAGCTAATTCTGGTTTTTGAACACTACTAGCCTGATGTGGGATCCAGCCACTGGAAAGAGGCAATACTACACACAGTTCTATTGGTAGGCTTGATTTGTTGAGCAGCATGTGCCTGGCAAGTTACCCACACCACTGCTTTGCCACTGAGCCAGAGCTCAGCAGCAGCAGAATAGACCTCTTGCCTTACTAAAAGGGTTACGAGGCTCACCCACAGCTGACAGTGGTGCAGGGCAGCTACATGCTCAGGTTGAGAGTCAGGGGTGGGTCTTTATGCTTTGCTCAAGCATGTTGTTCAGTACTGGGTGCAAAACTGCCTGCATGCTGAGAATCTCAGCTTCCACTTCAAAAAGAGAGAGCAAGTTTCTAGTTTTATGACTGTGGAAAGAAGACTAAATGGGCAATGTTTAACAAACTCCCCAAAGATGGGGTCGGGGAGGAAGAAAGCGGCTCAGGGAGATTCCTAATGAGTTTGTGTAATCTGGGCCCTCCTCTTCAACAGCCAGCACATAATTAATTTTGTAAAGTAAGCATATATGCAAATTTACTTTTTCTCAGAGGTTTTTTTTTATATAAAAGGCAGAGTACATAACAACCCTGGTACTGTGAAGATGCACAGGGCAAGCTGTTACATGGTTAGATGAATTGATGTGCAAACAGCTGCAAAGTAAGAACAATCAGCAGCATGGAGGATGAAATATAGATATCTATCTTCTCTATCTATATATACATGCAGGCATGAGCTTCTGGACAGCTGACGCCATCCATTCGAGGCAGCGAAGGTGATGAAGCAAGCCGCAACGCCAATGGAGCACTGAAGGGCGAGTGCATGTAAGCAGATTCGCACACTCAAAATGCACACTTATATATAGCTTGGAAAGCGATGCTCTGCAAGTGAAGTGTCCGTATGTTGTGTCGGCGGCAGCTGTTGGATGAGTGAAATGGGCAAACTGCTACATGGCATCGCAGAGGAGGAAAGTGCACACCCCTGAGGGTGCCCAGGCAAGCTTTGGTGAGCTTCTCCAAGTATCTCTCTGCCAGGGGGGGATCCCCACCCTCACCCGCAGGGTCTCTCCTCGCAGCTTCCCCTGTGCCTAGCCCCACAGCTGCAACCCCTCCACCCCCCCTTCTCCCCACTGGTGGAGGTCCATTGTACATTCAGGTGAGAGGCTCCCCAGGGCAGGGCGGTTTCCCCCATCACCTCTCCAGAAAAAACTTGAGGGCACGGGCAATGTTCATGCGGTGCCCGACTCGCGTCACGCCCAGGTCAATGAAATCTTCCTTGGTGAGGGACGGCAGGTGAGAGCCGTCGATTTCGTTGTCCAGGAACCGATCGCGGTGCTCGCCCAGCTTCAGGTACTCCAGCCAGTCGGCCACGTCGTACTTGGTCCAGAAAGGCAGTGGCTTGGAGCCGAACGGCTTGTCCGTGGCCGGCGGCAGGAAGTGGGTGGGAGACAAAGAGCGGCTGCCCGAGGGGAAGCCAGGGAAAGGGTGCTCGCCCCCAGAAGTGGGAGAGCCGCGGAGATCGAAGACGCCGGTGTATATGGGCACAGAAGGCAGGATAGGGAGGGAGGATGGCCTGGGGGCAGGGCTAATCTTGTGCTCACTGGGCAGGGCAGCTGGGCTCGGGGCACGCCGCAGGGCTGGGCGGATGTCAAACTCCACACTTTTGGGATGCTTGCCCTGAGGGGACTTAGGCCAGTTATGGAAAAGGCTGCTTACGGGCTTGGAGGAAATCAGTGATGGGGACGTCTCATCTGGGAGCCTGCAGGGAAGGAGACAAGGAACAAGAGACGGTTAGCCAGAAGAAAACATGAGCTGGAATAGAAGACTGGCTCCCCTGCAGCCCTGCACCGCTGCCTATGACAGAGATTTGGAACCTGTGACGCTGTTGGGGCTCCCAACTCCCATCAGTCCCAGCCAGCATGGTCAACGGTCAAGGACGATGAGACCCAACCAGTGCTGTAGATTCAACTCATTGCAAAGGTCCACTTTCCCTACCCTTGGTGTATGAAATCACTTGCTGGAATACATCTCAGTACCTGGACTATAGCAGAAGACTATATACACTTCCAGTCGCACACATGCGATGATCAGGCACAAGAATCCTTTTTTGGAAATCCAACAAACACAAAGCAGATGTGGGATGTTGCAATCTGGAATGAAAATTTGAGGGGAGGGGATGCTCCTCTCTTGCCCTGAGGATTGTTTTTTTTATAGAAATCACTCTCTCCACACAGCTTGTTGTCCCCATGGGTAAAAAGTTCAGTGAGGCAGAAGTTTATAAGAAAACCACCCTGCAGGGAAAATAAGCTTCAGCTCTCTCTCTCTCTCTCTCTCTCTCTCTCTCTCTCTCCTCACTGCTGTTTTAGATATATATATTTTAAAACTCACAAATATCTGGAGGAAGATATTAATGTGACTAAGCACCATATGATATTAAAGTGACTGAGCACTGACTTGCAGGAGCGCTGCCAACGAAGGACAAAACCACATGAGACAGCAAACTCCTCATATAAATGAAGCTATGCAGGTCTTTCTCAAATTACCTTTGAAGATGGAGAACCAGAAGGTTGCAGTAAGGAGAATCCACATTACCATATCCAGGACAGAGACCATTTCCATGTGGCAGCTCTCTCCACACCTAGATGGCTTCCACACCTGGATCCTACTGCCAGCGTCAAGAGGTTGCTGGCAGTAGGTGTAGAGAAGGGAGGATCCATGGTGCAAACTGTGCTAGATATGGAGTACTGCTCCAAAGAAAATGCAGCTACGCATCATCAATCACTGTAACGTCTGCTTGGTGATCCTTCATGAAGCTGGTAGAAGTTCCTCAACAGTGGAACAGGAATGGTCTGACATAAGGCACATTTCCATCCCTAACCATGACATATTCATTCAAACGGAGAAGCTTGCTTGCACTGTCTGCTGCCATTTCCGTCCTCCCCACATTTGTTTGGTTGGCATAACAGTGGGCCACAACAGACATAGGGAAAATCCCACAACCAAACAGGAACACATGGTGAAAAAACAAAATTTAGACTTCAGCAAGCGTAAAAATAGACCTGGTGGTTGGGAGTTTTTAAAAAACAAAACTTCTGCCAGGGTTGCCTTGACAATCAGAGAGGTATCTCCATGAAGCCTAAATGTATCTACTAAAACTCTATTCTGAAAGTCAGGAGGCTTGGCCTCCTCTGAGTGTAGGTTTCTTGTGGTCTTCTAGGGACTCCAACTCCCATCAGCCCTTGCCAGCATTGTTCTGATCTATTGCTAAAAAGTGGGTTTTCCCTTGGAAAGGAGCAAGGCAAGGGGAAAACTGCTCAGACCCTTGCCTCGAAAGTGAGCGTCAAGCAGAAAACCACTCCGACTCATGCTTTCTAGACATGGCACAAGTGGAAACATGCACAAGCCCTGAGTCTTCATCAAAAATTGGCCTTGACTGAATTGACTCTCATGGAGCAACTTGGGCTTCAGAATAGCACCTCCCTGAATGTATTCATTACCATTTTTAAAAAAGCACACACAACAGGATTTTTGGAATGAATGAAAATCCTTCCAACTTCAACCATCCCCCTATGATATTCACAAAGCAACAAAGAGGCCTTTTCCTGTGTGCAATCAGAAAGGCATTGCAACTTGAGCACTCAAGTTAACTTGGGTCACACAGGGCTTGAGGCCCTGCTTCATAATGACCAAGAAAAGGGAAGCAACTTGATATCAGGAAAACAGGCTCCTTCTCTGAGATGTGCACCATCAATGGAACTCAATAGGGGGAGCCCTATGGAACTTTTCCCATTCTATATTCCATAATGGGAGAATGAAGTGCACTGAGCTGGCAATTGAGGAACCTACAGCAAGCCTGCCTCACACCAGGAAAGTGGATGGATCAAGCAGAATGGAACTGCCTTGTGGGAAGGAGATATGCTTACTAGAGTAGCCTCTGAAGGAAGAATTCATTCCACTCCAATGAATTCAGGAATGGTTCTCTTCTTCCAGAAGTCACCTGTTTCCCTACCTCCATTCCAGAGCATACCATACCCCTCACTCCACCTTCCCATAGTGCTCAGAAGTTATGGCTTTTCTGATATAACCTATTAGAGCATCTCCCTTTACCTGGGGCCCATAAGATGTTTTGGACTACAGTACCTATCATCCTGGCTGAGCTTGATAGGAGTTGTAGTTCAAAATGTCTGGAGGACACCAGGTTGGGAATAGCTGCATTAGACTATGAATCCCATTGCTTCTCTTCCCACCACCCCATTTAAAATACCCAGGACCCCTCCCCTGAAATAAGGACTCCCAACCCATCCCACAAAAGACAGCCGATCTTTCCTACCCATTCAAAGACAAGCAGCTTTGATTATGCGTGTTGGGCGTAAGATGCCAACTTTTCTCTTTCCCAACTCCACGGCATCGGAGGAACGGCAAGTGAATTCTCCCAGCGCAGATGTGTGACCGCAGATGAATGACAGAATGGAGCAAATAAAACTCAGCAATGCGACTGCGTTGAATGGAGAGTGCTGTGGACCCACAATGCCTATGCATCTCTGCAAGTGTGTGCATCTGGAAGCACAAGTGCTTGTGCAAGTGCCGGCAGCCCAAGGATGGACCTGGTCTGCTTCAGAGGTGCAAAGAGAGGAGCACGTGACTACAGGAACGCAACCTCAGCTAGGAAGGAGAAGACTCTGGCATGGAAGATTCCTTGGCACAGAAGCTTATCAAGGATGGGTGTGCAGAGTCCACGGATATGGAACTAGCAGCCTTGCAGATGCTGTTGCACTCCAGCTCCCACCAGCCCCAGCCAAGCAAGGCGAAATAGTCAGGGATGATGTGAGCTCATATGGAGTGCCACAGGTTCCTTGCCCCTGGTGTAGGACCAACAAACAACTTGGGACCGGGGTGTTGTAAGGGACAGCTTTGTCCCAAATGTCCCTGCCTGGCAACTGTGGTTCACAGATGGGGCAGTGCTGAGAGTACAATTTGCCCCACAGGTGTGCTCAGCTTGTGTGAGAAACTGGGCTTTTAGCACTGCAGCTCTCTGGAATCAATTTCTAGCCAAAATTAGGTGCCCAGTGTCACAATGAGTAGGTGCCTACTTTCCCTAAGTACTGACCTAGTCACGGAACAAGAAATTATTTTATTGCTTTTTTAAAGAATTTGCAAAGTTTCTTACTGCTTTTAAGCCTGCTGCAATGATTTGTTTTTGAACTTGTGTTTGCAGTGTTGTTATTCTGTTGTTACCTTGTACACTGCTTCAATCACTTTATATTATAAAGCAGTCTATACATTTGTTAATAATAATAATAATAATAATAATAATAATAATAATAATAATAATGTAGCAGAAGAGGGAACAACTAAATCACAGATTTCCTGGGTCTAAAGGTAAAATGCTCCCTTTCCGCCTTCCAGAGAGACTAAGCATCAGTGCTTTTCCGGATGTAACCTGCTATTGTCAGTGGTCTTCAGACTGTGTTTCAGGGAATCTGAAGGTTTTCTCAATGGAAATACCAATCATGGTGGACAAGCTTCTCTTAGGGCTGATCCAGACTCTATTTTGTGCCATGCCTTCCAGGCACAGGGCCACACTTTAAAGCTTCATGTCTGGGTGTTGTTGTTTTCGTGACAACACCTTTCCTGGGACAACCCACGTTCTCCCACTGAGTTGGAGCAAACATCAATCCACAGAAAACCCAATGGCCATTTGCTCCGATTCAGCAGTAAAACACACATTTTCCCAGGGAAAAGCGCCAGGACAAAAAAAACAAAAAACCTCTCCAACTATGCTCAGAGAGAGGGGTGTGGAAGGAAAACAGCATGTTCAACAGAGACACCTGTCTTCCTGCCTCCAGTAGGGCTAATCACAACTTTGGGGGAAGAAAGGAATTTCGCAACGGAAAACAGCATGGGGAGAATTTCACCCTGCCCCAGTGCTGTCGCACCAAGTTGGAAAGCCATTCCCAGACCTGCTGGGTCACAGGGAGTTTGTCCCTTGTTTAGTGGGGGGCAGGGACCTGCATCCTCCCCAGAGTGTCAACTCAGTGCACACTAGGATGCAAGGCTCTGCATGGCAAGTGCTGCACAGCAAACACAAAGGATCCCCCCACAAAACGAAATGTGAACGCTGCGTCGCTACACGAAGAACACAGGAACACAGAAAGCTGCCTTATACACTGACTGGGAGAGGTTCTTTGGGGCTTCAAAAAAGCAGCCTGCCTGGAGAGGTTGGGGATTGGACATGGCGTCTTTGCATGCAAAACAGATGGTCTACCACTGAACTACAGGCCTCCATCCCCAAATGGGAAATCTTACTCTTCTACGCATTTACACACACTGTTTGGGTCTCCAGCGCAGGCCCACACAGCATCAAGGCAAAAGCGGCCCAACACCCATGCGTGGTGGCCTATCAAGACCAAGACTGCCAATTTTTGCTGCCCGTCTGCAGTGTAATATAATCAAGGGGTTGTCACCAAGCAAGCCAAAATAATGAGCTCCATTCAGCAGGGTGGGTCAATATGTTGTGGGCTAGTGAAAAGGGGCCATTTCCTGTTCCCTGCCACGATGTGCTGTGAAACAAAATGGCTTGGTGACTTTCAAAATGCTCGTGTCTCTCTCTGATCCTTTAGGAGCAAACGTTGGACATTAGAGGAAGAGTCTTGCCCATTATTGGCTTGAAGAGACCTTTGCCTGAACATATCTGAGTACAGTACAAGACAAAGGTATATACTCTGTGCGTGCAAGATGCACACACATGCCAACAAACCCTAAATACATGTATATGCTTCTATAGTCACACTGCTGGTTTGGATGCCTAAGGAGGAGCTGGGCCTGTGTTCTGAGTGCACGCAAAAAGCAGCTGGGATGGTGAGTGCGTGCACACACACACACACACACACACACCTGCAAGCCAGTGGTACAGTAAATATATGCACCATGCATACCCTCTGAACAAGACGGGCGAAGTGCTCCATAGAAGGGCACACACCCTTGCCCTGTGCCTGCCAGCACACCAAACGATGTAATGGTGGTAGAAAAAAAGGAAAAAATAAAAATCATAAAAAAGCAAGCATTGACGGGAGAATGAGAAAAGGAGACAAACCCAACTGAAACACGAGATGCGGCATGCACGGGGCTGGCTTCCTGCTTCCTGTTCCTCCTCCTCCTGCTCCAGTCGCCTAGTACCTTTGCCTCTGCAAGGAGCTGGGCCTCTCTGAACCGAAAGAAGCCACCGAGTCGGGCGGACGTGACCACGACACCCCGCCCATTTGCTGCAGCTTGGTGCTCAGCTCGCTGATGATGCTGGCCTTCATGGTGGACATGGGGGAGGCCTTGGGTTCCTCCCATGGCAGCGTTGGGGATTTCCGCTGCAGCTCCTTGCCCGGCTCGGCAGCGGCTGGCTGCTGATGGTAGGGCGGAGCGGGTGTGAGGGCAAACATGTTCTCAGTACATGCAGAAACCGAGATGGTGGAGCTGGTGGGGGTTGCCACCGGCAAGCGACCGGGGAATGGCCGCGACCGTAGCTTGGTCTGCAGGGGGCTCTTCTCTGTGCTGCCTCCGCCACCACTGCCGCTGCTGCCTCCTCCTCCTCCGCTGCTGCTTCCCCCAAAAGCCTGCCCGTCCAAATAGGTGATGTAGGTGTCCAAGAGTTCGGTGCCTTCCCCAGACATGCTGGACAGAGTCGAAACGCTGCTGATGGTCTCCAGGTGGTGGTCGCTGCTGCTGCGGCTGTCCACCTCCTCGATCCCCGAGTCCGTCACGGCTTCAGGGGCCTCGGCAGGAGGGATGGCGATGGAGGACACAACGGAAGAGAAGTTGACGTGAGGGGCTTCCTTGGCTTCCGCTGTGCCGGCTTGGGTCAGGGTGGCCACCTCGCTGTCGTAGGACGTCAAGCTGGATGCCGTGGAGTCCAAGGCGGCTGGAGCAGGGGGCGCGGCTGGAGGGGTCATTGCAGCAGGGACTTCGTTGGTGGCTTTGGGGGGCGACTCCGGCTTATCAAAGCTGTTGGAGAACTCGAGGGGTGGCGGGAGCGGCTCGGTGAACACAAATTCGTCATCCACATCGATGGACGGGGCAGGAGGGGGCAGCACCAGCAACGGGAGCCCATTTTCCTCGGCTACGCGTTCCGCGGGGGCAGTGGCCACCTCAGCTTTCCCACTCTCCTGGCCCCCTTCCTCCTCCTCTGTTGGGCGGCAGTTCTCCATGAAACGCACATGCAGCTCCAACTTCTCCCCTTCCTCGGGCCGCTTCTCCCACGGCGCGCCTTTGGCCGAGGATGGAGGATGCTGCTGTTGCTCAGGAGAGGGGTGCCGGGGGCTCTCGGGCTCTTTCCGTGGTGATGCCGGGCGCTGGTGGTGGTGGTGGTGATGGTGCTGCTGCTGCTCCGGCGTCCCCCAGAGCCGCAGGATGGAGCTTCCGGGAGACTCTGGTGTTTTGGGAGCCTCTCCGAACCGGGGCGAGGACGGGCGCGAATGCCTGTCATCTCGGCTCTCTTGCTGGGACTGGGACTCCTTCAAGGCCCGCTCACGAGCCACCAGGGCCAGTCCCAAGGGGGATCCAGGGTCTAAAATCTTGCCCGTCAGCGGGTGAATGAGAGGCGTTGAGTGGGCCTGTAACTGCGGCAGGAAACTGGAGCACACGGAAGTGAAGGCGCTGGTGGTGCTGGCTCCGTACGTTTTCGCGGCTCGAGGCGGGAGGTAACCGGAGCTGCTCCCGCCGCCGCCGCCACTGCCAAAACAGGGAGCCATGTTGAGCTGGATGTACGGCTCGCTGGAGAACATGCCTTCGTCGATGGATTTGGAGTGGCGGAGACGGGGCATGGGCGTCTGTTGAGAGTCGTCGTCCGGCTGCTCGGTGGAGAGGAAGAGGGCAGACTTGCGGCGAGCCTCGCTGTACCACTCACGGTCCCGCCGGGCAGCCCCAACCAGGGCTGCCCCAAACTGGCTGGTGAAATCCATGCTGTTGTGGAGCTGGAGGGAGGGCACAGGCACCGCCGTCTCCGGCTGGCTCTCTGCCTCCATGCTGCTCCCCTGGCTGCTGCGCCCGCTGCTGCTGGTCGAGGGGGCCTTGATTATGATGGTAGGGATGGGTATGGAGCTCTTTTCCGGAGGAGCAGGCATCTGGGGCTGCAGAGGCGACGGCTGCGCCTGAGAGGCAGATGCTCCCTGCTGCTGGCGCTGCTCGTCTTCCACTTTGGTCTGCTTGACAAGTGGCCCCTTCCGCCGCATGGGCTTGGTGGGGACGTACATGGCGGTGTTGGTGGCCCGCGGCGGCAGGTTGTAGTAGCGCAGGTCTGGGGTGTGGCCCCGCCATCCGCGGGCGGTCGACCCCTCGGCCCCTGCCTCAGACTCCTGGCGGTAGAGGGACATCTTGTCGCGGGAGCGTGGCTCGTAAGATGGTTCCTGGTGCAGGGATGCTGAGTAGAGCTTGGCCTCGCTGCTGGGGTTGAAGGTTGAACGGGCCAAGGGTGTGGCACGCCCGGATGCCGAGGGCGTGGTGCTGCTGTATGGGGGGTCTGGAGGAGAGGTGGTTGGAGGCGGGGGGATGTCGTCGGAACCGGGGACTGAAAGGCTGCGGCTGAACTTCATGGCAGGGGGAGTGAGGTAGGGCTTGTCATCCTCAGCGGCACCTGGGGAGAGAAGGAATGCTATCATCACCAAACGGTTCTTCCATACCTCTACTGTCTAACCTGCGGCCCTCCAACCAGACTACAGCTCCCACCATCCTCGAATCATTAGTCCTGTCTGATGGGAGTTGGGAGTCGGGCAACACCACGTGGAGCTGCAGGCTTCCCCGCCCCTGCTCTAAGCAAAGAGAACTCCCTCTTCCCTCCCGGCCCTTCTCGTTCATATCTGCTGTCATGGACTGGTTGGACCATGAATGCTGGGAGGCACTAGTTGGGGAACCCCCAAGGGAAGAAAGCTCAGAGTCTGAGGTGTGGTGGTGGTGGTGAGATATCGGAAGCTGAAGGAGTAACAGGGTTCAGTGAGCTGGGAGAGTCTGTGGCGGAGAGAAGTCCAGAATCGGAGGCAGAAGCTGAAGCAGGTGAGTGAGAGGAGGGAAGTCAGGAGGGGAGAGATGAGTCAGGTTGGTGAAGAGCCACAGGTGTCTCCTGCTGTGACAAGCTCCCCTCCCAACTCCCAGAACCAGGAGAGGTATGAAATGGGAGGAGCAAAGACAGGCTACATGCAGGAACAGTCTTCAGTTGCTTGCAAGAAACCCTGGAGAGGCAGAAACATAGATGGCAGTGGGGAGGCGGGGATTTTTAGTTTTGACAACTGCTGGACCTGTGGCCTCTACTGGCTGCAGCTGTACAAGTAGGGAAGAGACCAGGACCCTGGGCAGGTGGGCAGGCAGCATTGGAAACGCTTGCTGCCCCAGCTAGGTGTGCACCAGTTGCTGGGGCAGCTCTATAAAGCCAGCTTGCCTGCCCCAGTGGAGCCGCCACCAAAGTGTGTCATCCCTTTGGGGGCGGCACTTCAGAGGTGGAATGAAGGCCTGGGACAGCCCCCTTGTGCTAATATTATGGTTTTAATGGTGATGAGGTTTTAAATTGGGTGAGTGTTGTTTATTTGGGGTGGGGGGTGGCTCTTAAATCATTTTAAAGCGTTATATATTAATCTGTATTTCTCTGTGTTTTTGTTTTATAAGGCCGATTAATATTCTACAGTCTTTTAAATGTGTTTGGAGGGGGGGTCATTGTTTTGTTTTAACTATTTGCTGGTGTTTTCCCCTGGTATTTTTTATCCTGTGAACTGCCCTGAGATCTTGTGATGAAGGATGGTATATATCTAATAGATAATAAATAATAATAATTTATTTTAAGGCAGAGGTGGGGCTTGGGAGCCTCATGTGACCCTCCAAGGCTCCCTATCTGGCTCTTGCAATTTTCCTCTCTCTCTCTCTCTCTTCCAACTACACCCCTGCTCTGCACATTCATTGAGAGTTTTTGCCATTATCATTGAACTATGATATTGCCTTTTGCATTCCTCAATGGAGGGCAGGGAGGGGCAGCTGAGTGTGTGTAGGAATGAACCTGCTGTAAAATGTGTTGCTTCTCCCAACTCTGACCTCTGGCCCTGACATGTGGCCCCTGGAAGCTTGCCCAGAAGAGAATGTGGCCCTTGGGCTCAAAAAGTTCCCCCGTCCCCGTTTTAAGTGATGGGTTACAATAGATCCTAACACTGTTTAGGGAAGCTTTTAATGTGTGATATTTGAATGTATTTGATTTTTGTTGGAAGCCACCCAGAGTGGCTGGGGAAATCCAGCCAGATGGGTGGGGTACAAATAATAATAATAATAATAATAATTATTATTATTATTATTATTATTATTATACAGCCCTTACGTAACACCTTGCAATAACATAATCTCATAGTAGGGCTGGGTGATACCTGGTTTTCAACATCGTGATATTATCATCAGCTAAACATCGCAATACACCAATTTATCACGATGTCTGAAATAAGGATGGAGCTATGTAGAAGCGGCGGCTGGCTTCACGGTTTTTCCTGCATCGTGATTTTTTACGGCGCCTGCTTTTGTGATTTGCTGCCTCCTGCAGGAGGCATGGGACAGCTGAGCCGGCAGAGTTAAGAGGGGCTGCAGGAATCGAGAGATGCACTGGCTGGCTTCACGTCCCCCCCCCCACATTGTGACTTTTGCATAGCATACACACATGCACATCATGATTCGCGAATTATTGCCAGGTCAAAAATTATGAAACCGATATCACAATATGGACTCCAAACCGGTTTTAGATGATATACAGCATTGATATACAGGTGAAACTCAAAAAATTAGAATGTTGTGGAAAAGTCCATTTACGTAAGCAATTGTTTTCATTAGCTACTGGAGTTTAATATATGAGATAGACTCATGACATGCAAAGCGAGATATGTCAAGCCTTTGTTTGTTATAATTGTGATGATTATGGCGTACAGCTGATGAAAACCCCAAAGTTGAAATTGTTAATTTGGGGTTCTCATCAGCTGTACGCCATAATCATCACAATTATAACAAATAAAGGCTTGACATATCTCGCTTTGCATGTCATGAGTCTATCTCATATATTAGTTTCACCTTTTAAGTTGAATTACTGAAAGAAACGAACCTTTCCACGATATTCTAATTTTTCAAGTTTCACCTGTATTGCCCAGCCCTATCTCATGGAAACTCTTATTCCCGGTGGTGGGATATTTTCACAGTTGAGTGATCAGTGCTGCAGACACCTGGGCTAGTATGTGGTAAATGTACAATTCCATGGATGAACACGACCTTGGGGAGGGGTGCCTGGCTGCCTCTCTCTCCTCACAGTCCCAATTCTCCTTCAGTTCCAGCTGTAGAGCCTACTGCACACCCTCCCGACCCCAGTCTCACCAATAGACTTCTGGCGGAGCATCATGCCTGGGGGGTGACTGGCTGGCAGGTAGGATGGGCGCTCGTAACTGGCCTGACTCAGACGGTGCTGTTCAAAACTGGGCTGAAAGAAAGAAAGAAAGAAAGAGATGAAGCCAGAAAACTGGCAAGTAAGGCTGTAAGACCAGATGAAAGGACTCAGAGAGACTGGGTGGCATGGGTGTAGTCAGGAATTTTTTTGGGGGGCAGGCTTTATGTTGGGTGGGCATAACTGAGGTATCTGCGATGCAATGGGTCATTTAGTTAAGTATTTTTGTTTATTTACTTGATGGGGGGGACTGCCCCCCTGCCTACGCCTATGGTTGGTGGATGTAGCAGCAATAATGAACTATCGCTATTATTATTATTATTATTATTATTATTATTATTAAAAACTAATATATTCTATTAATTTTCAAGAGAAAGAATATAGGTACCAACAGAAACATTACCAACATTATCAAAACTATTGGTTTTCCCTCTCCCAGAGAAGAGAAGACAAACTATCACTCTAATCATGAACTCAGGTACTTAGTACCAGGATACTAAGGTTTGCAGAAGTAAAGCAAAACAAAACACACACCCCAAACTTAGATGGGGCAAAAACGATCCGCCAAAACGGCTTAGTGAGGATGCTTAGTAGCCACAGAATATTAGAGTATCATTTAACAACTGAGCATTTGAAGAGCAAAACTCACGAGGGAAATTATTGGCACTTGCATTTAAAAGAATACTTTTTTAGCCAGCGTTTCACTCTCTGCATAGGGAAACTTCGATCAAAACAACAACAGATCTTGCTAGATGTCTGCTCCACTGGTGAGCTGTGGTCCATCCTACCTCAGCAGAGAAATAGTTCTTGCTAGCGCCCCGAGATTTCCCCAAGGAAGGAAGCCCTCCGCTGCCACATCCATCCCCCACATTGATTGTCTGTTGAGCTGCTGCCAGGATCTCGTCCAATTTGTCTGAAATGAGGCAGAATCACAGAAAGATGCAAGATTACAACCATCCCCACGCAGAGCACACCTATGTCCCTTTGCCCGCCAGGCTCAAGGCATGCTCCTCTCGACTGATCTGCTCCTAGATGGAAAATGGAACCCAAGAATCGGAGGTTCCTCCTCTCCCAAGCTCAGGCCTCAAGACTACGCTAAGGGTGACCTGATTTCAGTCTCATGTAGTCTATTCTTATTTTTAAAATTAAGATCCCTACGGTCCACCGATGTGCTTAAAATTTACAGGGACAAATTGCATCCTGGAATCCAGGATACCCAATCTACGCTGAGCTATCCTAATCTGCATTCTTGCCCGAGAAAGTGCATTGCAAGACCAGACCGGTGTCAGACGAACTTTGGAGAATGCCTTATGCTGAGATGTTTCTGCTTTCGACTACAACTCTCATAATTCCTAACCACTGGCCTTATTGGCTGCAGCTGATGGTTGTGGGGATTGAGCCTTGAGGGTCCAATATCGTCTGAAGGGCATCAAGGTTAGGGGAGACTGTCCTAGCCCCAATAATGTCTCCCCGACTGGCGCCAGCTTTCCCAGGTCTCTCACACCTAGCGAAATCTTGCCTGGCCAGTCCTGCTGCCTGAGTTAAGCTTCTAACTAGAGAGGCTGGGGTTTTTCTAACTGGGACCTTGTGCATGCAAGCTCCACCTTTGCATTTCCCAATAGCCCACCTTCTGCCCATGCCCACACAAGACTACACTTCCTCACCACCAGCCCTCTTGGAAAACTGGAAACTTTTATACTTGGGAGCAGGCAACCTTGGCTCAAGCCACGGGCCTTAAAGATGACACTGTCAACACTGCTGCAAGCCCACCCTGCTACCAGACGCTGCCCCCACCCCTTCAACAAGTAAAACCACATCAAACAACCTGATTGGTATTTGGGGTTTTGTGTGTGTACTTCCCAGCCATTTGGCAAAGAAGGCAAGACTGGTGCTCTTCACAGCCCATTCATTGCGAGCTGTACATCAGCTTCCATCAGCTAGACTGGTGACTGGGAGTGGCCGCTGAGACCATATAACACTGGTCCTGAAAGACCTACATTGGCTCCCAGTACGTTTCCGAGCACAATTCAAAGTGTTGGTGCTGACCTTTAAAGCCCTAAACAGCCTCGGCCCAGTATACCTGAAGGAGTGTCTCCACCCCATCGTTCTGCCTGGACACTGAGGTCCAGCTCTGAGGGCCTTCTGGTGGTTCCCTCACTGCGAGAAGTGAGGTTACAGGGAACCAGGCAGAGGGCCTTCTCGGTAGTGGCGCCCGCCCTGTGGAACACCCTCCCATCAGATGTCAAGGAAATAAACAACTATCTGACTTTTAGAAGACATCTGAAGGCAGCCCTGTTTAGGGAAGTTTTTAATGTTTGATGTTTTATCGTGTTTTAATATTCTGTTGGGAGCCGCCCAGAGTGGCTGGGGAAACTGGCGGGGTATAAATAAATAAATAATTAGCCCCAACAGCCAGTATGGATGATGGGTGTTGTAGTGCAGCAGCAACATTTGGAAGGGCGGAAGTTCTGCATCTCTGCTGTTATGGGATAGGAAAACCTGAAAATCTCTTTTTTTTTCTGTTGGCTTCTGCTCTGGATCTAGCCCCAACAGCAGGGGGCTGCTACCCAAACACCAGGATGTTGGATTTCAAGAACTGGCAAGAGTTTGTTTTGCAGGCTGACACCTATTCCATACACCCTAGCCATGGCTATGCACCCTAGTCCTCGAATATTGTTCTGCACGTGTACGCCAAAGTAAAGACAAAACTGAAGATTTTACATTGCCGTGCTGCAAAACCTGCAGCGTGAAAAGCCAAATTCTGTTACCTGCTAATGTAAATGCAGGAAATAACTGGCACCCCCCTCTTGCAAGAAGCATTGGGAACGCTTGCAACCGAGGGCACCCAGGAGGAGGGCTGCTGTGCAGGTACCCAGCCTTTGCCCCGAGATTCCCTCCCGCAGACTGTTGGCAGTCGCCAGGGCCTGCTTGGTACTCACTCAGAGCCATCTGATAGACAGTCCGCTTCTTATCAGTGCCCATCGCCGGCTCATAATCTGCAGAGACGACAGGAGGGGAGGATAACGGGGGTGGGAGGTGCGGGGGTGGTGGTGGACTGGGGACGGCATGTCTAGGAAGGCCGCGTCGTGGAGCTGTGTGGACGGAGGGGGGCGGCAGCGGCAACCGATGGGAGCGTCGGTGGGAGAGTGCAGGGCAGGGCTGGGTGGGAGGCAATGAGAGATAAGCGAGGCGGCTGGGTGCGTGTGTGGCGGGGTGAGGGATGCGTGACACTCACCTGTTTTCTTCTTCCAGGGGGAGACTGGATGGTGGGAGGGAGATAGCAAGAGGGGAAGAAATTAGCACCTCCACTTTTGGGGGAGGAGAAAGGTATAGCTGGGGGGGGGAAGGCCTGGAAACCCCCTGTAACAACCGAAGGATATGGGCAGGATGAGGGAGAGAAGATACTGGGCATTAAGTCATCTCACGGGCATTGAGGCATCTTTCGCTGCTCACAACAGCTCAGTTAGTAGAGTAGGTGACTCTTAAATCTCAGGGTTGTGGGTTTGAGCCCCACGTTGGGCGAATGTTTTATGCATTGTGGGGGTTGGGCTAGATGGCCCTCATGGTCCTTTCCAACTCTACAGTTCTAGGAGTCTATGAATTGAGGATGGGTGGGGGAGAGGCAGAGAATCCCCCCAACTCAAGAGCTGTAGTCATGGGCAGGCCTGTGAGGCCCTAGCTTCTACCGAAGCATCTCAGGCTATGATTACAACATAAAAGACACAGACACATACACAGACCACCTCATCTCTAACCCTGTTATGAGTGGAGATATAAGGTAAAGCCTGCAAGCAGTATTCTACTTAATCATTCTCTAAAAAGTAATAAATAACTTGAAATGTATTAGGCTACCTCTATCTACATTCTGGCGATGCTGCCATGATTCCTATAAGCTTTTAGGACTCCTCATCCTGAATGCCTAGCCCTGCTCCCCACGAGCCTCCTCCCTTGTTGGGCGTTTCTTTCCTGCAAAGTGGGTGGGTGGGGAGAATTCGGTGGCACCCGTTGCGGGTGGGGAGGGGAGAAATTAGTGTATTACGTGGGTAGGAGGGGCGCACGTAGTATTTGCAGTTAAAAAGTTGTCCAAGGGGTTTTGAAATCTCCCCCTATTTTGAAAACACACTTTAAAAACATGCGAGCTTCTCCCAAGCTGCTATGCTGTAATTTAAAAACATCCTTGGAAATGACACTACACGACGTTCATCTGTCATGGATATCATGTCATGGATGCTTTAGCTGAGATTCCTGCATTGCAGGGGGTTGGACTAGATGACCCATGGGGTCCCTTCCAACTCTAAGATTGTACAGTGACTTAGTGCTGCTTCCAGGGGTGTGCCACTTTCAATAGTGTGTCAGCAGTGGGGCTTCCTAGTCACTTGCAGCAGCTCCCCTTCAGGTTTTCGAAAACAGGGGGACTGATGAAAAGCCCTCAAGCCGCCTTGTATTACTGAAAGCTTCCTAAAATTTCCCCCTGCCTAAAAATATGCTTCCCTTCATCTAATCACCACTCCTTTCCACACCTGAAATTACATGAATATTTGCATCAGCCCTGCTACTTTGCTCTTTGACACAGGAAGGTCCCTGATAATCAGGTCACAGATCAGGGAGGGGAGACCTTCCTTAAGCAGCAACATTACTCAAAACAGTACAAAGAAGCGGGGAGCCCTCATACCCCGAGTCTCCGTTTCTGAGCAAAAGGGAACTGTGTGTGTTTCTGTAATCCAGCCCACTTTCTTGCCATTATTGGAGCAATTTGGGGTGGGGTGGGGACAGGAACTCACCTTTCTCAACTATGATGGGTTTTGAGAGTCCGGGGCAGCAGTGGGTGGAACAAAAAGAAAGAAGATGGAGAGAGAGAAGCAATGACACCTCACCCCTTCCACAATGATGCATAAAACTGGGAAACCCTCATTTATCCACCAAAATCATTATATACACCAGATTTTGCAACCAATCTAAACTCCCCCAAAGCCTGCAGTCAGTTAAAAATAAATTAAAAAATGATTTGGGATGAGCAGCTCAAATATGTTTTGTTTTTTTCAAATTTATTCCAGTTGCAGAATCAGGCTCAGCTCTTGCCCCACAGTATGCCCCAGCTAGGAGAATGAAACAGGGGAGTTAAGAGAAAAACATATACCAGATTCTGTGTCGTGGCATTTTCCATGTACGATTCCAGTGGCTGAGGCCAAGTGCAGACATTGGAAACCCTCTCCATTGACACACTCACATGGGGATGGTAATGCGTAACTTGAAACGCAGATGGCAACAACTTCCTGTCACAATGAGGATTGCCCTTTATCCATCTGGCATAACTGCTTCCATGCAAGTCTCCTGCCGACTTCTGCTTTAAGCAGAATTTGAAGGATTTGGACAAACTGGGGTGAGACGTCAAGAGGAAGCCTTCAAAAGTCCATGCCTGGGTCTTGCCTAGGTGGAACCCTCAAATCAACAATCATACTGTGGGCAACAATACCACATTTGAGGCACCTAAGACTTCTTGCCTAAGGGCCCCTCAAATCTGGAGGGGGGGGGCCGACAATGAATTCTTCAGCTAGGAAAAAAAACAAATTCTACCATAGTAACAAACTGTGCACGAATGGGTTCATTTGGGATAATCAAGGTGCACTGCATGGAGAAGATTTTGAATATCTCACTCGGCCTAGTTCATCATTTGCAGGCTTCTGCTCTACAAAGGAGGACACACATCAGGGCACCTCAGGGCAGAACTACAACTATTACGGGGTGACCCAAACAATATTTTTAGCAAATAAATAAGTGCAAGAAGAAGTAATTGCCCAAACCAAACAGGCCACAAGATGACACATGTATCAGCTGCAAAGTCGCCATGCATGCACCCATCTAAATGCCAGGTCACTGGCATGTCTGTTGGTCACACTGTGCTTCTAGTGCAGTGTTCCCTCCCTCCAGTAGAGGGCATGTATGTATGTTCATCATGAAATGGATCTGGGATGGCAGTTCCCCGCATAGCCTTGAGACAGGAAATGATAACCCGTGAGCATCCTTACCCATTTCTTCCAACTCAGATGTCATGGATTTGGAGCGCAAGGAGATGGCTGGAGGTGGCAGTCGTCTTGTCTGCTGTGGCGCAGCTACAGTTAAAAACAAGAAGCAGCTCTGGGATGTTGGTTGTGAACCAGACTCGTGTCACCCAATCCCCATCACCAGTCTTCCCCTGAACCCGCTGGACCACCCTCTCATCCAAAGTAAGTTTTGTATCTTGCCATCCTAATTCTGCTCGAATACAGGAGAGCCCATTCGTCAGCTCTCAAGAGAACCCAGAACACACCATGGCAAGGAAAGGAAGAGGGGAAGGCACTGGTACAAAAACAATAGGAGAATCCACTGAGTGACTTAACATACAAGAATGTTCTGGCTATCCCTTGAAGAGATTGAGGGTATCTCTGTAACAGTGTCCATGTGGGCAAGTTTAATGTGAGATTGATGCTCCTTACATTGCCCACATGGTGTTTTGGCATCAATATTCCAGTCTGTATCCCCCCCCCCCGCCACACTAATCCCGATTTATCCTTTCAGGGGGAAATCTGATAAGTACCGGTAAAAAACCCCTATTGCCAATGACCCATTCGAGATATCTCAACAACCCTTTGCAAACTAAGCTCTCATCTGGAAGCATCCTAAATCAGCTGTCCCTGAAGGAGAGTCATGTGACTGAGTTCAATGGAACTTAATGCTGGGATGGTTGCTGTGCTGCACTAAGCAGGACTCCCCCTCAGAGTGAGCTCAGGTACCCTAGTTCAAAATACCTCCCGCTTCCAAGAACATGGAAACGTAGCTAGGTCAGCGTACTTGTCCACTGGATCAAGAATCAGCTCCTCTGACTAGCAATGGACATCGCATCACCTGCTACTTCTTTTTCCTGGGTTTGCCAGAGACTGAATTCAGGACGTTCTGCATGTATAACATTTGCTCTATCCGTGATTTATCACTCAATCCCTATCCAGAGCAATGGCGGGTCATGCCTCTCGAGCCCGTGAGATTCAACTTTCTCCTCTGGAGATTGCCATCACCTTGTTTCTCAAATCCTTGAAGCCAAATAGCCAAACTCCCCATCGAGAGGATTTACTGTTCCTGTTCCTGCTTCTTCTTCTTTTAATTTTTATTTATTTATTCGGTTTATCATATTAAAGTTTTACAATCACATATCCAACATACAACATAAAAACAAGGTTCCAAAGAATCTCCTGGACTTCCCTCCTCCCCTTTGTGGGTCATATTGTTAATCATTTCCTCCTGCATCTTTTATGATAATCCAAATATTTTTACCTCTCCATTATGCCCAAAATTCACCATTAAACTACAAGTGTTATTCCAATCCTACTAACGCTTTTAGCTGTTTACAAGGGTTTTTAAGATCAATTATAAATTCTCCCCATTCCTTATTAAAATTTTGGTCTTCCTGATTTCTGATTCTTCCGGTCACTTTAGCCATTTCGGCATAATCCATCATCTTAATCTGCCATTCTTCTCTGGTAGGGACTTTTATCTTCTTTCCATCTCTGGGACTTACTGTTCCTGCTTCTAAGCCCCAGTAGGTCCCATTCTCCAACTCGGAGAAGGTTTCAAGAGTAGAGCCTTCCCATCTTTAACTTCTGGACAACATACCCCCCCCACTTCTTTTCTTTTTTTAAAAAAAACCCAAAGCACTATCCCAGAATGCACTGCAGTACCTTTCTTCTTCATGGCCTCTTCCATCTCCGGATTCCGCGTCACCATGACAACCTTCACCATCAAGTTGTTTCCGCCCTGCCGAATCATGTTGACGACCTGCCGGTGTCCAACCTTCACTACGTTCTGTCCATTGACCTGGAGTGGAGAGGTGATGGTTAAAGCAGTGCAGGCTGAGATGGAGGTAGTGGGGCAACCTCTGGACCATTTAGCAAGAACTCTCAAGAGGACTCTCCCTCTTGGTTGCCTCCCCCAGGTCTTGGGATGCCTGGCCAAGCAAGACCTGTCTAGCTGTGTCTCAGATGACCTTCTGCCAGCATGCAAGTTCATTTTAACTTAGAGAGGCCTTCCTATAAGCGTAGCTGTAAATATGCAGAAGCTTACTGGTCTTTTTTACATTGATTTCATTGGTATTTCACTTGCCTTGTGTTCCACTGCTTTTCCTCTTAACTTTGCATTTCATTGCCGTTAAAATAAAATCTAACAAAATGCTGTATCGGCATTGTTTTTAGTCACCTCGAGCACCAAAGGCGGGATGCAAATTTAACATACAAATGGGGTGGGGTCCCGGTTTAGTTGCACTTAGCACAGAGTAGACAAACTTAAGCCCCAGTGATTCCAACAAGTCAACTCAGAAGTAGGATTAAGGCTGCAATCCTAACCTACTCAGAGGTTGTTTACGTTGTCAGCATCCCACTGAATTAACTCCCAAGTTAGTGGGGCCGTCGCTGCAGCCTAAACCTGGATGCAAGTGATAAAAGAGAGAGAATTCCTTCTCCCTCTCATATAACACAGGAACTCAGGATCACCCAAGAGAACTGATTGGCAGTCGATTCAGGAAAGGACTTCATTGCTAGAATGAAACACACAAGTAGGAGTGAGCTAGCCATTACTTTAAGGCTTTAAAGGGGGGCTGGGGAGGCTCACGGCAGCTACGGTCTGTTATTTTCCAACTCCCGGGGCAAAAATGCCACTGAATTCCAGTCACTGGGGAGCAAGAACAGGGAAATACTGCTGTCCTCATGCCCCACTTGTGGGCATCCCAGCAGGATCTTGCTGGTCACTGTGGGAAAGTGGAACTTGGGTCTGACCCAGCAGAGCACTTCTGGTGTTCCTTACGACTCAATCGGAGGATTGTGGTGGTGGTATGTACAGGTGCAACTCGAAAAATTAGAATATCATGGAAAAGTCCATTTATGTAAGCAATTGTTTTCATTAGCTACTGGAGTTTAATAAATGAGATAGACTCAAGACATGCAAAGCGAGATATGTCAAGCCTTTGCTTGTTATAATTGTGATGATTATGGCGTACAGCTGATGAAAACCCCAAAGTTGAAATTGTTAATTTGGGGTTCTCATCAGCTGTACGCCATAATCATCACAATTATAACAAATAAAGGCTTGACATATCTCGCTTTGCATGTCATGAGTCTATCTCATATATTAGTTTCACCTTTTAAGTTGAATTACTGAAAGAAATGAACCTTTCCACGATATTCTAATTTTTCGAGCTTCCCCTGTATAACATGCGTGCAAAGTCATAACAAAAGCCAAACATTTGCAGCATTATGTGCCATTCAGCCTAGTTTCTTCGTGAAACGCCTATTTATTTTCAAAACAGAAATAGAACGGGCCATCAAAGCTACAAACCTGTATGTTCAGTGAGGGAAAACCCTGGAAAACATAAGGAAGCTTTGGAAACTGGCAATTAGAAAACAACAACAACACAGGCCACGCAATGGCACGGACTTGCTTTTAAATGTGTGAGGCCAGTGCAGATACCCAAGGAAGCACTTGTGCGCCCATATGTACCCTCCCCGTGCAACACGAGTGTAGCACAAGAGTTTGTGAGAAGTCCCGAGAGCAGCACAGAGGCAAGTCTGCCAAACCATTACCTCAATGAGGAAGTCCCCCATGCGGAGACCAGCCTGCCAGGCCACACCCCCTTCATCCACTGACTCCAGGTACTGCAGCGCAGGGAAAGCAGGGGTGGGTGTGAACTCCTCAATTGGGGTCTGCGCTGTAAAGAGAGAGGTGTGTTAAGTGACGCCCCTGGAGCTACATAAGCACCTGCCAGGCTGGGGTGGGCAAGCTAGTGGGGTGGCAGCAGGAGGGCAGGACAGGGGATCGTGGCTTTGCATGGCATTGCTGTGACACCTGCTCTCTGTGAAAACAGACCACCATTTGTTTCAGATCCCAGATCTGAAGACCCTTGTCAGGAGTGAGCGGTGGAGCTTGGGAAGCGTTTAACAGAGTCGGCGCTTCTGAGCAGTGTTAGAAACTCAGATATATAATCTAGGCGCCAAATGGCTCCTTAAACCAAGGTTACAATCGCCAAACCAGAATGTCTAGTTGCCATTTTGGAGCAAGATGGATCTAGAGTCTTATTTTTCAAATGATGGACTGGCTGTGATTGATTTTCAGCTAAACATCTGGCTAGTTTCAGATGACAACCTTGAGCTAGCTTTGGGAACTTAAAAGAAGAAAAGCCACTTGATCTGGGCACAGTCCACATATATTTTGGCCTGTTCTGACTTCTTTTCCTTAATGGCGAGTGCTCCTGCTCAGGCTGCACAGAAAAAGCATTTTGGTTCCATAAATTCATTCTGATTGTGCAGATAAAATATAACAGATATAATTGTACAGGATGCATATTAGTGTATGCAAACAGTCCAGATTCAATTATCTCCAGGCATGCACCTCCAGATGGTGGAGATGTCAGGCACCATCCTGGTCCCCAGGCATCTTCACTTGGTCACAAGTGTTCGAAAGCCAGGTGCAAAATGTGCCTAAAGGTAAAGGGACCACTGACTATTAGGTCCAGTCGTGTCCGACTCTGGGGTTGCGGAGCTCATCTCATGTTACTGGCCGAGGGAGCCGGCATACAGCTTCCGGGTCATGTGGCCAGCATGACAAAGCCACTTCTGGCAAACCAGAGCAGCGCACAGAAACACCATTTACCTTCCTGCTGGAGCGGTACCTATTTATCTACTTGCACTTTGACGTGCTTTCGAACTGCTAGGTGGGCAGGAGCTGGGACCGAGCAACGGGAGCTCACCCTGTTGCGGGGATTCGAACCGTCGACCTTCTGATCAGCAAGCCCTAGGCTCTGTGGTTTAACCCACCCGCCACCCATGCCTGACTAATTTCAAACACTGCTTCTGTGTGTGTGCAAAGCATCATTCTCTCCCTCAAGGCCATGACCAGCCCCTGCCACACACATCTGGGGTTAGGGGGCAGGTCTCTATGTCAAGGTCATCCCTGCAAGGTGAAGGTCAGCCCCAGCACCTTTTTTGAGCACAGCCTGTACCCTCTCTCTCTAGCTTAATGTAAACCAAAGATCTAGAGCCAGCCCGGCTTTCTCTCCTGGAAAACCAAATTTTCCACTATGGGTAGTAGCACCTTGTACCCAGCCTTTCGCATCGATTTCCAGCCATCTCCGCACCTTCTGGCACTGTTTCTCTTAGGCCGAGTAGGAGAACTTTGGTCCTTCGGATGTTGCAGGAATGCAACTCCCATCTTCCCAGGCTATCAGCCTCCTATCCACTCTCCCTATGCCCGCCATTTCCCCAGCCTACTATAAGAATGGCCACAGCCAGTTGAGCAGTCACTAATCTTCATTAACTGATTTTGAGTTTGCTCATGTGCTCTGAAGCAGGAGAAAGCAGTGGAGGTGGGGGGCGGGGGGGTGGCAGTGCAGACCTGGGCTCCTTCGACAGCCAGCCAATGGCTAGAGGTGGCCCTAGTGTCCAAGAGTGATGCTAACTCCCCCTCTCACCCTTGGCCCCTCTTAGCACAAAGCCAAATCCTTCGTTGTCCTTCTTCTGCAGCAGCACTGTCTTCTCTTTAATGATGTAGTCACTGCAAAGGAAAGAGATAACAGGACAGGTTAGGAGGCAGCCACATTCCAATGGGAATTCCCGACTCAGACACTCTTCCATTGTACAAAGAATAACTAGAGCGTAATACACTGCCCCACACAGCATCACCCATGCAGGAAATCCATGGTGCACCTGGTTTGCAGAACTTGCTGGCTCCAGATCTCTCTTCCTTCCCCTTTCCGTTGCCGGACAAAGTTCTGATACTGCAAATATGGCACCTACTGCACACTAACAATGGAACCCACTAGAGGAGGCAGCACATTGTCAAGGTTCTGAAAGGGCATATAGGTACAATGCAAAGGGAAATAGCACTGAACTTGTTCCTGCTGTAGGAGGCTCTAGCACTGCAAATGCAAGTGCAAAGCCTCCCTGGCCTACAGGGCTTAGGTTCTGGAAACCTAGAAGGCACTGCACAACATTTGATACAAGCAGCACACGCTCAATGCAAATACAGATGTCTGTGCACAGAACATACACATTACCCCCTTGGAATGCACTGCACAGTGCTCGCTATCTACAGCTTTGCCAGCAAATTTATAAAAAGCAAAGCACAATCTTTGCATTGCAAATATACACTGCATGGTGCTGTAGCAGTGCAAATCTAGCACACAGGAAAGCAGCATGACTAATACAGAAAACACTGCACAGGCACATACTCCAAATACAGTGTCCGCTGCACAACCTTTGTCACAAGCAGCACAGAGAAAATAGAGCTTACTGCACAGGGCAACACTTTTGCAACACAGAATATACCATGTATGCTCACTGGCACTGCATCAGACTGGCATATGTTATGCAGAACAAGCTGCATAGTCCCAGTGCACATGGCACATTCAAATCCAGAGCCTACTGCAAGTCTGGAGCAGTACTGCAAATATAAAGCCCACTGTACGGCCACCCTATCCAGTACTGCAGAAAGAGTGCCACAGTGCAGGCAGCCATTTATTCTAGCTACAAATACAAAAACCACAAGTAATGCACAGGCTTCAGGCACTGCAAATATAACCACTTCACAGTACTGCAAAACTGAAAAATGCAGTGCCTGCTGCTGATAGACACAGCACTGTGTGGTTAGAATGGCACACAGCCATAAATCCAGTTCACTGGATATGACAAAAGTACTCTGCAGACTTCACAGTGCTGGTACTATCAACCCCCCCACCCCCCAAAAATCCAGAGTTCACTGCTGACAGCAATCTGACAGGGAAACAGACAGCAGACAGGAGCTCCCTGTTTGGCAATCCTACAATTCTAGTTAATAACCACAACCACTGCCACTCCAGCTGCCCTGACACCATTCCTCCAAGTTTCCATATGTTACTTCCCTCATCATGGATTCCAGTTACAGGCCTTACAACATGCACCCACAGCAGTCTCTACAACAGGTCTCACTGAGCCAAACTTAGCCCACAGGTCATGTGCCACCAAGGACTTAATAAACCTCTTTTTGTTGCCTGCCAGGACTGCAGAAACAGGAAGGCCTTCAAAGCATTTAGCAGGCCACACAATACACGTAGCTGGTGAGCAGCTTGATCTGGTGGGTCGCTAACCTATCCCATATTTACTTGAGTCTTTAGAACGCATACCCTTAGTGCACCACAGCTGCTATTCAATGTGCACAAAGCATTAGAAAGAGAAACGCGCACAGTCCATATTGGACACAGTTAAGAGGCATATGTGTAAGAGATGTGCTCTTTTTAAGCACATTTTTGACTGGCAGACGAACACATACAAGCAACACGCAGTGAACAGAAATGTGCGATGCTGCCACACCCACAGACAGCAACGCTGCCGACAGAAGGAGATTTCCTGGATACAGAGCAGACTTGGGAAAGCTGCGCCAAGTGAACAGACACCATCTCACATAGAGCACAGCTCACCATGCTCACGAGTGAACTCCTGAGACCCAGCATGTACAAGCATGGTGTATACTCCCTCACACCCTCACCCTCACACCTTGTATCCGAAACACAGCAATGCTCAGCACCCCAAATACTTCTAAAGTATATTTATTTACTGCATCTCTAATGCCACCCAATAACCAAAACAATGCACCTTCGTCATGTGCTAGACTGACACTCTGGGCTTCCATGTACCTCCAAGTATAAGTGGCACAAGCAAAAAAAGAAACCACACCATCTCGCGGTCTCTGCCTTCACACAGATCCTCTACATTAGGGAAACATAATCCTGCACAGAATATCCCTGGGAGAGAAGCATGGGGGAAAGGACGATCATGCATCTTAGTTCAAGACCAACCCTCTTGAGGTTAGAACCCGTGAGATTATAGTGATCCACATGGACCCAACCAGCGGAAAGGAACAAGAACAGGGAAGCGGCTCACACTTCTTGCTCCAAGTCCCATCTTCTGAAGCGAGGGCACTTATTGCTTTACAGAAGCAAAAACCTCCCCCCCCACAGCATTTTGGACACCTGGACCCAGCACCGTAAGGTAGCAAACTGCAAGTGACAGAACAGTTTTCCTTTGATGAGATCATCGTATCATAACATTAACATATATTTAATGCATATATGAGTTCTCTGCAGAAACCCATGGCAAAGAAAGGCCTTGAAAATATCTCCTTTTTATTCCTTATCCTCACAGGCCCAATCCAAGATACAACTAAACCTAGCTGCACACAGCTGCAGTTTTCAACACTGCAGTGTAACTGTAAAGGGATTTGGAAGCTCAATCTTCCAATTAAAAAGTGCATGGCTTATTTCGTTAGATATAATATATGCAGGGACTGGTGTATATGTATTCAAGGGTTAACATACCGATACGATAAATGTGACAGCATGCATTGAAGCATGCATGTTATGCTCAAATGTTCACAAGTCAATGCAGACTCCGTATACAGTAATCTGTATGCACACAGTAAGTTAAGCTTATGTTCATGCACCAAATATATATATTTGGATCCACAGACCACAACATGCAACTGCACAAATTTTCACATGGATGTTAAAGGTGAACTGGGGGGGGTAGGGAGAGGAGGATCACATTAAAAACATACCATACTCATGAACAAACCTGTATGTAAAACTGTCTGCATGCAACAGACTGTCACAAAGATAAGTCACTACACATGTACATAACCAATGCACATGCTTGGAAAGAGTGTTGTTTAGTATGTGTAGAGGATATAGCATATCATGCTCCACAGGGTCAGGCTTTTACTATGAAGAATAGAACAAACCATAATCCAGAATGCATGTGTGTTGCTTACCAGCACACAGCTCTGTGCATATGCATAGACCAGACATTAACACATATACATCATAGAGAGGCACATGCACACATACAATACTTTGCTTCCCAGAACTCCTCAGCCACCATAATCTCAGGGCACGATACAGTTATGACGGCAGCATTAATCAATAGTGAAGCTGTATGCAGCGGATGGTGCCCATGCAGATGTGCGCGCACACACACACACATTCAAACTTCACAGACACATGAGCATCCACAGCCACTTCACAGTGTACATGGAGAGTCTACACCCATGTCGTTTCCCACCCTCAAGAATCTTCATGCACACAGAGGCACTACGATGCATACCTTGCACAAATCATTCCCAGACGCTCTCTGTGCATCCATACAGAGGCACACAAATCATGTAGACTAATACCTAACCATACACACAGCACACCCCGTCCCCGACCCGTATGTAGAGATGCATGCACACGCACACACAAGCCCTCACTGACGCACATTGCGCGTGCACACACGCGCAATCATCTCAAAAACAGACACACACACCTCTCTCCGTAAGAGGCATGCTAATCTCCCCCCCCTCCCCGGACTCTCCCTCGCTGTCTCGCGCGCGCGCTCACATACCTAATCTCTCTGGCAAGCACCTTCAACCCATCACACACCGTCAGCATCGTCCCCCCGTGGCTCCCACTCGCATCCATCCATCCATCAATCCGGGCGGGCGCGCGCAGGCTGAATGGCCGGATGCATGGAGCGGGGGAGGCGTTGTGCGCGGAGGGCGCGAGCTGGGAGCCGGCAACGGCGCTGGATGACTGACTGAATGGCTGCATGAATGGCGGGCGGGTGCGCGGGCGTGAATGGGCTGCGGAGGGCGGGCGCGAGGCGAAGGGATGAATGGGGCGCCGGGGAAGGGGGCCCGCGAGGCATGAATGGGGGCCGGCTCCGCTGGGCTGGGAGGCCGCCGCCGCATGGGTCAGGGCCCCACGGCCGTGCCTGCCGATGGCTGCTCCGCTTCCTCCTCCTCCTCCTCCTCTTCCGACCGTACCTGTAGATGTACCAGACGCTCCGGCGCCGGGGCCCCAGGGCCGGCCAGCTGGACGAGAGGGCCGGCTGCTGCTGCTGGCTCCCGCCGCCGTCGTAGCGGGCCATGGCTCCGCCGCCGCCGTTGATCCCAGGCCCCCAGTCGCCGCTGCCGCCGCCGTGGGGCCCAGCCACATTCTAGGGGCGCGCGGTGGGATGGGGAGGCGGGCGGGGGGCGCAATAGCGGCAGTAGCGGCAGCAGCAGCAGCGGCGGCGGCGGCGGCGGCGGGAGGGCTGCACCATACTCACATCATGGCACCGCGGGAAGGAAGGAAGGAAGGAAGCAAGGAGAGGACGGCGACGACGACGGAGCAGGAGGAGAAGAGCGGGGGACTGGCGGGCTGGCTGGCAGGCCGGCCTGCCGGCCTTGTTCATTGGCAGCAGGAGCTGAGTCCAACGCCGCCGCCGCCGGAGCGAGCGGGAGAGCGCACGCCGACCAGCCGGCACGCTTGCTTAACCCCTTGCGCACAGGAGCACCCGGCGATGCCGCGGCACTGCAGGAAGCGGGCAGGCCGGCCGGATGGCTGGCTGGCTGGCCCAGCTGGCTCACCCTCTCGATCGGTCGTGGGTAGCGGCGAGAGGGAGCCCCGCGCCTCTGAGCATGTGCAGAGCGCCTGGCGCGGAGTAGCCGCGAGCAGAGCGCACGTGCACCCGACACACACACACACACGAGAGAGATAGAGGAACGAGTTCGGGCACCTCTCTTTTGAGAAAGTAAAGATGCAAGAGACATGATGCTCATGGTTTTCCCCCTCCCACCACAAACGCACCCCCCCCAAGACAAATCCTTCCTCAATTAAGACTGTTTTGCGCTCTACCTGATCAATTGGAAAGCAGCACCCTATGACAACAGAGGAGGCAGGACAGAGGAGCCAAAGGGCCCTTCTTCACCCCAACACCTCATTCATGTTTTTTGTTACTCCATGCCACAAGAAGTAGCGAGGGCCGCTATTTTAGATGGCCATAAAAGGGGATTAGACAAAGTTACAGAGGATGAGACTATCCGTGGCTATTGGCTACGGTGGTTAAAGGAAGAAGCCTATATCCGCTGGGGGTGGCGGCAATAAGCATGTTCTGCTGGTGGGTTTTCCAGAGGCATCTGGCTGGCTATTATGGGAAACAGGATGCTAGACTGAATGTCCTTTCCGTAGTCAAAACCAGCAGGGCTTGTTCTGTATGAGAGGATACCCTGTGGAAATAGAAGCCACCACGCCAGCTACCGTTGCCTTTCTACTCTGTAACAAAACTGCATTTTAGGTCTACAGCAGGCAATGGCTCGCTTTCTGAACAGCTGGCTCCATCTCTCTGGAAAGAGCTCCCTTATGATCCCCTCTCTCACTTGAGTCCTCCGGTCAAAAGGCTCTAGATTGAATCACTGTATAAATAGGTTTCCTCACTCCCAACAGTAGGACTTTTTAAGCACTAGATGACGGATCCCTATAGGAACAGCCCCAGGAGGAAATGGATTTGCCTTTGGAATTGGGGCAGCTGTTTGGAGAAGGGAATCTTTATCTAGTCCCCTGCTCCTGGTGCCATAGCTGCATTTGGGGCTAGGCAACTCTCTTAAGCAGTGGCACCTGTACCAGCTGCAGCTCCACCTCGGTATTCAGGGAAGAAGGGAACCTTGGATAGAAAATCAGCAATGAGTGGGACAGGGTCACCCCGAATGCATGAATGGCTCCATTGCCGCCATGTTTTCAGCAAGCAAGGTTTCGACAGCTGCTTTTTCATTCGGGAACACCAGAGCCCATCACAGTCCCAAATCCATTTACACATTACATTCCACATAGTTCCTGCATCACAGGGTGCACCTGAATTCACCCTTACTTCAGAGTACGTGTGCTCAGGATGAAGCTACAAAAACCAGTGATTTCTATGGGATTTGCCTCCAGGCAAAAATGTGCATAGGACCACACACAGAGACTTTATAGCTTAATTATGTGCAGCATAACTTGGCAGTGAATACAATTTTGGTGAGTGAGCGTTACTTCCAAGTAAATAGCACACAGCGTTGGTGCCCTGAAAAAAGTTTACTTGGGAGTTTGCTGTGCTGAATTCAGAGGAGCTTATAAATTAACCTTTGCAGGTAAGGTTGTGCTTTATCTTCCCAACCATCACACAACTCTCTCTGTACCATCCTTCAAGTTGCAGAACAGCACCGTCGCCCCACCCGCCCACCATCTTTCTCTCAAAGACATGTAAAATAAGCTAGTATTCTTCATGTACGGCTAGTCATATTTGCATTTGCACACTCACACATACAAGCAGGCAGGCTTGTAAAGAGCAACTGTCCTGCTCACCTTAAAGAATTTCCTCTAGGAAATTTCCGTGAAGGTGTTCCTTTTACAAAAAAAAGTGGTTCTTTTTATAAAGGTCACAAATGTCAAACACAGGCGCCTACAAACAAGATAATAACTTACACAGATATATTTGCAAGGCTGCACAATATTTCATACGGTATTTGCATGGTAGGCTACACAGATAGTTGCTTGGGGGGGGGGGGAGGATCCCCAGAACAAGGGAAAGGATATCTTCCTCTGGAGTGCATAGAAGTCTTTGACAAATGGAATGGCAGACATTTATCACTAAGCCAGGCTAAACTTCAATGCAAAGGCTTTGAGCGACCAAGAGCCTCAACATAAGTCACTGAAAGCAGCCCCACATGTCCCACCCCCACCCCCAATTGGCAGAAGTACACTCAAGTAGCTGTGCTGTAGATCAGACAAATTAGATACTTTTCAATGCTTCTTGACATATATATTTTTTAAAAGAAAAGCACACATTCCTATAGCCACAAAAGTTGATTGGGGGAGGGAGGAGATACTATTTTTCAGACTGCTGGTATGTACAGGGACATGATACTGATATGTATACAAAAGGCACATTGTCACAAGGTCAGTAATGTTTAAACAATCTCGATAAGGTCACACACACACACTGAACTAGAGTGACACATTACTTGTGGTGATGTTTGTCTCATCAGATGGGGGCAAACTGCATGCTACTTGCAGATGCAAGTAATAAAGCATTAAGAGTTTTTTTTTTTAAAGAAATAAAAGGAAGGAAAGAAAGAAAAGTAAAAAGAAAAGAAAAGCAACTTTGGGAGGGGCCCGTTTTGAGAAGAGAAGCAGTGTGCGGGGTGTGTGTGTGCTTAACCCTTCCTCCTCTGGACATTTTACTTCTCTTAATCTCTCCCATCCTGCCCACCCAGCCAAGGCTGCTTTCCCCCCTGCAGTATGTCAGCTGCAGGTTTGCCCTCATAAATTTAGAGCCTACAGTTAAGCAGTGGCTAAAGGTGATTCGCAAGAGGTCGGCATGAAGGGGAAACTACTGTAACTGCCTATTTCTGACACAATACAGAAGGTGGGAGCAACTGCTGCCGCAGTATAAAACTAAAACTATTCTGCCCCCTGGGCAGGATAAATGGGACAAAACGTCAAGTGTGCATAAGCTCTCAGTCTTTCTCTCCCACATGGGCACACAACGTTCAGTAACTTGGCACGCACAGCGGTGAAGTAACAATGCACAGCTCTTTGCAAGGTACAGTGTGCAAACTCTCTAAAACTAACAGCCTTCTCCTTCAAACACACACTTCCCCGCAACGATTGCACCTGCCTTCTCATGACTTACGCTTCTTAGTTCTTCGGAGTCAAGAGATTTATCTCCCCCATTGGTGGGTGAACCTTGTCCTGCACTAGCAAACAAGTCTCCCACTTCAAATTTTATGCCTGTTACAGAAGCGGGTCAGTACACAGGTGAAGTGAAATGGGTCACAACAGGGAAGGGGAGAGATGCGCGCTGATTACCGGTATTTCCCTGCCACCAAAGCACTCCCGTTACACACTGCCCATCCTGGCTGGTCTAACACCCACTCCACTCACCCAGTCACATCTGTCCCCATGGTGCTGCCCAACTGGTTCACATGGCTGCTGGCATCCTGGCATGACCCATCTTCTCTGTCTGGCTGCAGGCAAAGACCACTGTCCCAGGGGGTTCTGGGCCTATCCAGCCACTTGGCACCAAGAACCCTAAGCAGGAATCGTGCGAGCCCCGTGGTGGGAAGAAGGAAGGGCGAGCTTCTGCACAGGCGAGCAGACCCTCCACGGCGGCACCTTGGCCAAGAGCTCCAGATCAAGTGCTCCCGCTTCCAGATTCAAAGCCAGCCCAGTTTCGGATGCACTGCCTGCCTTCTGAGCTCAAGGACATTTGCCGACAGAAGGAAACACAGCGCAGTGCGAATCGGAGCATCAGCGGCACACAGGCTCGGAATAACTGGGTCCGCTGGGGAGGGAGAGCCAAATGGAAGGATCCAGGGCGACGGGGAAGGGTGGGGCAGAGCTCAGGTTGAACTGTGGAGGACAGTGGTTTGAGATCGAGGGTTGGTGCTGTGTAGCACCAACACAGTACTTGTATTGGAATAATCTTTGTTCAATCTTGAAATGATATATTGGTAAAGTAATATGTGAAATTTTATGAATAAGGAATAGAAATATAGTGGTTGATGTCAGCGTCATATTTTTTTGTTAGTTTGTTTTGCTTAGCTTGGTTTAATGGGGAGATGAATTAGGGAAGTCTAAAGTTAATATTTAATACAGCCTTTTCTTTGTATACAAAGGCTAAAATATAATACATACCGGTATATTTATCTATTAGTTAGTATTGTAATAAGGTATAATTGTAAAAGAAGAATCTGAACGATGTAGGTATATTTTTGTCTATCTAATTTGCTTGTTTGTTTTAATTTAAATGTATGAATGCATAGTAGTATGTATGTGTGAATGTTGGTTGGTGGTTTTGGTTGTTGTTAAAAATTAAATAAAAATATATTTTAAAAAAAGAGAGAGAGAGATTGAGGGTCACAGGCAGGAGCCCGAGGGACAGAACAGAGGAAGGGAGCCAGTCATGCACATAAAAAACCCCATCAGAACACTGAGATGTTCCCTGTGGCATGTGGGTCACAAAGGAGGGCAGAACTGCCAGTCCTGGGAATGGCTGGGGTTGTGAGGGAGGAGATCAGAATTTCAGAGGCAAGTGGGGACACGGATCAGAATTTGGGGCATATCAGTACAGTAAGGAGAAGAGTTGAGGAACACAGGGCTTGGAAACTAGAGTAGGGGATGTGAGTTGACTCTACAGTAATGGTATTAGCTTTGGGGTAAAACAAAAGGGTTTCGGGCAGGAGAACAGGAAGGCTCCAGCAAAGTGACAAGCTTCATTTGTAGTTGTTCACTTTTTCTTTTTTGTTGTTGTTGTTGTTGTTGTTTATGGAGCCAGGAGAGGGTGAAGGATAGTGGAGGTCAGTCCATTAGGGCGAATGGAGCCCTGACCTACCAACCTCAGTCTGTCCCCAGCCAGCTGCCTCTTTCCTTACAACCAGTCTAGGGGGTGGCTCTGCCTGCCGTTGGGTCTGGCTCCACCTACTGTTGGTCTCCCTGCATTCAGCCCTGTAGTCTGCATGGGCACCAACCACTGTTGGTGAAAGAGGGTGAATGGGCATGAGAGTGAGCGAAGAAGCCATTTTGGTCCAGAGGAGGGCAACCAAAATGGTCAAAGGCCTGGAAACGATGCCTTATGAGGAACGGCTTAGGGAGCTGGGTATGTTTAGCCTGGAGAAGAGAAGGTTAAGGGGTGATATGATAGCCATGTTCAAATATATCAAAGGATGTCATATAGAGGAGGGAGAAAGGTTGTTTTCTGCTGCTCCAGAGAAGCGGACACGGGGCAATGGATTCAAACTACAAGAAAGAAGATTCCACCTAAACATTAGGAAGAACTTCCTGACAGTAAGAGCTGTTCGACAGTGGAATTTGCTGCCAAGGAGTGTGGTGGAGTCTCCTTCTTTGGAGGTCTTTAAGCAGAGGGAGGCTTGACAGCCATCTGTCAGGAATGCTTTGATGGTGTTTCCTGCTTGGCAGGGGGTTGGACTGGATGGCCCTTGTGGTCTCTTCCAACTCTATGATTCTATGATTCTAAGCCTGTCATCACAATGCCAGGATTGTAGAGGTAGTGTACATGGTGGTGGTGGTGGTGGGGGTTACACTAAGTCATAGAAGATGGGTGTATCACCAATTTATGTTGGAAATGTGAAGAGATTGAAGGGACATTTATACACATGTGGTGGGGTTGCAAGAAAGCCAAAGAGTATTGGGAGGTGATATACTCAGAACTAAAAAAGATGTTAAGGGTTCCAAGAAACCAGAGATGTTCTTATTGAGTACAGCAGAGGGGGGAATACCCAAAAAAGTACTTAGTCTTTTCTTCTACGCAGTAACAGCGGCCAGAATAATTTATGTCAAAAGGCGGGAGGACAAAAATAGTCCCACAAAAATAGCAGTTTAAGCTAATAGAGTATGCGGAGCTAGCAATGTTGACTGCAAAGGTAAGAAATCAAGATGAGTCGGATATAAAAGAAGAGTGGCAATACTTTGGTGAATATTTAAAGAAATATAACAATCAGATAAGCTTCTAAGTGGGGTTAGATATATGAGCAGCAGTTAAAACAAGCAGAAGAGGGGTGGTAATTAAGGAGATGCATCTTAACAAGGATGAAATAAGACCCCACGGAGGGATGTGTGTGGAAGTCAAAGAGTGTAAGATAAACAATGACAATTGTATAACTGATGTATTAAGAAATGTGGGGGTTTTTTTAAAAAAAGATTGGTGTATCAATTAGGATCAGGGGCAAACTACATGTTACACACTAAAGTGTGTTGACTATAGGCAAATGACCCTTAAGAAACTGTGCTTGATATCAGGGAAGTGGTAGCAAGGAAGCGTTGTGGTGCAATGGGTCAGTGTGCCTGGCTGTTAACCAGGAGGTTGCTGGTTTGAGCCCATCCAGGGGCGGCTGTGAGCACGATTCCTACATTGCAGGAGGTTGGACTAGATGACCCTGGGGGGTCCCTTCCAACTCTACGATTCTATGAAGTCTAAGGTGAGGGAGAATGAGAGATGGTGCTTAATCCTCTCCCCACCTGCTGTTTTCAAATTCTCATTTTTCCTCCCTGTAGGGTTTTAAATGTGTGGTTTGCCCTTGCCAGGTTCTAAGAATGGACTACTTTAGTCAGCTTTTAAGTTTTCAGTTTAAGACGTGCCCAGAGAGGACTTAAGAAATCTTGAGTCTACATCAGACTTTTAATCTACCTGGGAAGTGTGCCACCTCTTGTCAGTTCTTTTTATTCATGGGCTGACAAGAGGCCTGTAAACCGAGACAGCGGTAATATGTATGAGATTTAAGAAGCCTAGGCTGGGGAGCTACAGACAGAGTCCAGTAACCATTTGGAGCTGCAGGGACTGGGAAATGGTTGTGGGGCCTGGAAGCAGGTTAGTGGGCGGCAATCGCCTGCTCCGCCAGGCCTTTGAGTCGGCACATCAAGGCCTGCTCCAGATTTGAGGGGGTCCTCAGCACAGTGCCCTTGGGGGGTCTTCTCCCATGCCTGTGAGCCTCCCACTAAACAGACCCTGTGGTGTGGCAACGGACAGCACTGGTTTCAGTTTTCCCACAATGCCCCACAGAGCCAAGCTGAGTGTAACTCCAGGGTATTGTGGGAAATTTAAATGGCTCCTTGTAGCTGCTGCCTGCTGGGTGAGCAGGAGGGGAGGGGGTTTAAGGCAGGAATCAGTGCCAGTGGGTCGCACCAGACTTTTGGAACCAGGCAGTTGCCTGAGGGTGCCAAGTGCTGCTACCAGCCCAGTTGGATGAGGGGAAAGAGACCTGAGTTGCAGACCCTCCAAGTGTCCCTATTTTCCAAGCACAGTCCCGGATTTCTAGAAGCCGTCCCAGTTTCTGGTTTGATCCCAGAATGTCCCACTTTTCCTTAGGACATCCCTATTTTCATCAGAGAAATGTTGGAGGGTATGGAATTATCCGAGCCATCTGAAGGCAGCCCTGTATAGGGAAGTTTTCAATGTTTAATGTTTCATTAAGTTTTTATATATGTTGGAAGCCACCCAGAGTGGCTGAAGAAACCCAGTCAGATGGGTAGGTAGGGTACAAACAGTGAAATCATCATCATTATTATTTTATTATGGAATAGGGTGTCCCTATTTTCATCGGAGAAATGTTGGAGGGTATGGAGTCAGCAGAGTGGGTTGTATCAATTCAGGCTGCTGGTAGGCAATCACATTTTAAAAGCTCTACAACAGGGATGTCCAACTCCCAAGAGATTGCGATCTACTTCCGGAAAAAGTAGGTGGTGGGACTGGCAAGCCAAAGTTGTTGAAATTTTTTTAGGGTGGCTTTTTGGGGGGGGGGAAGCAAAAGTTGCTGAGCTTATTTGAGGGGGGGATGCCATACCTCTGCTTTTTTGGGGGGGGCACGCGCCATAACTCCGTCTTCCGTTTTTGCAATTGTTCGACCGGTTGGACATCCCTGCTCTACAACATAGGTGGGGGACCTCAAGTCCAGGGATCAAATGTGGACCTGTCCTTCAGGCCTCTCTTAGCTGGCCGATGGAATTATTCTGCAGGCTGCACACACCCTCCTCAAATCACCCCGTTCGGTGGCGGACTCTGGGATCTCAAAGTTCAGTGGCACCCTGTGCAATGCCAAAATTCAGCCCCCCTGCCTTCTCAAGCTCCATTCTAAATCATAGTTGTGGTGCCCCCTGTGGCGATTCTGCAGATCTGCACCCAGTGCAACTGAACCAGTCGTGCTCCCCTAAATTCGCCCCTGCTCCCCTCACAGGCCCTGCTTTGCATCCCTAGTGTTTTTGCCTGGTTGGAATATGTCATTGAACTCTGATGGTGCCCCTTCCTTGCCTGGATGGAGGATATACAAGGGTGTGTAGAAACCAGCCTACTGTATGAAGGCTGCTCAGAAGGGAAGACTGCCCTCAGGCTGAAAAAAAAGATGTTTCCCTGCTCCTGCCCTACAGCATTAAAAAGAAAACTAAAACTCCCTAGAAGTTCCACAAAACCCAAAAGTTAGCACCTGAGGAAGTACAGAGAGATGACGTGTTTTCAATATAGGTGTTTTCCCAGGTTCAAACTCCTGCAAAAGCAGGGATGGGACACCTCAGGTGCGTTGGCCAAATGTGCCCCTCTAGGCCTCTCTGTGGGCCCCCCCCAAAAAAAATCTTGCCCAGGCAACACCCCTTACTGGGCGGCTGTCAAACCACAAGACATCAGCGCAGGTGGGCCCTGCCACTGCCTGGGCCTCAACCACTGCCCTAGAGTGGCAGGTACTGGTTCTGGGCCTGCAGTTTTGCTCCCTTCAAGAACCGGGACTGGAAAAGAGGAGGAGACTGTGAAAGTGCATACCCTCCGACAGTTCTCCAATGAAAATAGGGACAGCCTAAGGGAAATCAGGACATTCCAAGTGTGGTGGCAAACTGGCATGGACAACCGGGATGGGTTCTGTAAATCCGGGACTGCCCTAGGAAAATAGGGACACTTGGAAAGGTCTGCAATTGGGAATCCTGAGAATGCAGTAACTCCAACTGGAGCTGAGTATGCTGAGGGGCATGGTTGGCTCGGGCAGGCACAATGGGAGTGGTATCAACACCTTAATCCGTAGTGCATTTACAAGAGGCAACAACGACCTATTTTTAGGCTGCATTTAAGGGCATCGGTTTGTGTGCGGCCTTCGCAAAGCCTGCGGCAAAACAAGATGAATGAGAGGATGAGAGAGAGGAGCAAGACCCGGACCAGCGAGCCGAAAAGAGAGCTGCAGACTCAGCCCCAACCAAAGCCCTGGCAGAATACAGGAGAGCACAGCAAATGGAACATGGACATGGGCTGTGGGAAAACGGGGCACATATACACCGTCGGGGTCCGCGATACAGAGGACATCCACAGCGACGCACCAACTCGACGATATAACACGAGGGCAGAACTGGTTTCCAGCCCAAGGGAAACCAGCTCCCCCCCCCCACAAAAAAATCCTGGGAACCATAGTTCCCCCTCACAGAGCTACAATTCCCAGCTCCCTTAGCAAACTGCAGCCTGCAGGATTCTTTTGGGATGGGGTGGGTGGGGAGGAAGTCATGTGCTGTGAATGTATGTATATGCAGCCTTAGGCCAAGAAAGCCCACTCCACAGGATGACCCTGGGCAAGTCCCACTGTCTCAGTCCCCCACCCACCTCCCAGGCTTCTTGAGAGGCTAATCAAGGTAAAGATAATAAAGCACATTGTGCACTGTGAGTGCGGAGTAAATGATTCATGTAACTCGATCTGGAAGTGGTGGGTGCTACCATAATTAGTCTAATAAGAGAGCTGAAAAATTGGGCTCCTCCTCCTCCAGATGTAGGAGACAGAAGCTCAGAGATATTTCGCCAGCGGCCCGACCAGTGGGAACTCGTGCATTTACGGGAGGCAGGGATGGAGAACCTGAGGCCTTCACAATGTCGCTGGACACAGGGCCGGCCCACCTGTGAGGCGAGGTGAGATGGCAGCCTCAGGCGGCAGGGCCCACCGAGGCAGCAGATCTCTATCCCCCTCCCTCTTTGTTCCTGATATAGATCTTCCCTGACCCCCTTCTTTCCTGGTGGGGAGTGAGGGGAGGCCATTTCAGGTGCCGAAATGTCTTGGGCTGGCCCTGGTTTGGACAACAACTCCCATTATCCCAGACCATGTCAGTTGGAGAGCCACAGGTTCCCCACCCTTTTACTTAGAGGCAAAGGGAGACCTTTCCGCTTATCTTAGGAGCTGAAACAGCCTGGTCCTCCAGCTTTGTGGCTGCACAGGGTCTTGTGCCCAACGAAGCTGAAAACTTGAAGTAGCCGAGTTTTCTCGATATGTCAAATGCAGAACCAGGACAAGTTGCTTTACATTCTTGCCCCCAGATGTAACAAGAGTAGCTGCATCTGCCTACATCAGCAGCTGAGCCAAAGTAGATGTGACATGAGCAGATCTGGGTGTTTAAAATCTGTACCTGCCGTAACCGGGGAGGTTTAAGAAGCAAAAAGAGTGCATGGGAGAAATGGAAGTTCAGCTCGCGTTTCATTATGAAGTTCCCCAATTCACACTTCCTGAAACATATGAGGACTGAAACACAGCTACCCTTCGAAATATGCACTTCTCTGAATTGTGTGATGCCGTTCTCCAAACAAATAACGTCTACAAAAAAATTGTATTTTAAAGGTGAAATGTGCACAAAAAATGCATGTATTGGTGAAAAGAGAATGCAAAGAAGCATTATATTAGGGGAAATCACTTGCAAAAAGTGTACACTAGAGAAAACTGCATGTGAAACTGTGTCAGGAAATGTTTCTGCTAAATGCTGGTGGATTTTCATGCTGCTGCGGAAAGGAGGAAAACTGAAGACAGGAAAATGGGGGAAACCAAAATTGACAGATTCACCCATCCCTAGTAAGTACAGAGGGGTTCCAAGGAAGTAATCTGTAGCAGTGGCGGAGGGTTAGCTCTCCTCATTCCCATGCCACTTTTCTTCCTTAAATCAGCCCTCCAACAGTTCTTTTTTTTTTTTTAAGTGATTTTCAAAGTAGTACAATGTCTCTCTCATTTTTCCATACAATATTTTTATAAGTCAGTGTTGGTGCAGGTTTAGACACTCAGATCTGCCACCACATTTAGTTTGGCCCATTGGCAAGCTACCAGGACAGTTGGTGCTACATAGCAGTTAGAGCATGGGTAGGCAACCTACAGCCTGGGGGCCAAATCCCGCCCAATTGCCTTCTATATCCGGACCACGGACGGTCCAGGAATCACTGTGTTTTTACATGAGTAGAATGTGTTCTTTTATTTAAAATGCATCTCTGGGTTATTTGTGGGGCATAGGAATTTGTTCATTCTCCCCCAAAAATATAGTCTGGCCCCCCACAAGATCTGAGGGACAGTGGACTGGCCCCCTGCTGAACAAGTTTGCTGACCCCTGAATTAGAGCATCGCACTAGGCCTCAGGAGGCAGACCGGCTTCATGAGTCTTATGGGATATGTGGCCTAGTGACTGGCTTACCTCACAAGATTGTTAGAAGGGCAAAATGTGTGCATAGGATGCTGTTCTATGCTGCTCTGAGCTCCTTGAAGGAGGGGCAGGATGCAAGCGTAATGTGTCTCAGTATTAGCCCTCATCTAATGCAAGGAAGGTAACGGGAAGGTAAATGGCGTTTCTGTGCGCTGCTCTGGTTCACCAGAAGCAGCTTAGTCATGCTGGCCACATGACCCGGAAGCTGTACGCTGGCTCCCTCGGCCAGTAACACGAGATGAGCGCCGCAACCCCAGAGTCGGACACGACTGGACTTAATGGTCAGGGGTCCCTTTACCTTTAATGCAAGGATAGTACATTACTGTCTACATTACTGGGTTCATGTAAAGACTGCTGAGATGATTTAAGTGAGTGTTTTGAGCACTACAAAGCAGTAGTCTCTCTCTCTGAATATAATATAAAATAAATGTTATCACGTCATATCATAAAACATGTCTGCTGGATAAGGTCAAAGTAAAAAGGTAAAGGAGTCCTGGACGGTTCAGTCCAGTCAAAGGCGACACCATGACAGAAGCCAGAGCGCACAGAAACACCGTTTACCTTCCCGCTGCAGCAGTACCTACTTATCTACTTGCACTGGCGTGCTTCCGAACTGCTAGGTTGGCAGGAGCTGGGACAGAGCAACGGGAGCTCACCCCGTCGCAGGGATTCAAACCGCCAACCTTCCAATCGGCAAGCCCAAGAGGCTCAGTGGTTTAGACCACAGCGCCAACCACGTCAATCAGGTCAGTGGCCCACTTGATCCAGCATCCTGCCCAGATGCTTATAGTTACAGATAAGCAGTGTTTTTTTTCAGGGGGGTCCTCAAGGGTACACAGTACTGGCACCTCTTTTTGTTGTTGTTGCTGTTGTTAAAAAGTGTGGCATTTACTGTAACAACTTCATGGTGAGTACTGCCACCTATTTTTCTAGGAAAAAAGCACTGCAGATAAGTACTGTATTACTATTTGACTTGGGGAGTACAAAAGAAAAATAGGAAAATCCTTTAGATTTTTAGCTTCTGGGAAGTGTTTTGTTTTTTTCCTTCTCCAACCCGTAAGGCATCTAGACATAGAAATATGCTTTCTACCACTCCCACCGCTACTAGTACTACCACTAATACAAGTTATTATAACTTAAAAAGACATCGTTATCCATTATGGGAATACATGTATGCTACTCCTGGCTTTATAATGCATTCTTTCCATCCATACGGGGCCTCAGCAGTTTCTTAGTAAATGTTATTCTCTTTGACAGGCATGCACACGTTACCCATAATACAACATGTTTCAAGCCAAGGCAGGTAAAGCAAAATCAGCTTAACCGTCCAATGGGAATCAGGAAACAAAACCTTTAATCACAGTCACTTAGGATTCGCTGCCTTGAATGAAGTGGATTCTCGTCCACCTGTGTCATAATAAATCTGATGGTCTTTACGGCTAACCCTTTTTGGCTTTAGGGCCCCATTCATCTTGGCCGATCCTCCAGGGGCCAAGTGACAGCACCGGGTTTGGCCCAAAGGGGTGCGGCTACCCCGCAATCTCTCACATGCACACTGAACAGCCTGGATAGCTCAGTTGGTTAGAGTGAGGCGCTGGTAATGCCAAGGTTGCAGGTTCGAACCCCGCATGGGACAGCTGCAAATTCCTGCATTGCAGGGGCTTGGACTAGATGATCCTCAGGGTCCCTTCCAATGACAATTCTATGATTCCATAGCAGTCCTCAGGTGATTCATTCAGTGGGGGTCTTACTGCTATCTTTTTGCTAATTAAATTATCAATCTGTTGAGCAGGGAGGAGGCAGTTTCCATTCACATAAGTGTGCAGAGTTTCCACCCACCTCAGCTCTGTCTCTGCTTTGGTTTTTCTTTTTGCTGCTGTCACCAAAATTTGCGAGAGGGGCTTCGGGGCAGCGGCGGATCACAAGCCACTGAACTGGGGGTTAGCAACCCCTGTTTTAAAGTGCCCTAGTACTCTTCGTTGTTGCAGCAGACAAACATGACTGCCACTTAAACTTGTGTGTAGAAAGCAGTCATAGAATTGTGGAACTGTGGAGTTGGAAGGGACCCCAAGGGTCATCTAGTCCAACCCCAGGCAAGGCATGAATCTCAGCTAAAGCATCCATCACAGTTGGCCTTCCAATCATCCAACCTCTGCTTAAAAACCCCAAGGGAAGGAGAGTCCACAACCTCCTGTGGGTGACAGTTCTACTGTCAAACAACTCCTTCTCGTCTTCTCTGGCACGAGGTTCCCACTTTATCATATCCCACCTTTGACTTGAAATCACCGCGAAGCCTTCAAAGACTCCTGACAGAACCACCAGGCTGCAAAGGATGAGACAACCATCCAATCCATTCTTATTACATGCACTAGTGCCCCTCCTGTGCGTTCCCTCTTTACTCTCAATAATTCAGACTCTTGAATGCTGTAAGCCAGTGATGGCCAAACTTGGCCCTCCAGTTTTTTGGGGGACTACAATTCCCATCATCCCTGACCACTGGTCCTGTTAGCTAGGGATGATGGGAGTTGTAGTCCCAAAACAGCTGGAGGGCCAAGTTTGGCCATCACTGCTGTAAGCAGTCAGCCAGAGTAAACCGAACGCATCACAACCATGATGCCTGTCGAGCACATCACTACGTGACTCAAGCAAATGAGCCAAGCCACACGCTACAGAGGAACGTAATAAGCAGATCGATACCTGTTCCTTCTCAACTCCCAAACACAGTTATATACCAAGTATGAAGCAAATCCTATTCACAGTGGAATCCCATGCCCTATTACTCAGAAGTCTCACTGTGTTCAACAGGGCTTGCTCTCAGGTGACTGAGCATAGGTTGCAATCTCACTAAACCTTCCTAAAAGTTCTTCTTCTTCTTCTTCTTCTTCTTCTTCTTCTTCTTCTTCTTCTTCTTCTTCTTCTTCTTCTTCTTCTTGTGTGTGAGCTTCAGCAGTCTCAAGCCACAGAGGAAATACTAAAGACACACACCCCCTCCACCAATTTCACTGTGGGCTCCTGCAGCTGACCTATTTATTGAGCATTCATCTTGATTTGCTTTCACAAATCTTATATAGAGGTTAGATTATATCTGGTCTGTTTTGAGTACAGGTATTCGTTCCAATCTGCCTGCAGGATGTTTGCACACCTCTGTGAATCACGTGTTCATCTCACACTTTCCAATGCCACTCTCCTAGGCGGAAAACGTCTGTTTCTTTTTCAAAGTGGATTTGTTGTGCTGGGGCGACAACAGAGTGCTTAAATCCACTTTAACTGCATCAACCTAAATTTCCAGAGATGCTCTTGTCCGAAAGGGCCTGAAGCCCACAGAACAGAAAAATCACATGATATCCCTAATAAATATATCCAGTTGTCTTGAACTCAGGGATACTTTGCTTCCACAACACAAACAGCAAGTTAAATTATTTTATGTTTCCAAAAGTTAAGGTTAGTTAATTAATAATCAGTAGCAACTTGTTAATTAGTTATAATTCCCTCTTATAGCCACTGTCTGCAAAATTGCAAAAATAGATTGCCCCTTCAACAGTTTTGAAATTAGCTTTTTTCTCTGTATTAGCTTAAAATCCTTTGTTTTGAAATTAGCTTTTTTTTTTGCTCTATTTCTGACCCAACAGCCACATTTGAATGATCAAATCTTGGCTTAATAATCCAAGATATGCAAAAGCATATCCCTTGCTACCTCTCATGAGCAATAAAACAAGCCGGGAAGCAACAGTTACTCATAGTTTCCTGTTATGCAAAATCCCAAAGAAGACAGGATTCAGACGCCGATTTTGAACTGCATCCTTGCTTGTTTGGAAGCTGTTCATCATATTCGTCTTGGCTTGCACATGATAGGAAGCTATGCTTAACTGTGACCAGAGCCGTCTCATGCATAGGGGCAGGTGGCGCGGTGCACCAGGGCGCCAGGCCCCCCAGGGGCGCCCCCGCGAGCCCGCCGGCATACCGGGCGCCCCCTCCCCAACCTGCCCCCACCCCCACGGGCGGGCAGGCGGGCGCTCGCGCGCCGGCTGCCCTCCTGAGCCCCAGCTGGAGTGCTGGGAAGGGCACGCAAAGCTCCGCGCTGCTCCAGCGCCACGCCCCCATCCCCCGCTCGCCCACCTCCCTCCCGCGCTGGCCGCCCCTCGGGGGATGATGGACGTGGCGCTGGAGCAGCGCGGGGCTTTGCGCGCCCTTCCCAGCGCTCCAGCTGGGGCGCCAGAGGGTGGCCGGCTTGCGGCGCCACGCCCCCATCCCCCGCTCGCCCACCTCCCTCCCGCGCTGGCCGCCCCTCGGGGGATGATGGACGTGGCGCTGGAGCAGCGCGGGGCTTTGCGCACCCTTCCCAGCGCTCCAGCTGGGGCGCCGGAGGGTGGCCGGCTTGCGGCGCCACGCCCCCATCCCCCGCTCGCCCACCTCCCTCCCGCGCTGGCCGCCCCTCGGGGGATGATGGACGTGGCGCTGGAGCAGCGCGGGGCTTTGCGCACCCTTCCCAGCGCTCCAGCTGGGGCGCCGGAGGGTGGCCGGCTTGCGGCGCCACGCCCCCATCCCCCGCTCGCCCACCTCCCTCCCGCGCTGGCCGCCCCTCGGGGGATGATGGACGTGGCGCTGGAGCAGCGCGGGGCTTTGCGCGCCCTTCCCAGCGCTCCAGCTGGGGCGCCAGAGGGTGGCCGGCTTGCGGCGCCACGCCCCCATCCCCCGCTCGCCCACCCCCCCTCCCGAGGGGCGGCCAGCGCGGGAGGGAGGTGGGCGGAGAGGCAGCCCACCGGGGGCGCCGAGGGATCGTCGCGCCAGGGCGCACGATCCCTTTGAGACGCCCCTGACTGTGACTCTCTGGTTTGTTTCACCACATGCGCAAAGAAGCAGCAAGGGGCTGTGTTCATAGGCAGGCAGCGCATGCATTTCATGGCTTATTGATTTGATGCTGCAAGCATAGGCAGAGAGGCTGTCCTAGAATTTCACTCACAAAAATCAGAAAACTTCGCTGTTTGGACTGGAGGCAGTGTATGGCTTTTCATGAATGAGTCTAAAGAACAACACACAGAAACTGATTATGTTTGGATATGAGTAAGATGTCACCAGAAAGGGTGGCCTTTATGCCGTTAACCCACTTAAAACTCTGTGCACCTTTGCACGGCCGCATTTCAACACAATTCCACCTTGCACACAACCACAGATTGCCTAACCTCTTGGGATCACCGTCCACTCACCTGGGGGCATCGAAACTGTCGTAGGAGCCAACCGTGTAGTGCCTGAAGAGTCGCTTGGCTTTGTCACTGCGGCTCTCTGCAAAGCAAAACAGAGAAGGCGTGGGGATTAGGGTTGCAGGAGGGCACTTGGTACACAGACAGCATCTTCCTTCTTAACTTTAGGACCTCCTGTCCTTCCTGCTGGTTCCTCCGGCAGCCAGTGAGTGGCAGCACAAGCTCAGCGCAGCTGGTGGCATGCCCAAAGAGGGGAGGCAGTCAGAAAGGGGGGAACTATTAGTGTGTCAACCTTAGAGAAGAGGGGAAAGGAACAAAAGGGAAGCTGACTGCATGCATCCCTATTTTCCAGGGACAGCCATTTGTCCCTAGTAAAATACAGCCCCAACTTTTGTGTTTGGAGTTGCCTTTAGCACACACATGTGCACATATGTACACTGGTGGCATGTTATTACAGTCATACCTTGGTTTTAAAACAGTTTAGTTCTCAAAGGTTTTGGCTCCCGAATGCCGCAAACCCAGAAGCAACTGTTCCGGTTTGTGAACTATTTTTGGAAGCCAAATGTCTGACAGGGCTTCCGATTGGCTGCAGGAGCTTCCTGCAGCCAATCAGAAGCCTTGCTTTGGTTTCCGAATGTTTTGGAAGACAAATGGACTTCCAGGACAGATTCTGTTCAACTTCCAAGGTACAACTGTATTGTGGTTAGTAGTAATATAGCTTTGGATCTACAATGCCTGGCAGTCACTGGTGACAAGGACTCCCATGCAGGCAAGCGAGTGAGCTGGTGGAGTGCTCCATCCCAGGGGCAGCCCGTTCCATTTCGCTGCCTGATGTGAAATGAGAAGGTGTCACCCTGTGCATTTGCCACACAACCTCCTGTGCTGCCCCCTGCCGAAGGCTGTAGCCTCCAGGTTGCGGTGAGATCTCGCGAGATCCCCGCAGAACTGCGCAGAGGTCTCTGATGACGCTCCAAAAACCGGAAACTAATGCAGGTGCTTCTCCTTACATCTCTGGTTGTGGCAGAGGAGGTCCGCCATGGATTCTGCCTCCGGAGGTGGCAATCTCAGTCTGCCTTATGGATGGACCATTCCTCCTCTGCACCCACCATAGAAACCAAACAGGCAGCTACGGGAGGGAAACCCCCTACTTGGACCCTTCATACAAATGTATTGGGTTGCTGCAGGAAGGCTGGATCTCTCTGGCCCTCCTCTGCCAGACCCTAGCAAGGTAGTAAAAAAACTGTGCAGGCTAGTTAGGTTTGTGGTCTTACTTACAAAATAAATAAATAAATCTTTATGGCTGGTGCCAACACTCCAATTCTTTTGGCATCAGAGTAAAACCTTTGTATTTGCCTGGGCACTGTAAGTACAGGTGATTGCTGTTAGTTCGTTCTGTTGCTTTAACTGCTTCAAAATGTGTTTGGTTTCCTTGGAAGGGGGTATTGCATTTTATCCGGGTATGGCTAGTTTAGTTGCATCACTAGTACATACCCTTGCACCTATGTGGATGAAGTGTTGTTCATATGTATAAAAATACATTTGAACATAAATGTCCTTATGGGCATCTTGCTGGCCCCCCGCCCTCTGCCACTCGAGAACTCTTTTTGAGCAGGGAATTGCCTCTTTTTTCGAGTAACGATGAAGGCACCATCTAGTGCGCAGGCTGCTATTTCACACATTGCAGCTGGCGAGGCTCATTTTGAACTGTTAGGCGTAGTAACAACATATTGTAGGACAATTCTGTCTGGGAAAACGCGCTTAAATCGCATTCATCAGATTTAGCCTGTGACTAGGTTAAATCTGTCTCAGTTGTCTATAAACAAAGAATGCCAGCCTACCAGTTCCCCTCGAGGCCCTGCCTAACTGCCTATCGAGATACTAAATATTGCCAGATGCGTTTTGAGTTGCAACCAGTGCTTTTTTCCAAGGTGCTGGTACTCACCATGGAATTGCTACAGCAAGTGCCGCATGTTTAACATTTGAAAACGAAAAAGGTGCCAGTACTGCGTACCCGTGAGTACCCCCCAGGAAAAAAAAAGCACTGGTTGTAAATATTTTGTAGTGAGCACATACAGATCCAATGTGAGATTGATCTGTCTCATTAAATAATCTTGCATTTACAAAAAGGGAACCAGTTGCAGCCAGTTTACCAATCTGTTTACTCACACACCCTTCTTTAGAAGCCAACATGGGCAGCTGATGGCAGCAAAGTTTCCAACAATGCAGCCAGCCAGCAAAGTTTCCAACAATGTGTAACGTGTGTGTGTGTGCAGGGCTGTGAGTATAGGAGCATCGTTGTAAATGTGCTATGGTCTGATTCGAACATCATGTTAAACCGAAACATGACGTAGTGGAAACTGTGGCTGCTTTGCTCCTGCCCGATTGTTCTGCTGCTGAGTTAAGCCATGCCGTGGGCTTAGCGTGTTGATGAGAGTAACCACAAGCTGGAACCAAGGTTTGTCCCATGGGTTTCTCCAGGAGAGTTAATGGCTCAGATGACACACTAAGTCAAACCATGGTTTGGTGCAGCAGCAGAACAACAGGGGAGGAGCAAAGTGGGCGCCATCTCATGTCCAGGAGCCCTCATGCATGGTCATGCTGTGAAAATCAGTCCACTCTCCCTGCGTTCGTTTTGAAAATGGGGAGCAGCACGTGACAGGAAGAAAATATGGCCAGTTAAAAACAGCGTGGTGTTCTTCACTTCCTAGAGTTTGGTCACAATTAAATTGCATGGTGAACATGAAGACCAGGTGTGAGGAAATTAGGGCCCTCCATGTGTTATTGGACTACAAGTTCCATCACCCAGTGACCATTGGCCATGCTGCCTGAGGCTGATGGCAGTTCCGGAGTTGAATAACACTCGAAGGGCCACCCATGTTGTAAACAGTGATAGAAGACAGAAGGTGGAAAAGTCTCTAGCAGTGAAAATCTGGGGACAAGTGTGTGTGGAAGAAGCAGTACACTGTTGCTGCCGGTGATGGCGCTTCAATTCCATGCTTTAAAATATTATTTTTTTTAAAAAAAAACCCTCACATTTTGAAAAGAAAATCTGCAACGGAGGAGGCGGGGGCAGAATTTAAACCGAAGATTGTTGCCTACTCTACTTTTATTTTGGCTGTTCCTCCATTTTCTGGCTCCTTCCCTCCATATGGGTTTCACATGCAAGTGGGGAGGACATGTAATGTCAAAAGGAGGCCAGTGTGTTCTTCCTTGAAATATATGGAAATGTAATAGTGATTAATTCTAAAAGCTAAAAAGGGGTAGGGATAGAACAGTGGTCAGCAACCTTTTTCAGCCGTGGGCCGGTCCACCGTCCCTCAGACCATGTGGTGGGCCAGACTATATTTTGAAAAAAATATATGAACAAATTCCTATGCCACAAATAACCCAGAGATGCATTTTAAATAAAAGGACACTTTCTACTCATGTAAAACATGCCGATTCCTGGACCATCCGTGGGCCGGACTGAGAAGGTGATTGGGCCACATGCGGCCCACGAGCCTTAGGTTGCCTACCCCTGGGATAGAAGATTAAAAGGGGTGATAAAGCCCCTATTGAGGACAGCCAAATTACCTCACAACAATTTCACTGGAAGGAATAGCATTCTTCCACAGGGGCATGGTGTGTGGGGCTTTTTGTGGGGGAAATGACCCTAAAGCAAGCAAAGATAGCTCCCTGTACCTGACACAGTGACAAAAGTCATTTTTGAAACGTGGAAGGGAAGGGCAGGAAGAAGCCTTAGCTACTGGATATTGAATTCATAGGTTGTAGCCACATTTTTACCCATTGAAATAAAATTCTAGCCATTGAAATTAACGGACCTAAGTTAGCCATGACCATTACTTTCAACGTGTCTACTCTGAGTAAAAGTTGCTTGACTACAACCCTATGTCTCCTTCTGCGCAGCGCAAACGCTTAACAATTTCTCCACGTCCCCCCACTCCCCCAAAAGTGCTGAAAGCATCTCCCAACTTTTGAAATCATAGAGTAGGGCTGAGAAGGTAGAGAAGCACTTTTGGCCAAGCACAAGTTATGTGGGTGCCCAGCTAGCCAGCCAGCCAGCCTGTCAGACATGCTGTCTTCCAATAATATGCCTTCCCTTTCCATTCTCCCTAGTCTTTTGCTTTTCTCCCCCCCCCCAACAGCCAGTCAGCATTCTGTGCCCAAACAGCGTGCTCAGTCCTCACTAAGCTGCTTTGAGATTTCCCCCTTACTTGGTGGTTCCTCTCCCCCAAACCCCCCTTTTTTGCACATCTACAAAGCTTGGGCTTCCCCCAAGACTGCTGATAACTCCCTCTTATGCATGGATGGTGGTGTTTTGGCTACATAAGTGTGTGTGTGTAGATCTAGATAATCTATATGTGTGTGTATGTGTGTGTGTATATATATATATATGAGGGAAAGGGGCTAGAGGGCAGTTTGGAGCACCTACCTTGCTTCCCTTCCTGTGATTTATTGGGCACTTCCTCCACGCAGTCCGATGGGAACCAGCCCACACGGCCCTTTACCTGTCCCTCCCAGAAGCCTCCTTCCCCAACACTCAGCACTGAAAAGGAGAAGGGCACTGTTAGGGGCACGAACACGCTTTGGACGAAGGTGGCCAGCCGTTCCCCATTTTGTTCAGTTATTCAGAGCCGCTGTGGCACAGGGGCCAAACCTGACCTAACAGAGACCTTCGCTGTCCCTGCCCATTGAATTTCTCTCAGCCTAGCCTTCCTCAGAGAGTCGGTGTGTGAGGAATGGCCTGGTTAGCGTAGCAAACCGAATCCAATTAGCCTTCGTCATTAAAAGCCCTGCCCCTCTTTCTTTTTTTTAAGGTGTGGTCTTTGAGCATGGGGATCCTGCTGACATGATTTTAAGCTGACAAATGAGTAAGTGTTGGGTCCTTCCGTGTGGAACTTGCTTTTTGTTGTTGTTTTTTTCTAGTCCCTATCTTTTAAAAGCATCTGAAGGCAGCATGGCTGGGCCACCTGTGGCTCTCCAGATTTCACTGGACTACAACTCCCATCATCCCTGCCCATTGGGCATGTTGGCTTGGGCTGATGGGAGTTGTAGTCCAGTGAAATCTGGAGGGCTGCAGAAGGCGCAGCATTGTTCTGCAGGTTCCCCCCCCCCCAGACAATGTTGTGATCCATCACCTTTCGTTTTACATCTTCTGCTTTAAAATAAAAGCTTCTAGACTGAGCATTGGAGGGGAGGAGGGAATGTTGTTTAAAAGCATGTATTAGAACCCTCAAATATTCCTTGGGGTGCTGGGAAAGAAATCTAAATGCATGTTCTGGAACAGTGATTACTTAACTGCGCTCCACAGTCCAGCAGTACATGCTCTCCAATATCTTGACTCCCAAAGCCATGATGGCCGTCTTCCTAGCCGTGCTCCTGTGCAAGTCACGTGACCTGCAGGAGACCACAGAGTCCAAAAGATGTGAATTTTGGGGCCCATGCTCTCGCAGAAGAGCAAAACGCAGCCCTTAAAAAGTGCTGGCTGCGTGAAATCATATGAGATCACAGCACCCAAAAACGGCCGCCAGTCTCTTGTGCAAAAAATCCTGTTTTTCCCAAGATACTTTTTTCTACCAGGCTTGGTGTCGGAAGGAGACATCTTTAGGGAGCTGGGGAAGGACCAACATTGCTGATGTTTGTTCCCCAGGAACACTTTCCTTGGGCTTCAATGAACGCCAGGTGTCCACCATTGTCAATGCTCAAAAAGCCCTAAAAAACATCCTTAGTATACTGTGCAGAAAGCTTTGGATACAGAGGAACATTCAAAAATTATATTCTCCATCTGCACTCTGAAGTGATACAGTCCACTGTATCATTCCCAGAATTCTGCATCCTCAAGCCTCCTTAATTCTGTAGCATGTGCAGACCATGCCTTCAATAAAAACCTAGTCCCCTATCTTAGGAATAATAGGCTCTCCCTCTCCCATAGTAATCTTCAGATCTTCCAATTCCTTTGGAGATTGCTAAATACTGGTTGGCTGGGTTTTCTGCAGCATTTTTGAAAGCCAGAAGCCAGAATATCAACACCTTCAGTATCAAATATATATCTATTAGCATCTGTCCAAGCACCATGGCCCTCATCTAGTTTGTGATCTTATAGCCGGTTACTTGGGAATGAGCTCCATTAAACTCAGTATAGGTTTGCTCTGAAAGTCTTTGTAAAAAGGTCTAGCTGACCAGCCTTCCACTGAGCTGTGCAATCTGCAGCAGTTAGACCACTGAACTCCTATTTGTGGGTCCTCTGAAATCACTTGCACACCTCCATTTTGTATCTTACTATTTAGGAGGTGTCACACCATTCATTTAAGGTCATATGGCTGTGTTTTTTTCACAGCATTTCTTGTACATACTTACAGCATTTCTGCAGCGATTCAAACAGTCTTGTTTCACAGCATTTCTTTCTATTTGTAAATTGAGCAACAGCACAATTATAAATCTTGTATAGATTTCATTGGCCATTGCCTGTAGAATCAATCACCAATTCTATAGGGCAGGCATGTGCAACAGGTAGATTGTGATCTACCAGTAGATCACTGGACGTCTTCTGTGGTAGATCACTGGTAGATCATTGCCCCCCCCAAGAAGCTGAATAACTGTGGCCCCCCCTAAAAAAAGCTCAACATTTTACCTCCTCCCTGAAAAAAATTCAACAACTTTGACCCGAACCCCTCAAAAATGGGTCTTCCTCCTTCCTAAAAAAAGTTCAACAACTTTTACCTGAACCCCCAAAAAGGGGGTAGATCACTGCCAGTTTTTAACTGTAAGTAGATCGCAGTCTCTTGGGAGTTGGCCACCCCTGCATAGTGCATGTTCCTGGGGGATGAGTTTTGTGCTGGTTCACAATTGCTCCCCTGCACCCCGCCATTCTTACTTTTTGCCATGCTTTGTACAACTGCACGGGAGTGCAGAGGGAAGTTTCTTCTTTGCAAGGCTCTGAAGTAACTGGTCTCCCCCCAACGTGGTGGCAGTAAAAGAATGTTGCAGTCCCCAAAGAAGAAGCTAAGCAGAACTGTGGTTGTGATACAACACAGTTTAAGAATCACTGCCCTAGAACATCACAGCCCCATTGAACACAGCGGGTGCACTTTTAACTTCATGGCTCTATCTTCAGTAGGGGAAACATCGTAGCTCTCAATGACAGCACATGCTTTATATTTGGGGTTTGATTCCCAGCATTTTCAGTTGAAAGGATCTGGTAGTAGGTGATGGAAACGACATTTGCCCGTGAACCTGCAGAGGCGTCGCCAGCCTGTGGAGACAGAGGGCGACAACACCAGTCCTATGCAGAACAGACTCACTGGAGTTAATGGACACAACTTATTTCATTAATTCCGATGGGTCGACTCTGAATAGGACTTAGTTGAATACCGCCCCCAGTATTGGGCTAGATGGATAAATGTTCCAAAGCTTATCTAAGGAGACTTCCTACGTTCCGACAGAATATAACACGTCTCTTATTTCAAGTACCGCAGTTCAAAAATAACCCCTGCTTTACAAAATTCTGATCTGGCCACCTTTCTCTGGACACAGACACACACTTAAGACAACGGGCCACTCATGCGTGGCTGACAGAGGCACACCAAGACATTCTAGACACCAACTAAAGACCACACAAACACACAAACACAAGCCAAGCCTCACAGTTTCCTTGATTCTCAGCTACAGCTGAATCAGCCAAACGCAAGATTCTGAAAGTGCAAGGTAGGGGGCAGCCTCCCTATACAGTCGTACCTTGGTTCTCAAACGCCTTGGTACTTGCATGTTTTGGCTCCCGAACGCTGAAAACCTGGAAGTAAGTGTTCCAGTTTTTGAATGTTTTTCAGAAGCCAAACTTCCGACGCGGCTTCTGCTTAAGTGCAAGAAGCTCCTGCAGCCAATCAGAAGCCACGCCTTGGTTTTCGAATGGTTTTGGGAGTTGAACAGACTCCCGGAACGGATTAAGTTCGAGAACCAAGGTTCCACTGTATTCAGAGAGAGGCTCAAGTTCCTTCCTGACTAAGGGACCCATCAAACCCTACCATCTGGGTATATATTGTTGTTTCTCCCTGCTCCCACTGAGTGTAAAATCTGGGTTTCCCCACTCATGCTGAGAAAACTGTGTGGGCACATGTTGAGGGAAGTACATAGCAACTCCATGCTTTTAAACTGGGTCCTTAAAAAACACACACACCCAAAACACTCCATGGAGTCCTCATCTACCCCGCATGTAACATGTCTTCCATTTCCAGATCAGCCTTCCTCAACCAGATGCTGCCAGATGTTGCTGAACTGCAACTCCCATCAGCTCCGGTGATCATGGCCAATTGCCAGGGATGGTGAGAGTTCCAGTCCAAAACATTTCCAGGGCACCAGACTGGGAATGGCTGGTCCTGAAGATTCACTCCCTGGCATCAATGGGAGGGATGGGTAGGACTATGATTATAATTTCTTTCTCTCTCTCTCTTTAGGAAGCCCAACTGTTCTGCTTCTTTGTTTTTTTGTGTGAGGCTGGCTACGACAAAGTTAAAGAACACCCATGCTAAGCCCTTTGGTCTCTCCCAAAGAACCCAGGCGTCGTGGGGCTCAGGGAGACTCCCTAGGCAATCCAAGGGTGTGCGCAGAGATCAACGTACCCTTGATCTTCTCGCCCTTGCTGATGGAGAGCTCACCCTCGGCCTGGACCTGGTACGGTTTCACAGCCATGAACGTGCGACCAGGCACAGCCGAATAGAGTTTCCGCTTCACTCCCCGGCTACTCAGCGTGCTTCCCCCAGCAGACTCCTTCTGGTAGCCACTGGAGCTGCCAAGAGAGAGAGAGAGAGAGAGACCAAGATTTAGGCAAGTATGATCCGGCTGAGTCCTGAACCTGACCTGCATCTTTCTCCTCTCGCCTCTGTTCTACCCTACAGAGAGAGGCCTCTTGCAAACGCTCTGATTTTCCTCGTTGGCCTGGAGGGCCAAGCTATGCACTAAGTTAAAATGCAATGTGCTCACTTCAATCTTTCTGTCGTTATTATCATCAGCATCACTGTCATTGTCACCATCCTTTAACATTACAGCAGCAGGGTTCCCTGTTCAGGATTGAGACTGAGGCATGCAGGGAAAGGGCTTCATGAGCCTTTTTCCCTGCACCATGATCTCAACAAAAGTTTCCTCCCAAAGCTGTTACCAGCCCAGGACAGAAGCTGCTACTTCTTGGTCAATTAGCAGCTGGGGTGTGTGTGTGTGTGTGTGTTTTCATTAGGACTGCTGGAAACTCACCACCCAACCCTTTATGACACATTCCTGGTTGCCTCTTGCTATCCTTTTTAAAATACAGTGGTACCTCGACTTACAAATTTAATCCGTTCCGAATGCACATTCGTAGGTCGAAAAATTCGTAAGTCGAAAAAAGCGATTTCCCCATAGGAATGCATTGGAAACGAAAAATTCGGAAAAATTCGTAAGTCGAGTAAACCGCATCTAAAATTCGTAAGTCGAGTAAACCCCATCTAAAACCGCCAACGGATGTCCTTCGGATGTCGAAAAATTCATAGGCGTGCGGGCACTTTTTTCATTCGTAAGTCGAAAAATTCGTATGTCGAGTAATTCGTAAGTCGAGGTAGCACTGTATGTAAATTTAATGCACATTCAATGTAGCAGAAGTGTGACCTGCGAGAAAATGTTGCAGTGCAGAGCGTTCTGGTTCAGGATCCCAGTCAGCCAGCTTGGCCTTCTTTCAGGAGACTCCATTCCATTCCTCCTCCCCATCCTGGTCTTCTGGTTCCCCCAACAACACTTAACCAACATCCTATGCCCACAGAGCATAGTCCAAATTGGGCTATTTTTGGATAACCCCATGGTGCTTCTCTTGCCTACATAAGAATCCACTCAGAGAATGGATTTACTCTTATTCCTCCTGTCTTTTTTCTCCAGTGGGGCTAATAGCAGCTTCAAAGATTTGTGGTCTTGATTGGGGGAGCAGTGCAGAAATGAGGGGTGGGAGCCGGAGATTTAAACACCTCCACCTGCCCCCAATACTGCTGCTCTGGTAAAGATTGAAGGCTATCCCTCTGGCTACTTTTAAGGTGTTGTATTTGGCTTTTAAAAAAACCCAAAACAAAACTAAGAAATTTTGATTCCCCCCCCCCAACATCATATCCATTTCAGCCCTAAGCCACTCTTTTTCCCAAGAGGAGACAGATCTCAAGGGAGTGTTGGATGCAGAGGAACCAGCTGGGGAATCCCCAAGTGAAGAAGGCTTAGAGCCCGGGGGTTGGTGGTGGGACGACGATGAGAGGTCAGAGGGAGAAGACTGGGAAGAGGAGGTGTTGGAAGCTGAAGAGGTAACAGTGCTCAGTGAGTTGAGAAAGTCTGTGGCACAGAGAAATCCAGAATCAGATGCAGAAGCTAAAGCTGGAGAAAAGGGAGGCCAAGAGGCAGGTATGGGTCAGGTTTGTGAACAGGCATGGGTATCTCCTGCTGTGACAAGCTCCGCTCCCTCCTGGTCTCCCAGAATCAGGAGAGGCATGAAGAGGGAGAAGCAGAGACAGGCCTGCAGGTGCAGTCTCTGATTGCTTGGGAAATGCCCTGGAGAGGTGGAGACAGCCGGCTGTGGGGAGGCGGGAAATTTTAGTCTCAGCAACAGTTTCATGGGAGAAGACTTGAGTTGCTGTGCTCATTAGGTCTGACGCTCTTGTGCTGATCTTGATTTGCTAATAAACAGCGAACTCCCAACTTGCTCGGGTGATTTACTGCTGGCTCGCTCCTGTCGGGTGTTCCGAAACCTGTCCGATCCTGGCAGCTGTGCCATCAGGGAAGGACTTGGGGGCAGGTGACCAGGGCCCAAGCAGCAGAATGTGCAGGAAGCACCCCGGTCCCCCAAGCAAGCAACAGGCTGGCTTCCCACATTTTGAAACACACATTATCATATAAAGAGCCCCCAGTAAGACCGTTAAGTCCAGGGTCTAAAATTATCCTGCTGCACCACTGGATCCCAGCCCCTTTCAAAGGGGAACCAGGTATTCAGCCCCCTCCCCCTACTCTAGAGTACCAATGTGGCATTCTGGAGGTCTTTCCCTGGCACGACAAAGCCCCTGGATGCCCTCCACACCATTCATTATGAGACACCAAGTGTTTTCTCCCTTGAAAAGTACATAGCAATGAAGCTGGATTTCCTCTTCTCAGCTATATGTGCTTTTCCAAGACTGAGATTGGCACCTGACCATCTCAAGAGAAAGTGAAGCAAACCAAGAAGACGGGGGGGGGGGAGGAAGGGGAGCAATTTAGGTGACTGAGGAACGCCGAATAGTTGGGTGAAAGAATGGGTGCCAAAGGAATCGGGGGGGGGGGCGAGTGTGTGTTTCATGGACAAGCACACACACTAGAACCAGGGAAACAAATCCTCTTGAAATTACAAAAGAAATCCACTGTAATCTTCATCATCAAATCACAAATCACACCTGTCTCTATCGGCTCATCTCAGATCACTGAAGCCTGGAGCCTCACATATGAAGCCCCAAGCCTACCTGGGTCGACCGCGCTGCTTCTTAGCCTCGTCTGTGTGGCGCCCGCGTGACGGAGAGCGGCTGCGAGCGCCACGGGGACTGCTGGAGCTGCGCAGGGTTCCCGTTGTGATCTTCTGGCTCTGCACAGCCACAGTGGCAGATGGGGTGGATGGCGGGGCATAAAGCATCCAGTCCGGGAGGTTCATGCTGGTGTCACTGTTGGCTCGCAGCAAGGTGTGCGGCACCGCCAGGCTCTGGGAGCCGTCCCGGCGCCGGCTGACGTACTGCGGGGTCTCCTGGAAAGGGACTGAAAGGGATGGCCGTGTCAGAGGACAGATTTGAAACAGGAAAGCTGGGGAGGAGAACATCATGGGGATTTGTACCCTGCAACCAAAAGCCTTAACGGGTTGTGAGTACAGCTGGTGCAGACCTGTGTGTTAACGCTGCAATTTCTTGTGGGAGGCTAGCATAGTTAAATGTTCAGGTGGTGTTGCTGGGCTTGCTGTTCAGCTTCTTGGGACTCTCACCTTTCGTTTTTGGAGAGAAAAAACCAGGGTTCTAGGTCGTATGGTTGCACGGATGTGCTTGAAAATGTGTGGGAAATGCCTGTGGTGTAGTGGTTAAGAGTGGTAGACTCGTAATCTGGGGAACCGGGTTCGTCTCCGCTCCTCCACATGCAGCTGCTGGGCTAGTCACACTTCTCTGAAGTCTCTCAGCCCCACTCACCTCACAGAGTGTTTGTTGTGGGGGAGGAAGGGAAAGGAGAATGTTAGCCGCTTTGAGACTCCTTCGGGTAGTGAAAAGCGGGATATCAAATCCAAACTCCTCCTCCTCCTCCTCCTGTTGGAAACTCAGAAGCCTGAGGGCCAGCTGAAAAAGATTTCCAGCAGTGACAGAGAAGCTTCTGGCATCCTGCACAGATCTTTGTCCCTCCCCAATCTGAATGTGTGAAATGGGGTGACTTGTTGGCTCTAGGGTTGAGTGGGGACCTTTCCCCCAGAAATGGCCCCAGAAGACCTTCTTAAATGCTGGTGGTCCCAATGGCTGTGAGCCAACCTGATAACCATGGCTATGAGCTGCCGTTTTACATTTCCTGCAACGTCCCACAGTGCCCTACATAAGCCTTGCTATGGAGCACTGTGGAAAATCAAAATGGCAGCCCTCAACTTCTCACAATGTCCTGTAATGGTACTATATTGGGCACTCTGGAGCATTGTGGGAAATCTGATGATGGGCAGGGATTAGTGCAGGTGGATAACCCCTCCCCCACAAGATTCTGGGGGTCCTGGCAGCTGCCCAAGGGTGCTGAAACTAGGCCTGGAAAAGAGCAGGCAGGAAATGGCTGAGAGGAAAACAGATGAGTTCAAGACTCTGATAGTGTGGAGAAGATTATGACAGCAACAGCAGTGCAGCAGTGGGGAAGAGCTCAGCTATGAAAGTCAGGCTGTTTCTATCAGGGCTTGCAAAACATGCCAATTTCCTGCAAGTTAGCACCATTTTTAAGAGAGCCCAAATCATGTTTTAAAAGCAGCAGCCTGGATAAACAAGTGAATTCCTAGGTGCCACCATCAAATGTCCAGTTACCTGGGATTTCTTCAGCGTTTGTCTCTGTGATGTCAACTAAGTGGCAAAAAACAAGTGGTTGGTGCCATACCCTACTGCAGGCCTAAGGCCCCTACAAGCTTTCATTTACATTTTGGAATGTACCCTTCGTGAATACTGCTAAGGGAGAAGACAGTAACATATAAATCAATTGTACAGTCTTGCCAAGGTTTTCTATTTACTTTATGAATAAAGAAAATGCAAAAACCAAGGTGCCATTTGTGAAAAGAGGCTCAATGCTGAATTTAAACCAGTTCAGCTCTCATGGGCCACAGGCATCGTAATGCTAAACCCTTGTTAGAATGAACCAAGACTTTCCAAGGTTGTTCACTTCCCCCTCCTCACTCCTTTTCTGGCATGGCTGCAAAGGGATTAGAAGCTTCCACTTCCGTTTTAGATCAGAAGTTGTTTAGTACGTCGTCCAAACACTAAACTGTGGCGAATCTTAACTGTGCTCAGTGAAACCAAACCAGCTCCATAAACCACAGTTTGACGATACGTTGCTTCCACTAGCGACAGCTAAGATTAACCACAGTTTATAGTGTTTGGACAAGCCTGCAAAATTTACGTTGATCTAAAACAAAAGCAAACGAACATGAATTATTCGTTGCAGCTGCATTGAAGGTGAGGGTAGAGGAACATGCAATCCCAGGGCGAGAGGCTGAGTTCATTTTCATAATGCTAAATTGTGGTTTAGTGTTATGACCAGAAATGTTATCCCCACAAAGTTCCCTGGGAACTGTAGTTGTGAAGCATCCGTTAAAAATTCCTTTCCTCATTAAAGGTAAAGGTAAAGGGACCCCTGACCATTAGTTCCAGTCATGGACGACTCTAGGGTTGCGGCGCTCATCTCGCTTTACTGGCTGAGGGAGTCAGCATACAGCTTCTGGGTCATGTGGCCAGCATGACTAAGCCGCATTTGGTGAACCAGAGCAGCGCATGGAAACGCCGTTTACCTTCCTGCTGGAGCAGTACCTATTTATCTACTTGCACTTTGATGTGCTTTCGAACTGCTAGGTTGGCAGGAGCTGAGACCGAGCAACGGGAGCTCACCCCGTCATGGGGATTTGAACTGCCGACCTTCCTCATTAGAGAACTACAATATTCAGGGTGCTCATTGGTACTGGTGTGTGTGGAGGGGGGAAGTGTAGCAATGTAGCCAAGCTGCAATCCTATATACCCTTACCTGGGACTAAGTCCCCACTGAACTCAAGAGGACTTACGCGTGAGTGGGCATGTTATCTAATTGCACTGCAAATCCTTTACGTTCGTAGTGGAAGAATGTTAACAGAACCCACCCTGCAATCAAACTCACCAACATCTGAGTCCCGGTGGCTCTTGATCAGCTCTCCCAGCTCAAAATTCCCTGTAATGACCGCAACCTGACATGGAGAGAATATGAGTATGCACAATGTTTATTTTTTCCTCAGGAGCGCTGACAAAACTGTACAAAACTAGGGATCTCTCAACTTTGGTTTGTTTGAGAAACCCAAGGCTGTCGTGATTGAATCCCTCCATTAGGCCCTCTGTCGCCGGAATCCACTAGCTTCCCAATGTGAGGCAATTTCTTAGCCCACCCTGTGGGCTAAAACTGGGAAAACTTGTGTCCACTTCAAAGTGGAGATTTCACATTATTGCTTGCTTCTTCATACACCCACCTTCCCAATCCTTGATCCTGAAAAATTAAATGTCAGAGAGAGCAGTTTGAACATGGGTTTTCCCTGAGTTGTCTATGGTTTAATAGTAGTACATCATCATCATCATCATCATCATCATCATCATCATCTTCAGATGAACCCTTGTCTGCAGCTTGGGGTGATGCAGTCCAGACACAGGTTTAGCACAGCGTTGTAAATAAGTCCACTAAAGTTACTAGACTGCCATTTATTTATCTTTTTCCTAGTATAGGGTTGGAGCTCTTGCATCATTCCTGGGTTGCCTGGCAGAGGAGCGACGGAGAACCCTGTGCCAGCCTGTTTACTTACCTGCATGCCACTCCTCCTTACCCAAACTAGCACACCTGACCTGCTATCTATGAGAATGTGCACAATTCTTCACCATGCTTCTTTCCCTTCCTAATTAAATATACACCTCACCTTCCCTCCACGGAGTGCAAGGTGGCCTACAGGGGACTCCCACGCAATCTCCCGTCCGGGCATTGGCCAAAGGACTCCAGCATATCCGGAGAATATGGGCCTCAAAGAGTTCAAAGGAATTTTGGGTCTTAACTTACTCAGTTTATACCAATGTATAAACTGTATTGTCCAGGGCTTCATGCTGCAGATATGCTCACATGTACAAAAGAGGTGGCTGCTTTAGCTGAGCTGCTGCAGGCCAAGGAGAGGTTTGCAGTATATCAGCTAAAGGGAGGGGCTGTGGCCCAGCAGTAGAGCATCTCCTGTGCATGCAGAAGCCTCTGGGGGGCGACCCCTGGCATCTTCAGGTAGGGCTGGGAGAGGCCCCCAGCCTGAAATCCTAGAGAGTCAGTGAGAAATTACTGAGCTAGATGGACCAATGGCAGCTTTCTATGACTTCTATGATTCTTACAAGCAGGGCAGGGCTTGCCTTCAGAACTCCCAAGCACCCCTTTTTGCTACAGTATTTTGAACCAGGGCTATGGGGACTGTGAGCTCCATCTGATGGTTTTGGGGATTTAGTGCTAGGAGGAGATGGAGAAACTGATCCCTCCTCGTGTCTCCTATGCTATGCAGAATTAATGACACCGAGGCGCCAATGCTGGCGCCAAGGTGAGAGCGCCTAGTTCCAGATTTACAGAATCAGCCAGCAAAAGAAATGTACCTATTTCCTTGTGAGAAGTGCAGGGCAATCCCAACAAAATGAAACCAGGAAGCTATTATTCCTTAGCATAATAGATCCACCTAAATCCCCAAACACCCATATTGACATGGTCTAGGGCAGAGACAAGACATTCAGGGGCTCAGTCCTGTGATGTCTTGGTTCAGATTAGGTCAGTGTGCCCCACTCTCACTCTCCCTTGAACCCCATTCACCACACACACCTGGAAGGCAGTCTGACCATGGTTGTTCTTGATCTCTTTGTTAGCTCCCCGATACAGCAGGATGCGGGCACAGCTCTCCTGGGAGATAGGGGAGGGGGAGGAGAAAGAGAAGGAATGAATAAGGCACATCTTCCATCCATGCTGTTCTCGGTGGACAAGTTGCCAGCAGCTAGCTAGAGCAGAGAGGGTTCACCTGTGGCACACCGAGTGCTGTGGGACTCCAACTCCCATCAGCCTCAGCCAGCACAGACAATGGTCAGGGATGATGGGAGCTGTAGTCCAACAACCTATGGCGGTTTACATGTTAGCGACCCCTGATCAAGAGATCTGCAAAGGTGGCAAGAATGTGTGTGCATCGGTAAGTCCCAACATGGGTTAAATGAGATTAGAATTTATTATAAGGCTACAGTGCAAAAAGTAATATTTACATCAATTGCCCTGCATGCTTTTGCCTCTGACCTCACCCACCACTGTCAAGTAACTCCTGGAAGGCTGGCCAGAAAATAATCCAGTCCTTGGTCTGAAAAGGTCCCCCATCCTTGCTCTGGGTTCAGCCCACACTACCTGTCATCTGAAGGGACAGTGCAAGGGTTGCTGAGACTGCTGGGTCTTTCTCACTGCCCCACCGCTGTTCACTTCCTTGCAAAAGGCAGCGACAGCAATTGGTGGTGCACTCAGGGCAGGACTTTAGCGCAGATGTCAAGAGCCCCAACTCAGCAGAATGATCAGGAGAGCCACTAAACACAGCAGGGCTGTCTTATCACATTTTGAAGTCCATGAAGTAATACACATTACCATCTAAAGAGGAGGCGGAGGGGCATAAGAGGAGACAGACTTTGTGCTGGTCATCGTTACCTGCCTTGCCCCAACCTCCAGCCCTAGGAGCAACTGGGAAGAGGGAAGAGAAGATCAGGGATGCTTTTTTTAAAAAAATAATTTGTTAAGTTGTGTGTCTTTGTTTCTCAATTTGTACTGTGTTATTTTATGCACTGTGACTTGCTGTTATTTTTAGTGATTTTAACTTAGAAATTATTTATTGCAATTGTTAATGAGTGAATTTCTGTTTAATCACTATCAGCTGATACGTAATTTTATTGTGTACTATTATATTCTAATGGATTACTGAATATGAGTTTATTTGATACAAGTTGTTTGTTTTAAAGTTATTGGGTTTTTTTAATGACATTTTTGTACTGGATCAGATTGTGATACGGCGTGTGATCTTTGTTGTTTCTTCAGCTTGCAAACAGCCTGGTGTATAGCAATATAGAAAGGCAGTATACAGATTAAAAAGTGAAATGAAATAAAATAAGGCCTACAGTATAAAGTGACCTAACTACAGCACTGGCAGCAACAAGTTGATCAGGGTCTTGGACAGCAGGTCCTTGCTGGGCTTTGGCCGATGACCCAAAATGGCAACCCCTGACTCAGAGCAATTCCTCCCTGATATCTGCCCACTTCCCACAAGTTCCATCCCAAAGAGGAAAGGCAAACTTGGATTGAACACAGCAAAGGCATCGGCCTGACCATTCTCAAACTGTTGTATGTATGGGGGCTGGAGATAAATTTCGTCCACGTTTTAATGAGAAACTACCAAATGCGCACGTCACAGAACCAAACCAGTATGTGAACCGAAACGCAATCATTCTTTGAAATCAACACTTTTCCGAATTTTGCGATGCAGTTCGCCAACCAGACAAGATGTACAAAAATGCATTATATATTAGGATACATATATATATATATATTGCACAATTGAGTATTGCTGGGGGAAACGTGCAATACAACGCTGACCAGTTTTCACGAGAATTTTATTTTTTAATTAAACAAATCACAAATTGCTGCAGGAAAGTGGAGAAACCCAAATTTAAAGATTCGGAAAAACGAGAAACCAAAACACAGAGAGATGCCCATCCCTACAGGGTGTGTTACGTGTGCTGTGTCTTCTTTTTCTACTTCCGCCATTCCTACCTTGTTGTAGAGTGCGCAGATGTGTAGCGCTGTGTTTCCGGACGCATTCTGTGCCCCGGGCTCGGCGCCGTAGAACAGCAAGTGCTCCAAGTGCTGTGAGTGTCCGTGCTGGCAGGCCTGGTACGTGGGGAAGCAGAGGTCAGGAATGGAAGATGTGGGCTAGGTGGTCAGATGGACAGGTGCCAAGTCACAGCCACCCCCCTCAATCTTTAGGCTTGGAGCCAACCCTGGCAGGAGACACACACAGGATGTAAGATGGGTAACCTAGCCCTCTCAAGCACACAACCCAGGGCTGCCAGGCAGGGCATCTCAAGAGTGGAGTGCCTGGAAGCTCGGCCGCTATATGCAGGCCCTTACCTGGTGTATCTCTTGCCAGCCATTCTCATCAGTGGCGCCAATGTGTGCTCGGTTGTAGAGCAGAAGCTCGCAGCAGCGCGGGTCACCTCCAACCATGGCTGTGTGGTACAGCGGAGTCAGCCCGCGGCGGTCCTTGTAATTGGGTGAGCCTCCCAGGTCCAAGAGTGCCTGCAGGAGGAAGACAGGCCGGCGTGAATGGCAAAGGCAGGTTCAGCGCCTAGGCTGGTTTCATGCCCCTTGGGGAATGAAACATATAGCTCCTCTTGTATGGGCTTTTGAATGGGCTTTTGAAGGTGCACCTGTTTACACAGCTTTCTCTTGCTTAATAATAATAATAATAATAATAATAATAATAATAATAATAATAATTTATACATACATACTACATACCTATACCCCACCCATCTGGCTGGGTTTCCCCAGCCACTCTGGGCGGCTCCCAACAGAATATTAAAAACACGATAAAACATCAAACATTAAAAACTTCCCTAAACAGGGCTGCCTTCAGATGTCTTCTAAAAGTCAGATAGTTGTTCGTTTATTTCTTTGACATCTAATGGGAGGGCGAACCACAGGGCACATAGCTGTCAACCTTTTCCTTTTTTTGTGGGAAATTCCCTTCTTATAGCATTGGGAAACATTCTTCTTATAGCAGGGAGGGTTGAAACAGCAGGGAGGGTTGACAGCTATGTGGGCACCACTGCCAAGAAGGCCCTCTGCCTGCTTCCCTGTAACTTCACTTCTTGCAGTGAGGGAACCACCAGAAGGCCTTCAGAGCTGGACTTCAGCGTCCGGGGCAGAATGATGGGGGTGGAGACGCTCCTTCTTGACTTGAACCTCCTGTTTTAATTTCCGCACTGTTTTAATTGGATTGTTTTATTGCATATTTTAATTACATGTGCTTATACCTCGATGTTTGTGTCACTGGTTTTTATTATTGCACGTTGCTTAGAAACGTATTTTGGCATGAAGCAATATATACATTAAGAGTTATAATTATGATTAATAACAACATAGAATTGTAGAGTTGGGGAAAGGACCCTGAGAGGTCATCTAATCCAACCCCCTGCAGGAATCTCAACTAAAGAGTGTCTGGGGAAACCCTCTGGGCCACCCAGCCAGCAATGCAGGCGGGTCTCAACTATAAGTGGCTGGGTATTAACCCAGCCAGATAATAATGGGCAATAATATTATAAAATAATAATAATTAATAATAATAATAAATTATTATTATTATTATTATTATTGTAAAGCATCCATGACAGATGGCCATCCAACCTCTGCTTAAAAACCTCCAAGGAAGGAGAGTCCACAAACTCCCAAGGGAGTCTGTTCCACTATTACTGTCTGGGGCAAAGGGGAGCAAGACAGGAAGAGCCAGAGATCATTGAAAGGCTCTCAGTTCTGGCCCAGGAGAAAATGACTTAGCCGATCAACATGCAGCCTCCAAAAGCGTTCTTCCTCCAAAAGTGCAGGCAGTGGCTCTCCCCACAAAACATGCACCATAGCTGTGGTCTTTTAAATGACGGCCTACCGAACATGGCAGTCCCTGCACAGAGACACGCTGTGGATCCACAGACTGAAAGCCAGAGTGGCCCCTTCTGTGACCCTTTGGCTAGCAAATTCAGCTGGCATGGAAACTCCCACCATATTGGATTAACAGGAAACCCAGAAGATCTGCACGCAATACAAATCCTGGCGTTAGTTTGGCAGCTTCTTGCGGCAGCGACCTGTCCCAGCAAAATATTGTAAGAGCCTCCAGGCAGAGATCTGGCCCTGACATGAGAATGTAAGTTACAGGTAGGTAGCCGTGTTGGTCTGCCATAGTCAAAACAAAATAAAAAATAAAAAAAATAAAAATTCCTTCCAGTAGCACCTTAGAGACCAACTAAGTTTGTTCTTGGTATGAGCTTTCGTGTGCATTCTCAGATATGAGAATGTAAGATGCTTTGAGCAGCGACCGCTCATCTTACACTTCTCATATATGCTTATATATAACAACAAAAGCATAAGGAGCCGGGAAGGTGGAGGAGATATACTGCCGCTGACATTTTCTTCCGCTCCCACATCTCCTAGTACTGAGAAGGAATTGGCAATTGGCATTACCATCAGGGCTGGGTAGTGGTGGGAGCACACAGCTTTGTGTAGTGCTGTGGCTCCATCTCTCGCACGGAAGTCTATGTGGGCACCGCCAAGGCATAGCAGCCGGATCACGTCAATGGTCCCATCCAGCTGGGCGGCTAATGTCAAAGGCGTCTCTGCAGGGAAACCACAGGGTTACTATTGTGAGGAGAGGGGCGGGTTGTGTGGTGGGCACCCCAGACCCCCCGACTTCCCCCGCTTTGTGTGCCCCCTCGATAGTTACCGCCAGTGTCGGAATCGTGGTAGTTGGGATCCAGCCCTTTGTCCAGGAGCCGCGCCACTTTCTCGGCCGCTCCATGCTGAACGTACTCCAGGAACTTCTTCAATCCCGTCTGGGGAAAGAGTTGCCAGTGACAGCCATTGTGGGGCGGGAAAGGGAAGGGACAGAATACTGCAGGTTGGAAAGAGGAACACAGTGGAGCTGGGCCTCGTGCTTAATCCTCCCAGAGTGGCTTGTGGGCATGAGGGGCTCAAGCAGGGATACAGATGTTTCCTGCCTGCAAGGGCTCCGCCATTCATTTCCATGGAGAGTCCCAGGTGCGCATTCTTTTGCATTCTGGCTTATTAAATGCAACCTTATAAATAAGCTCACGAAAGTTACTAGCCTGTTTATTTAACTAGCCTGCTAAGAATCTAATGGTTTGCAGCTCTATGCTAGCTCTGAAGGAGCGGCTTTTAAGTAAATTAGAATACTCTCATAATTTGTCTGATCTGCACAGTATTTCCTTAGCAGAGCATTCACGGCAACGGAGTTGGAATGCTGAAACTGTACTAAAATACGGGATTTTTAAAGCCAGCTGCTCTCCGGACAGAGATTTTTATTTCTATGGGGTTTTTGGGGAGGTGGGGGGTGAGTATGTTGAAAGGTCTCTCTTCCCTCACCTTAGTGTGGAGTTTTCTCTTCCCTCACCTTAGTGTGGAGTTTTGCCAGCTGCTTCTCATCCAGGTTGGTCTGCTTGTAAACTCGGGTCTTGTAGCGGAACTGGAAGAAGTGAGGAAAGGGGAGAGAGGGGGCTGTTACTGCAGATGCACATCACGACACCTAACCACCTCTCCAGAGGCATGTCCCTCAACTCTAATCTCACACTTACATAAGAAGCTCTCAGGGTGCTTCAAGCAAGATGAATTTCCCACACAGAAATCACTTCTGTACAAGGACCTTCAAGTGTGGTTCACCACTGACGAAGGCTAGGACATGTGTCAGGCAGGCAGTACGTGCTCTGCCACATGTGACAAAACTAAATACAATTTCCTCAGTGCCCTCCAGCATTTCACATATTACAACAGGGATGCACTGCCATACTTCTCACATCCCACTTCTTATGCCGGGGTCACTGCCTAAGACAGGGAAGGTCCCTTCCACACTGAATACAGAACATAGGAAGCTTGCGTTATATCAAGTAAGATCAATGGTCTATCTAGCTCAGTATTGATGCCAGCTTTTTTGGACTACAAGTCCCATCAGCTGCAGCCTAGGGCTGATGGGAGTTGTAGTCCAAAAAAAGCTGTAAGGCACCAGATTGGGGAAGGCTGGTTGGTGTACATGGACTGGCAGCCGTGCTCCAGGATTTCAGGCAGAAGTCCACCCTGGAGATATCAGGACTGAACCTGGGACCTTCTACATGCCAAGCACATGCTCTGTCACTTGAGCTTCAGCTGCTCCTCGGTGCTCTTGTCCACCTTTACTCTGCCACAATGTGCCCTGAACTGTTTTAAAAGCCAGGAGGGTGTTGATTCTTTTCGTTAAAGCTACACTATAAAAAACTTGACTGTTGCACACTGCACCGTAAACACTTCAAAGCGAACTTCATCGGCTGAAATACGTGAAATGGCTGCAGAGCACGCAGTGTTTTAAAGCACGACATGCCACTTTCCTGTCCGGGCATGTGCATTTCCATGCAGGTGCACTAGAGACAAGGGAGAACTACACCATACATTCAAGGCACATCCTATGCCTCTTGGAGACGCACAACTTTCCCCAGAGCATCCTGGGAACTGTCGTTCCCCCTGCACATAGCTCCAAGTTCCCAGCACCCTTAAGAAACTACAGTTCCCAGGATTATTTAGGAGACGTAACGTGCTTTAAATGTGCGCCGGATGCCCTTGAAATGTATGGGGTGGATCTGCCCGATGTGTCTGGCCCTCCCTGCAACCACAGATTTAACATCTATAGATCTGGAAGAAGAATGTCAACTCCAGATATCTGTATGATTCAGTACCTCCCACTCTTCAAGTAGTGCCTCGAGACATATCTATTTTCTCAAGCCTTCTCTAATTCGCTAGATTCATCTCTCTCTCTCTCTCTCTCTCTGTTGCTCCCCCCCCACACACACACACCTTCCTTTGCCTCATATGAGTCTATATATTTAGAATGCAAGCCTATGGTTTCATCATTGCTAATCTTAGGTTTCATACTGAATGCATACTGGGGCACATCCAGAGGCAGCAAGTCATTCTTCAGTTTCATTGAAATCAATGGGATAGATTAGTCATTACAAAGTCTCGTTGATTTCAGCGGGGCGGGGCGGCGGCGACTCCAGCTTCACTAACTCACCACGTGTTTTTATTTAGAGTTGATGTATTGTTAGGTAACCTTGATGTGTTGCTATGCACTCATGAAACAGACAATTTTGTGATATACATCATGTGTTGGGTCCACAGGGTAGATGCGCTGAAATTCAGTGGACCTCAGTTGATGGCCTAGTTGGCTAAAGCGTCATGCTGATAACACCAAGGTTTCAGGTTCGATCCTTGTATGGGAAAGCTGCATATTCCTGCATTGCAAGGGGTTGGACTAGATGACCCTCAGGGTCCCTTCCAACTCTATGATTCTAAGTTAATTGTGTCCATTAGTTTCACTGGGTCTACTATGAGTGTAACTAACATTAGACACAACCCTTAACAGGACTTTGGTCCCATCTGGTCCCTGAGGCTCTCCTACTTGACCTTCTCCTTTAGAGTTCCTGGCTTAAAGAGGAAGAGGGGAAAGTGGCAGATTGTAGGCCTGGGGTTTTTATCTGAATCAAACCTCTGTGTGTGTGTGTGTGTGTGTGTGTGTGTGTGTGTGTGTGGCAAGAGGAGCTTTTACCCTTTGCCTCCCAAAGTGGGTCGTCAGTGCCTGCAGTTTGCCCAAAACAAAGGACCCCTTGAAAAGGGCTACTCTGACCAGCAGTGGTTTTCAGGTACTCAGACAGGGATTGTTCATATTACCAACACCTGACTCTTTTAAACTGGAGAATTCAAGACCCTCTGTATGTAAGGTATAGTGATAGTCCATCCTCCCAAATTAGTATATGTCCTTCCTGTAGCCTACAAAACTAGATTACAAATCTAGGGCCCTTTCAACTAGGGACATACAATTAACATTCCCACATATTATTTTGCTGTGACACATTTAATTCAAATTTGTACATCTTTATTTCCCAAACATCATCATCATCATCATTATTATTATTTCTAATGACTGATGAGTATTTGCATGCGTTATGAATGCGGTTACTTGAAAAATATTGCCTGTACTGTTGTCATGAAATTTCATACTGATTTAGAGAAAAACCCATCATGGAAGAGAAGCACCAGGAATATCTGTTGGGATTTTGTTTGTGTTTTTCCAGAGATGGATGGTTACAGAGCTACTTACAAAGTGTATTTGCACATCCACCACTATTTCTGATCAAACAGGTCTGGCATGTTTTTGTAGTTTCCAAAACTTGCAACACCCATTTTGTCAAAGATTACTGGGGAAAAAAAATAAATAAATAAAAATGACTGTTTATACTATATGCTACAATGGGTCTATCATACCAGTTTTAACTATCTTGCCTCTCCCTCCCAACTATCTTAAAACAAAACAATTATCTGTCTCCAGATTTAAGTTGATAAAAGTTGGAAGGAAAGACATCCAACTTTTAAAAAAAATGGGTAAAAGGCTTCACCCTTTTATTTAAAATAGTCATATTTTGTCTTATTGCCTGACAACAGGCCTACAAGGCAACTGACATGCCTGGTTCACACGTAATGCTAAGCTATGATTTGTTGAGTCAAAGTGTGGTTTGTTATAATGCTTGAACCCAGCTCAGTAGGTTACCCATGGTTTATCTTTCTAGCAACAAACCATGGTTGGTTGGTTTAGAAATGGTGGCTTGTTCTAACTATGGTTTGGTGTTATGTTCAAAATGGACAACCTTGGTTTGTTGGATCATTCCACTCCAGATGTTTGACAAGCTACAGAAGCCAAGGGGAAGAACAGCTGAAGAACAAATCAAGTTCTAGAGAAAAAACCTGTGGCTTCTTTTCTTCCGACATGTGGACTCTGTGGCTTATTTTAGCTTGTGGCTCATGGCACTAAGGCTTAATATTAATGGTTTATGTAATGTTGAAATGCTGTCTAAATGAAGGGAGTTATTAATACACCTGACCTAGTTTCCCTGACTTAATTTCCATTTTCAACTGTTGGCAGGTATAGTAGATAGGTTAATTATCTTCCCACTGAGCTGATGGAAATGGTAGTTGAGATTTCAGAACGTTGACAAGGGGAGTCTTGGCATTTGTATCTATGGTATTGTAATGCCTTACCTTCTGTACAAATTACAAAATGAGGTGCAGGAGAGCATAAGAGAGCCTGCTGAATCAGGCCACTGGCCCATCTAATCCAGCATCCTGTTTGCACAGTGATCGGCCAGATACCCTTAGTGAAGCCTACAAGCAGGTCTTGAGCACAACAGCACTCTGTCTAACTACAGCTGATATCCAGATGCCCACTGCCTCTGAGAGTGAAGGTAGAACAAGGTACCAAAAGTACCAAAAGTCCTTTAGCTTTTTTGTGAAGCAGAAGACAAGGCTACTTTAAACGAGTCTACAATCATAATGTGGATTGCCGCCTAGTTTGGGTGTGAGAATTGGGCATGTTGATAGAGATTATCTTCCTAGCAGAGTCTTCCAAATCATGTCCGAGCCTCTGTTGATCTTACTGATATTAGCACTTTCGTTGGCTCTGCTTTTTAACTCTGCTTTGTATTATTTATACAACTGGTCATTGTAAGCTGTTGGATCTGGTAGAAATAAAAGCAGGCTGCCCTTGAAAGGTGCAATGAAAATATTTTATAGATAAAAGCATTTTAAAAGTATGTGTGTGTGTGTGTGTGTGTGTATTGGGGCTGGGGATAGCACTGACATCTCCTTTGCAAAAAATTTACACGGCCTGGGCTATTTGTTTTAATATGGGCTCCCAAAGGCTCAATGCCCCCTTTCCGTTGGCAGTCCTCCCTTCTGACTACAGAATGCTAGCATTTACTTGAGAAGAGGAAAGGAAACCACCCTTGCTATCTCATGGCAAAGGGGCAGTGACTGGGCAGAGGTTTCAAAGGCTTTGTAGGCACCAGGGGAAGACTTCCAAAGTGCTATTGTGTCCATGGACACACCGTCAGTGCTATTGTGTCCATGGACACACCGATATCCCAAGATAATGTCATGCCCTGTAGGGACAGTGGTTCTCAGTTAGCTAAGTACTTCAGACCCCCGTTTTTTCAAAAGCCAAGCCATAGACCCCTGCTGTTAAAATTATGATATCTCTCTATAGTAGTTTTTGGTGTATATAACTGGTGCTGCAAACCCCTGCCCCCCTGGGTGGTTTATGCAGATCACCTGGGGTCTGCTGACCACCAATTGGGAACCAGTGCTGTAGGGCACTGCACATTTAGTAAACAATCCAGTGCATGCTGAACTGTTCTCTGCACTGGATTTTCCTGCGCTAAAATCCTGCATTCATAAATCACCACCGCCACCACTCCCCAAAATTGAGATACATGCATAAGTGATTTCAGGATTGCATCCTTATTAAGCAGGGGGATTTTACTTTGGTCATAAAGCTATATTCCAGCTAGGTAGGAAGACAGAATAAGCAAATCAGCACTGTCCACTTACTATCAATCACCTGCAGGGCTGTCTTTAGCATATGCGCCACCCGGGGTGCAAAGATCCGCCCAGCGCCCCCAAATTAACTTTTATTCAAAGTTGTTGAACTTTTTTGGGAGGGGGAAGCCAAAGTTGTTTTTGGGGGAGGAATTGCTCACCTGTAACCATGACGCAGCAGGAAAAAAACTGCTTTTGTTTCCTGACTTTTGATGCTACGGAGTAACAGAGTGACGGAGGAGCAGGGCGGGGACTTTTGCTCCATTCCTTTTCACTGCCACCCATCAAGAGGAACCGGTATACAGTACCCCCCAGAATTCTGCACCCCTTGTGCCCCTGGGTAAAGATGGCCCTGATCACCTGAACCTTTCAGAGACCTGACTAGTGCATGATGAAAGGCTTCAGTTCCATCAGTGCTCAATTTTCTCACACATCCTTTTGCTTAAACAACAACAACAAAAAAGTCAGACAGACAAAAGGAAACACACAAATAACCAGAATGTTGAGGGAAATGAGACATCATCCTTTTCCCAGCATCTGGTTGCACATGAACAGAATAACAAGAGTTCCCAGGATTTGCTGATTTGACAGAAGTTGCATCCATGTTAAAAAGAGACTTTTATTATATGAGTGAAACAAGTGAAAACTGAAATAGGAGGTTTTCTGTGACAGGACCACAGATATGGAACTCGGTCCCATTCTGAAACATGATTGCTGCCATCTTTGTCCACCTTTTGATAGGCAGTATTCAACTAAGACATCCCACTGGCACAAGGACTAGCCCCAGTGACCTCCACAAATCTGCTCCTGAGGGTTAGGGGAACCCCTAGAAAAACTGGAACACAAGGCAGGGGAACATTCTGTTGTGCAAGCAGAAATCCTTGCGCTGATGGAGTTTGATACAACTCAATGCCAATTCAAACAACTTTTACTCTCCCAGGTTTTTAGAGTGGACTGATGGAATACATTCTATTGGATGTAGCTGCTATTATGTTGCTGAGTAAAGTTTTGGTACTGATAGATATAATTTTGTTGGGGAAGGTATCGATAACTGCTGCAGCCTTTCTGTTCTGTATGGTGTCCTGCTGGGTAAAATGTGACATTTTAACTTTTGTTATAAAAAAAATAAACTATTTTTACCTGCCTATGTTCACAAGCGTGAGGAGGGGAGACATATTACTTATAAATATAATAAATAAACAAACAAACAAACAAACAAACAAAAAACAAATGTCTTTAAAAGAGGCGTGATTTAGGTGATTCCCAACTGTGTATAGGATGTAAATGATGTCAGATTATTCATGGAAGGTGTTTCATAACTTCTAGGGTATTTCAATACCACGGGTGTTTCAAATAAAGAGTCAACAAACTGGAGAGTTGATTTATAAGGTAGTCTACTTTGAAGAGCAAGCAATAAAACAAAAGCAAATATTCTAATTGGGAATTCTTTCTTCCCTGGAATTCTTTGGCATTTTAAAAACATGTCCAAAAAGGAAATCCTTATTAAACTGCATACTGAAATTTATTAACAATTATGGGGAATTGAATTATTACTATTATTATTATTATTATTATTATTATATTTTTGCAAAATTGAAAACTTGCTAATAGTGCAATCCATGTGCAGTGGAACATCGGTTTTCGAATGTAATCCATTCCGGAAGTCCATTCGACTTCCAGAATGTTCTAAAACCAAGGATCAAAGGGCTGCCAGCAAGTTCAATGGGGGAAATGGAGAAACGTGCCTTGGAAGCCGTTCAACTTCCGAGGTGCATTCAAAAATGGAAGAATTCACTTTGGGGTTTTTGGCGTTTGGCATAGGATTGCATATTTGGGCTTATCTGCACTTTACCTTCTGCCCGTCTCTTTCCAGGCACAGGTCCATATTTTAAAGCTCCATGTCTGAGCAGAAGATGGAAGGGCTCACAGCACCGACACTCCAACAGATCCTGATCCCCCATTAGGTTTCTGTGGGGACACTCAGGTCCTTCAGAGGTTCCAAGAAAATCTATAGCTCTGACCCTTTGCTCTGAATGACTCGGTCTGAATTCAAAACTGCTGGCCAGGTGGATGACTAAAGGATGAGTCATCTTCCCACCTTTCTGGCCCATTCACAGTAGTTATCCAATAACCATAACTGATAACCATCAGTGAACACGGGGACATGCCCAGGCAAGATCTGGGCACACATAAACCAGCCTTCCACAACCTGTCAGAATTTTTGAATACAACTCCTAGCATTCCTAGCCATTGGCCATGCTGGTTGTGGCTGATGGGAGTCGGAGTTCAATAAACATTAGGAGGGCACCACATTGAGAAAGGCTGCTATCGACTCACAGGGCGGCTGGGGTAGGAGTGAGACTCTTTGGGAGATCATCCAGACCCACCCCCAAATGCATGACAATACAATACAGAGATATATCCCCGTAATGCATTGCAGTCAGAGTGTTATAAAACCGTAGGCATTTAACACTCCAAGAAGAGCCGTGAAGTATGGCGGTCTCTAAAGAAGTGCGGAGAATCGCAAGGGGTGAGGAAGTGTCAGACCGCAAAAGGAAGTGCGAACAACATCAAACTAGCGATCATCGACCTACGCGCTACCTTGTTTTTTTCGTGACTAGTTGTTGCTCCGGCTGAGAGAGCATGTATATCACGGACCACCATTTGGTAATCTCTGGAGTTCGTGTCTAATACACTCTATGTGCCTCTCTTGTCTCGTGTTCGCACATGGGACTCTAGAACAGCTGGTGACTTGAGACCACGACATTTCATAAGACAGTTACACATCCACCTCGCGCCCAGTGTTTTAGTCCCTCAGCAAATACACCCTGTGAGGACAGATGTCATTAAAGAAGCGCTCCCCAAAGAAAATTAGGAGTTTTTTTTATGAAGAAAGAAGCCTGAGTGGAAAAAACAACTTAATGTCACAAATTAAATCAAGGCCTTATTTGACCCACCCATTTTATCCTCACTACAACCCTGTGAGACAGGCTAAGCCAATGGACCTAGTGATCACTTGTCCAAGGGCATCGAGGTTATCCAGCTTAACGGCTGAGTGAGGATTTGGACCTGGGTCTCGACCACTCTAATCATGATGCTACACTGACTTAAAAAGAAAAAAAAGTATTTTAATACTGATCTACCCTTTGCAACACTTCTACATCCTGGGCTATAAATTTTATGATGGTTGTGGGGGGGCAAGTGGTAAGATTACATAATGTGGGGAATGAGCACAGAAGAGTCGGGATCTAAAAAGAGGACAGCTTAATAAATTTACAGTTTTTTGATTGTACAACAAGATTGTACAAGAATATTCCTTTCGCTCAGCTAATTTAGTTCACAGAGGGGGCTCTTTGAACACCTGTCCCACAACAGTCATGTTGGGGAGAAACTATTATATAAAGGTAATTTAACTGTCGGCACCCCCAGACCTTATGCGTCTCACATCCACATCATACTGTATATTTAAAGCTGGGAACTGTAGCTCTGTGCGGTCAGCACCCTTAGCAAACTACAGTTCCCATTACTGCTATTATAGCACAATTCCCAAGTGCTATAATCATTAAATGTATGGTATGGATGTAGTTGTGAACAGATCCCGTAACTGCGGTTGCTGATATTCACTGCAATTTTTTTTAAAATAAAAAAACTTCTTAATTAAAACCAGCACTTTTCTGTTTATCCCAGCTGCCTTTGCATTCATCAGCCATGAGAACACTAGAATTATGTTTTACCACACCGTTGTGCAGAATGCAGCCTGCGT
>OFHU01001072.1:0-114320 GCA_900245905.1 Lacerta viridis | reverse complement strand
GGCAATACTTGCTGAAAGGCAGTGGATGGGTTAAGATGATCCTGCAAAAAAATGAAGTGTGTAAGGGCATCTTTAGACCAGCTGGATAGATCCTGAAATTCCAGCTGCTTTGATTAGCACTGAACTTCACTGTGATCCCATTCTAGAGGCAAGTGGCTGAAAACCATGAGCTCCCTGCTGCTGAAATTGCTAATGAGCTGCTTGTTTGGCATGTGTCCACCTGCTGGCTAGGGGAAAGGCCTTCAACTGCCAGTTACCAGCTGCCATAGTCTGTTGTTAGAGAAGAGCTCACCTATCGGCAAGAATGAAAACTGCAGCTGGGTCCCACCTTTCCTTCCTACTTTTGTTCCGTCTGAGAAAAGCATCACACAGATCAGTTCATTTTAATTCCTTTGATCCACAGTGATCCATAATTTTAATATAACAGTTTTTTTCAAAAAAAAAATACATACAGAATTGTTTGCACGTGTTTTATTGTATTGCATGTTGCTCTGGGGAGCTTCATAAGAAGCTATTCATAAATGAAATTAATAGAATAGAATAGAATAGAATAGAATAGAATAGAATAGAATAGAATAGAATAGAATAGAATAATAATTTATTGGCCAAGTACATTTTTCAATATACTCGGAATTTGCTTTGGCTACATTACAATGTAAATTTACAGAGCAAGAGCCGAGGCTGCCCTTCTCGGCGCCTCTTAAGCTGTGTTGGTGAGTGTAGGCCCGCCTCCTAGGCCCGATGGAGTTGGCCAGAGGAGGGAGCGGTCTTCCCACTCACAGCAGCAGCAACAGCAGCAATGTTCCGGAGGCTTCTCTGGAGCCTCTTAAGCTGTGGCGGTTGAGTGTAGGCCCGCCTCCTAGGCCCGATGGAGTTGGCCAGAGGAGGGAGCGGTCTTCCCACTCACAGCAGCAGCAACAGCTGTGATTAATGGTGATTAATGATTTATTTACTGCAGGAACTGCTGCATTCTTCCCTTGATCACAAAAACATTTTTTATTATTATTTCTGGAAGATTTATAAACCACTTGATCAAAGAGCTCTTCAGGTGGTATACAAATACAGTCATAGATGAAACACAGCTACAATCCACAAACCACTAGAAAAAAAATCCACAAACCATTTTTTTTAAAAAAACCCAAGCATATAGAAAAAGCTAAAAGAAAGCTAAAACCAACATAACTTTTCATAGATTCCCAGGTGAAGCAATGGTATCCTCAACTAAAACCTGGTTAATCTTGGTTCAGATTAAAACTTTAGGAAATGTACAGAAAAGTCAGCTTTCTTCACTGAAACTTCAAGAGAAACCAGTGGTGACATACATAGAATCACAGAATCTTAGAACTGGAAGGGACCATCCCATGCAGGAATCTCGACTAAAGCATCCATGACAGATGGCCATTCAACCTCTGCTTAAAACCCGCCAAGGAAGGAGAGTCCACCACCTCTCGTGCTTGATTGGACTTGTTGGGTGGAAGGCAGGGAGACCCAACAGTAGATGAAGCCAGAGCCAATGACAGACAGAGCCACCTAAGTCTGTCCCTATCCTCCTTCCACCTGAATTCTACAAGGGAAACACTGAGAAGGAAGCCAACAGCTATGCCTGTGAGTTAGAAGGCAGGCAGGTGATGACTGGTTGAGAATAAAGTGAGTCTAGTGGGGCTGTGCTGCACTTGCTGTAACATGGACCAGCCTCAGGAACCATCACAGCCCCAGTTCTGAGAACAGCCAGGGCACTGGCACCAATGGGGGGGGGGAGAGCCAGTCACGTCCACCTTGCTCACATCACTTGCAGAGGGGCATGAGTGAAGCCCTGATTCCTGAACTTCAGAGTAGGGACCTGGTGTTTGAGACCCTCAAACAGGGTCTTCCCTGAGTCTGGCCTCCATAATGAAGCAAATCCCACCCTACCTGTGCCCACTTACCATGCAAAACATATGGAGAAGGGATACCAAAGTGTTTGGCTCCAGGCTCTTGGGCTGTCTGGTCAAGGCCTTCAGCCATGTAGGATGTAGCACAGTTATAGTGGGAGACCTTTTCCTCATGATCAACTTTTCGGGATTCATATGCTAAATATGAGCAGCATGAAAGGTAAGAGTGGGTGTGACCAGAATCAAAAAGTAGCCAAGCTAAGGGAGAAAATGGGCAGAGTATTGGATGTGACACTTATCTGTGTGCATTATGCTATACTGCAGGCACACAAAATTCAGAGGTGTACACACACGCACACACACACACACACACACACCCCTCCATCCAGCCAGCCTAGCATTATCACAATTCAAGGGCGCACTCCAGCCAGGCAAAGACATTTTGGAGGACTTGGAGCAGGGCTGGTGAAAGGTGTGGCCTTAGGAGAGCAGTGTGTTGCATGGGGGAGAGTCCTGGGGGCCAATTAGAGAGTTCTGGAGGGCCACTTTTGAGCCCTGGGCCTGAGGCTCTGCACCTCTGACATAAGGCATCCCTTGGAGCAAGGATTCCAGTCAAACTACTTGCTTGTACCCAGTGATCTATCTTTGGCCTTGGAAGCTTTACCTCTGATTCTCTTGCTTCTTCCAGGCTCTACGACTTCATTGGCTCCCTGTATCATAACTCATAACTTTAACCAATTAATTTCAGACTTCTATTTCGTTATACAGTTCTCTTATAATTTGACTTCCCACCTTCCCTTCCATGCTGTTTTTATACCCATCCCTTTTATATACTGCATAACCCCCCCCTTTTACCTCTATTATACCTCATATTCCTCTATTACATCACACATTTCTTCTAATATATTTCATATACCATTTCATATACTATCATTTCTTCCCATTGCTCAAATTTCAAATCCTACCTATGATTTATTTGGTTCTTCTTCTTCTTCTTCTTCTTCTTCTTCTTCTTCTTCTTCTTCTCCTCCTCCTCCTCCTCCAAAAATGGCACCCACTTTTCCATAAATTGTCCATTGTGTTGATCTCTTATTCTTGCTGTTAGCTTAGCCAGTTCTGCATAATGCATTAATTTTAGGAACCATTCTTCTTTTGTTGAACTTCTTTCTTCTTTCCAGCTCTGCACATATAAGATTTTGACTGTTGTTGTTGCATACATAAATAATTTAATCATCTTCTTGAGAGCTCTGACATTCTCTCTGTTGTTTCTTGCTACTTTCCATTAAGAACCAAAGCCTGCTTTCTTCCCAGGTGTGCTGTCATTGCTGGCAGGGGTGGGGGGCCTGACTGCTAACAATAAGCACATGTGCACAACAGCACCGTCAAAGCACATGGACAACCTTGATGCTCTGGAAGAGAACTCTTGGGAGAAAGCAAGCTTTTCTCCAGTTTTCTCCAAGAAAACAAGCTGGTTCAGAACTAAGCTAAGGGATTGCTGTTTATCATGTATTTCAAGGAAGACATGCACTTTCCAAATGGGTTGTACAGCACTTGCAATATGCCTCTGAATTCCAGTTGTTGGGAATCACAAGCAGATAGTGTGCTTTTGCACTCAGGTCATGCTTCTGGGCTTCCCATGGGTATCTGGTTGGTCACTGTGAGAACAGGATACTACATTAGGTGGGTCTTTGGCCTGATCCAGCAGTATTCTCTTTATCTTCTTATGGGATGTCATGCTAGTTCATCTTTATTCAAGCAATATCAGTCCTTGCCAACAGCTGAAGCACAAACGTAACTCAGAATGTCACCAAATGAAATCTGACTGGGCAAATGATTCCAGATCAGTCAGCATCTTCGAATGCCTAAAATGTCTCTCCAATTAAGGAGGGTGGTGGTGTGTGTTTTCCGCCCCCGCCCCAATGAAAAAGTAATGGAGATACTAATGTGAAACTTTATGGCACTGCAGGTGACCATTTCCTGGGATCGCCGTGGACCTTCCCCATCGCAGAGGTCTTTGTATCACAGATGGCATTTTACATATAGCAGTAAAATGAAACTTAGAACTTTTGACATATGTGGGGTTTTTTATGCTTTTCCTTGTCCTCATGGAAGCCCACTGGGCTTCAAGCGATATCCCATTTTGCATACATCAGCTTAATGTTCAAAGGGAGCAGATGGGATGCCGGCCTGTACTTCTTGCTTCAATTGGTAAAATAGGAACGGGGAGAACAGAGAGAGAGAGAGAGCCTGTAATATTAAAGAGGAGAAAGAGGGAAAAGATGGAGCCTTATTCATAAATGCAATATGCTTTCCTTCCACAGCCAAGCCACATTATAGAATTAGTGCTCTCTGTCTCCCCCAGCATGTTTTTGGAATGACTTGGCAGTCGTCACCTGTTTTTCAGACTCCAATAGCTTTAGGCTCAGGAAATGTCTCCCTTCTGATTTCTTCCAGAGTTACATTTTTAGCATATTTAGTCCTGATTTAAATTGATCCAATTAAATGCTTGGGAGAACCAAGGGAGAAGGAGGACCATACTTAGCAAGGAGAGTGCTGTTGCACCCAGGTCCTGCTTGTGTGATTCCCATGGGCATCTGGTTGGCCACTGTAAGAGCAGGATGCTGGACTAGATGAGCCTTTGGTCTGATCCAACAGGACACTGCTTATATCCTCAACTTTATATGCTTTACCCATCCTCCATGCGTATGTTTAGCCTGGAGAAGAGAAGGTTAAGGGGTGATATGATAGCCATGTTCAAATATATAAAAGGATGTCATATAGAGGAGGGAGAAAGGTTGTTTTCTGCTGCTCCAGAGAAGCGGACACGGGGCAATGGATTCAAACTACAAGAAAGAAGATTCCACCTAAACATTAGGAAGAACTTCCTGACAGTAAGAGCTGTTCGACAGTGGAATTTGCTGCCAAGGAGTGTGGTGGAGTCTCCTTCTTTGGAGGTCTTTAAGCAGAGGCTTGACAGCCATCTGTCAGGAATGCTTTGATGGTGTTTCCTGCTTGGCAGGGGGTTGGACTGGATGGCCCTTGTGGTCTCTTCCAACTCTATGATTCTATGATTCTATGATTCTATTTTCTATCCACTTATAAGATGTAGTCACGTCCACCGATTTAGATAGCTTTAAAAGATTATTAGACAAATTAATGGAGGATTGTGGCTACTTACTGCAATTGCTATGTTCTGCTCCTACTGTCAGAAGCAGTATACCTCCAACTACCAGTCACTGGGATTGCAAGTGGGGAGAATGCAGTTGCATTCAGGTCCTGCTTGCAGGCTTCCTATAGGCAACTGCTTGGCTGCTGTGAGAACACAATATTGGATAGATGGGCCCTTGGCCTGATCCAGTAGGGCTCTTCTTAGGTTTGTAACAAGTGTGCAGAAAGAGTAACTTGTACAACATGATTGGTTTCTACCCATATTCACCTCTGAGTAAATCCCATAGCAGTAAACCGTATGCATCAGTGCACCAATGTCCAATACCTATGCTGGCCTTGTCAAACCATCACCCACTCCACACCCACACAGAAATTCAAGGGAAGGAGCAGCGTAATGTGGAAATGGGACAGAATAAAAAACATAGTGAAAATATGCAAAAATAACATGCATGGGACTAATCCATCCATCCCTCGAGCTCAAGATGACATGTGCTCTCACTTCTGCTATGAATTCACTCCCACAAGATGTAGTGACGGCCACCTCACAAGGTTTCCGGTACTTCCACTTCATTGTTCAGTCCCTAAATGGTTGGGTGGCACCTCATACGCCTCCTTCCAGTAACTCTTGCAGCCAAGTGGGTGCCAAACATATTGCTCTGCTTTCCTTTGGACCACATCAGAAAGATCAAGTCTCATCATCTGGAAAGCCCAGGACCTCCATAAACACTGCCCAGGTTTGCATCCCAGGGAGGTCACTTTGCTGCAGTTAACACAGCGGTTTGACTTCACCCATGGAGGTGTACTCCATTGTCTCCTAAGACAGATGACAGCAACATCAATCCAGGAGCATTCTTGTTTACAGTTCTAAGTGGTGAGTGGTGGGTTTTCTCCACACGTACATATACTTTTTTCCTTTGCAATTTTCAAAAAGCTATGCCACAGCTGAAAATGGTGAAGCAGAAGCAGAAGCAGAAGCAGAAGCAGAAGCAGAAGCAGAAGCAGAAGAAGAAGAAGAAGAAGAAGAAGAAGAAGAAGAAGAGAGTTTGGATTTGATATCCCGCTTTATCACTACCCAAAGGAGTCTCAAAGCGGCTAACATTCTCCTTTCCCTTCCTTCCCACAACAAACACTCTGTGAGGTGAGTGGGGCTGAGAGACTTCAGAGAAGTGTGACTAGCCCAAGGTCACCCAGCAGCTGCATGTGGAGGAGCGGAGACGCGAACCCGGTTCACCAGATTACGAGACTACCGCTCTTAACCAGTACACCACACTGGCTCTCCTGCTTCCTTAATGGTCTGGAAATGGGGATAAAATGCTCCAGGAACAACATGATGTGATCATATAGTGAGGCCATTCTTGGTGGCGGCCAGAGGCACAAACTATAGGGGGCTCTGGGTACCTGAGCACCCACACTGCAGGGCCCCAACGCTATTTCTGAGGTCTTGCAAAGCCTCAGAAATCTCAAAACCCTTGCTCTCTGAGGCCTTGCAACACATCAGAACCTGACTTCTGGTGCCAACTGAAGTCAGGTCTGGAGGCGGGGGGGGTTGCGCACATGACATCATGATGTCACGCCGCAATGTAACATCATGACATCACGTGCACTGGGCACCCATAACTTGGGGCCCAAGTTGACTCCCCTGGTGGCGGCAATACGGTTGTCCCCCCTGCGGCTACATGCAAATATTCATCTGTGTTTCTTATACACAGACACGCCATGTTCACACACAGTTTCAACAGGTTTATATAGATAACTGATGAATATATATGATAAATATATTGTCATCATCAACTTGTTTACCACACTGCCACAAAATTCTGCACAAAATGGCTCTCAATATACCAAATGAACAATTAAAAAAGATTGTGTTAGAAACAATTATAAATAATCATAATTGCTTATATCCAACTTTGTGCAGTGGCCCTGCTGAAATTAGTAGACCCAAGTTAGTCACATTCATTAATTTCAGTGGGTCTGCTCTGAGTGGGCAGATGGGAGGGTGTAACTTTCCCCCTTTTTAGTTTGGCACCTTTGAATGGAAGGGGAGTGCCCAATCTTCCGGTCCGGGGACTGGCCTTTTAAGAACCTCACAAGAGGGAGGAGCCTAGGAGAGGGAATCTGGAAGCAGAGGCTTAAAAAAACCCACCTCAGCTTGTGTTCAATCTTTGTTGAAGCAAGTTGCTCACTTGGAGCTCTGTGTGACTCTGCAAAATCTTGGCTACAGAACCAGACCAGGACATAATGTATGGCTTTCCAGAGGGTATGGCAGTAACCACCATGAATAAAAAATAAGTATCCTTCCAATTCTATAAAAATGTCCTTCAGCCCTCAACTTTTATTCATTCTTCTTAGGTCAAATCCATTGTGATTCCACCCTGTGTAAGTAATATTCAGAGTAGATACATTTAAAATAATGGAAATTACTAGTAATTTAAGTGAATCTTCTCAACTCTCAGTAAAAGTTAGTTAGATACAACCCACTATCTTTTTTATATTCCTTCCAAAACATATTCTAAGAATTTCTATATTTGGCTTTATTGTACCAGTAAACATAAGTTTTCAGTGAGTCATTTTGTATGTTTAGGGGTGCCTTCTCAATGATAGATAGATAGATAGATAGATAGATAGATAGATAGATAGATAAGAGTTATTGCATAATATTTTATGCAAGTTTACTTGCTGCCATTTATTTATGGATGGTTCCTGCCTTTTCATCCAATATTTTGCAATCCACACAGCAACCACCATATTTCCCACCATATTTCTGTGCCTTTTTATTTTATTTTCTGGCACTACCCATCTTAGTTTTCCAATTTGTGATTTCATGGTTTCAACAGCTGACCAGCACTGTGATAGCACAGTCTGCTTCCCTTCCTGCTCTGAAGTTTATGGTGATGGTTTGTTTGTTTATTTTTTTACACTTCTGAACAGTTAGAATGTTTGGAAACATTCCATAACGCCTTGGCCTGATCTCAAATGGCTGAGGAGATCTCATTTCAATACACTGAAACTAGAGAACTCAAAGCTAATAGGAAGGTGTCAAAATAAATTTACCCTACATTTTGTCAAACTTGCCTGTTTTGAAGGATAAATTGACAAACATGCTGTGAATGGTGATGCCAGTGAATTGAGACAATGGATTAACACACTAATCAAAAATAGGAAGGTTTGGGAGGAAAGATTAGCAGTAGAATCTCAGACATATTGAATTTGATGTGTTGTGATAGATACACACAGGGTTAGGAGCCCTCTATAGCGTTTCCGTGCATTGCTCTGGTTCGCCAGAAGTGGCTTAGTCATGCTGGCCACATGACCCGAAAATTGTCACCAGCTCCCTCGGCCAGTAAAGCGAGATGAGTGCCGCAACCCCAGAGTCGTCCACAACTGGACCTAATGGTCAGGAGTCCCTTTACCCTTTACCTTTTATGGCTGAGGACACACACACACACACACACTCCTCAGATTATTGTTATACATTGTTAACTGAGCGGTTAGATACCTTTGAAACATGACCACAATGAATGAATTGTTACTGTTGCATTCTGGAACTTTAGTTTGATGTGCTTTTTCCACTCTTCATTTCCTCTACTCCCCAATTTAAAACAGTGGAGCCTGGTCCATTAGGGCAACCAGAGTTTAATCCTACCAAGTGCAATGTCAAGTATATTTATAAAACCTTTCCCCAAAATATCAGAGTCACTCTCTTTCCTGTCCCACACACCTTTCCATAATCCACCTGACCTTTGAGAGCCTGGGGGGGGGGAGATTTTTGTCAGTCTCCTATTGTCTCTGCACCGGTCAGTAGATCTCAGTCCAAAAGTATTGCTATGGCTTAGGAGGTCCCACCATCTGTCTCCAGTATATATTTGTAGGACTCCTATCCCTAATTGTAAAATTTCCCCATTCCTCCTGTTGTCACTATGGCAAGGCAGCACATTAGCCAGACAACCTTTCTGGTAGACACAGGAAGAAGAAGAAGAAGAAGAAGAAGAAGAAGAAGAAGAAGAAGAAGAAGAAGAAGAAGAGGAGGAGGAGGAGGAGGAGGAGTTTGGATTTGATATCCCGCTTTATCACTACCCGAAGGAGTCTCAAAGCAGCTAACATTCTCCTTTCCCTTCCTCCCCACAACAAACACTCTGTGAGGTGAGTGGGGCTGAGAGACTTCAAAGAAGTGTGACTAGCCCAAGGTCACCCAGCAGCTGCATGTGGAGGAGCGGAGACGCGAACCTGGTTCCCAGATTACAAGACTACGCTCTTAACCACACCACACTGGCTCTCTTTTTTTAAAAAAATTAATTAATTAATTAATTTTTTGGGGAAACAGTTTATTCAGGAATTAGAATCTGAAATATTTTCCAGCAGACATGTTCTGAGCATGCTCCAAGCTGTTTTCTTGAAGGCCATAGCTACACAGAAACAAAGTTCAGGGCCCAGCTTCCCACACCACTCTCTTATTTTAACTATTCAGTTTGCATAATGGCCCAGCTGGCATAGGGATTACAAGGGAACTTGATCCAGTAGTGTGGTAGCAGTTAGAGTGCCTCACTAGGACCAGGGACTCCAGTGTTCAAGTCCTCACTTAGCATGAAGTTCACTGACCTTGGGCCAGTCACTGCTTCTTCGCTTAACCTCTCTCAGAGGGTTGTGAAAATTAAATGAGCAGAGTGGAGAACCATGTGCTCCACGTCGAGTTGCTTGGAGAAAATGGTGGGACAGAAATGTAGCAAACCTGTCAGTTTTGGTTCTTCACATTTTCACATCAGTTTGTGATTTTAAAAAAAAAAAGTTCTTGTGAAAATTCATCAGCTTTTTAGTGCACATTTCTCAGACTAGACACCTCTTTGTGCACAATTTCCCCTAATACACGCATTTAAAAAAACAAACCAGTCTTCCCTGACATAATGCATTTTCCTTTGTTCTTTTCTGTGAATATATGCATTTATATGTTCACTTTATTGTAGCCTGTGCGTCTTTGCACCACAGGGTTGGGGAGCTGAATTGCAAAATTCAGAGGTGTGAATTCTGAAAGATGGGTGTCTTTAGGTCCATGTATTCTTTTGGAAAGTGAAAACAAGGAAGTGTGTTGAATTTCTCCCTCATCTCTAAACAGAACACACACAGGCTCCTCTTTGTTTCTGAACTGTTATTGTGTCCAGGACCCCACTACCAAGAAGAAGGTAAAATGGCAACCAGGTGTTGTTGTTTTTGCTTTTTTTCTTCCCCTGCCTTCCATTTATGTTTACCTGTAGCAAGCCCTTGCGACCAATTCTTCTCCAGGCCCATATCCCCAGGAGCAGGTGGTCGAAGGATTTGCTTGAACAGCTAAGTTGTAAAGAGCACAAATATGTGGAATATGTAATCATTTTTTTCCAGACATAAGCAAAACACACACAGAGTGTGCTGCATTCAAATCAATGCACCTTTCCTTTCTCACACCTCAGCGAAACGGGATTGGAAAGAGTCAGGACAAAACCTTGTAACCCTTTCAATACTTTTCCTTCAAAGTCTCAGCAAAAGAATCTCACAGCGGCTATTCCTCTTCTTCCCTGTTCTTACAGAGAAGTCATTTCTGATTTAATTCAGGATTCTGGGACATGAATAAGAGAGGCTGTCTGATAAATATTTTAGAAAAATAAGGCATGTATGGTTAAAAATTAAGGCCCATGGAGAACTCACGAGGCAGTGCAAGGAACCAGGGTAAAGATATATATGGAGATATCTTTCTTATGTGAAAACAGAGCAAACAAGAAGAGGTTTCACTGCAGGGTTCATTTTGCATGGCATTAAATGTGCTCATTAATTGGGTTCACACAATCAGTGCCACATCTGGTTTGGAGATGGGTGGGCTAATATAAAGCCATGTGTTTTGCATACAGAAGGTCCCAGGTTCTATCTCTGGCTGCTCCAGGTAGGGCTGGGTGAGCCCAGGTCCTTGGACCACAGGTTTTGCACCTATGAGCCACTTGCAGCCTCAGGGTCACCGATGGCTCACAAAGGAATGCAGGAAGCTGTATTAAGATCCTTGACCTACTTTTACACAGCACTTACTTGAGCGAGCAAACATTCCAGGTAGGAAGAGGGAGGGGGGACGTGGGGAAAGACACAAAGGATAGGAAAGGAAAGGGAGTGGTCCCACTAACTTAGTTGGCTTCAGCCTCACACATAATCAGCATGCAACCCCTGACAGACTATCCTCAAGGGAAGACAGTCACATATAACTCCACCCCCCAAAATCCTAGTTTGAGCCACAGCAGCTCTTTACAGCCTTGTGGCCCACCCAAACAAAAGGAGAGGAACTGAGGGTGGGATCCAAACTTCCTAGTCCACGGAGCAACCTCACAAAGCCCCAAAAGAATTGCTGCTGCATGTGGTGAACCAATGAATTGCAGGTGGCAGCCTTCTTGGTGAAGAATCAATGGGACGATAATCACCCATTCAGGCTCATTATAGGATCTTTCTAGCAGGAAGATGTATAAATAGCTTCCTTTCCCAGCTTTGCTGGTGCAGTGAGCTTTGCTAGGGCAATGCAATGCAATGCCAGAAGCTGCCAGTCCCTTGCTCCACCAACCTCAGTACTTACCAGCAATGGATCACCAGAGGTTTAGACGTGAATATATCTGAACCTTACCCAGAGATGCCAGGGATTAGAACCTGGGACCTTCTGCATGCCAGTCATATGATTTGCCACTGAGGGCCTCTCCTAAAAATTAAGCAATAAAGTCCTCATGGTTCTGAATAAAGAGCTGAATTAAACAGAAACACAAGAAACAGTGTTATACAGAGCCAGACCAATACTGGCTTTTCTAGCTCAGGACTATCTACACTGACAGGCAGCAGGTCTTCAGTGTTTCAGATGGGGGTCACTTCCAGTCCCATAGATGCAGGGACTGAACCTGCAACTTCTTGTATGCAAAGCATGTGCTCTCTCCAAGAGCCCTGGTCCTTCCTGTTAATTGTCCTAGGTTCCGCTTTAATGTTCAGTTCTGGTGGGAAAAGCCCTGCTGGCAGATGCTTCCCCAATTGCCTTCCCCCCTCCCTCTGCTCTCCCCCCCCCTTTAAACTCCCTTGAATCATTAATCTTTAGCCAACATGGAATTTGTATTCATTATACATGTGTTGCAGTCAATGCTGATATTAGTGTAAATTTCTGGCTTCAAATTGATTAGTCGCTCTCAGAATATAGAAGTGGCATGTTATGCCTTGCCTTTAATGTGGGCCCCCAGAGCCAGCTGATCTTTACAGGACACCCAAATGGAAATGAGCTTTCTGTTAATACATCAGAAACTAGATTAGATTTTATTGCTGCCAAAAAAAATCAAGATTGTGGTGTGGGGTGTGGGAAATAGCACATTTCAAAAGAGGGGAAGAGAGAATCAAAATGAAAAGAGCAATTCTTAACCATGTCATAGATGTGAATATTGCCCTATCATAATTGGGAAGAGAAGGGTGGCTCTGAATATGCTTTCTTTTTAGCACCAAGGCAATTCCCAAAGAAAACTGGAAAGGAAATGCCTCCAGGAACAATCTTGCATGTCTTTGCGTGGAATTTAAGAAGGTGTCATTTTCCATTTTGCCCTGCGTTCATTACATTCAGTGCTGCTTCTGTTTTGCTGCAGTTCATCTTCCACCAAAAAACAAAAACAAATGTTATTTAGGGTTGCCAAATCTTGCCACAGAATGCAGAACAGCCTGAGCCTAAGCCCAAGGTTCCCCTTCCCCCCAAAACAGACATTTCCTTTAAAATGTAAAAATCCATCGAGATGGGCATATTGGCCCCCCAAAAGAGGATATGTCCTGGTTTCCCTGGGTGTATTGCAACCTTAAGTTATTTGTCTTGCTGTCCACTGTGGTGAAATTATGTAATTTATGCACTTCATGTAATTAATAATGTAAGTTATACAGGTGAAACTCGAAAAATTAGAATATGGTGGAAAGGTTCATTTCTTCCAGTAATTCAACTTAAAAGGTGAAACTAATATATGAGATAGACTCATGACATGCAAAGCAAGATATGTCAAGCCTTTATTTGTTATAATTGTGATGATTATGGCGTACAGCTGATGAGAACCCCAAATTAACAATTCAACTTTGGGGTTTTCATCAGCTGTGTGCCATAATCATCACAATTATAACAAACAAAGGCTTGACATATCTCGCTTTGCATGTCATGAGTCTATCTCATATATTAAACTCCAGTAGCTAATGAAGACAATTGCTTACATAAATCGACTTCTCCATGATATTCTAATTTTTCAAGTTTCACCTGTATCTTCATTATGTTATCCCATCCCATTTGTTTTGATGCTAAGGAAACCCAATGCAAATTGGGCAGGAGGAGGAGTCAATTACATATTGTTTGCAGACTGAATGCAACAGCAGCAGTGAATACCAATCATATATGCTGATTTATTTCCATTCAGGACAAAGTAAGTCAACATCAGTGATTTCTGCTCCCATTTTTGTCTGATTTCTCCAGCGCCCTTAGTCTTTACTGCCCTTGGAATAGTTCCCTATGCATTTTATCACCAGTTCACTCCAGATGCAATTTCATAGGGATGTAGCAAGCTCCTTTTTACCAGCTCACACTAGATCTCTATCTAGCACAGTCATATCTCTCCTTACTTTTGATACCATTGACCATGGTATCCTTTTGGACCATCTGGGGGGTTGGAAGCTGACGGCAGTAGTTATGCAGTGGTTCCACTCCTTCCTCCTGGGCTGTGTCAAAAAGTGGTGTTGGGAGGTGAGTGTTTGGACCCTTGGACACTCACTTGTGGGGTGCCTCAGGGCTCCATCCTCTCCCCCATTCTTTTTAACTTCTATATGAATCCACTGGGAGAGATCACCTCTGGTTTGGGCTGGGTGTTCATCAGTATGTGGATGATACCCAGCTCTACCTCTATTTTAAATGAGAACCAGTGAAGGCTGTGAAGGTCCTGTGTGGTAGTGGTTGGAGGGTGGAAAATGGTTGACGGATTGAGATTGAATTCTGACAAGACAAAAGAACTGTTTCTGGGGGACAGGGGGCAGCCTGGGAGTCATTTTGGACTCACAGCTGTCCATGGAGGTACAGGTTAATTTTGTGTCTGGCTATCTGTCAGCTCCATCTGGTGCGACGGCTGAGACCCTGCCTGTCTGCACACTGTCTTGCCCAGATTATCTCCTGCTTGGACTACTGCAGTATGCTCTAATTGGGGCTACCTTTGAAGGTCACTCAGGAACTACAGCAAATCCAGAATGCGGCAGGTAGACTGGTGACTGGAATCACCTGCTGGGACCATGTAACACCAGTCTTGAAAGCCCTACATTGGCTCCCAGTACATTTCCAAGCATAATTAAAAATGTCGGAGCTGATCCTTAAAGCCCTAAATGGCCTTGGCCCTGTATACCTGAAGGAGCATCTCCACCCCCATCGTTCTGTCCAGACACTGAGGTCCAGCTCCGAGAGCCTTATGGTGGTTCCCACACTGTGAGAAGTGAAGTTACAGGGAACCAGGCAGAGGGCCTTCTTAGTAGTGGTGTCCACCCTGTGGAATGCCCTCTCATCAGATGTCAAAGAGATGTGTTACTTTATTACCTTAAGGAGACATCTGAAGGCATACCCCCCACCTTGCAGTTGTAAGACCTCACCAGTCTGCACACACTCTCCTGCCCTGCTCTATGCCTCCCTGGATTCCCTTTGCCTGTGATCATGCCTCTTGCTTGCCTGGACAAAGGCGGGTGCTTGACTTTTGCACGGCTTGATTATAGCCTTCTGTGCAAAGGTATGAGCCACATCCATGCTTCCATCAATATTTTTTTGGCTCTGCCCCCATCCACCACTGGCATGTGCTCACCTTGAATGGTTATCCATGAGCAAATGCTGCTTCCCAGCCCTCACATGGTGAGTTTGTGACAATTCATAGCACAATCTCTGAGCTCCAGGTATGGAACCTCAGGCCTAAGAGCCAAATGCAGCCCTCCAAGCCTCTGTCCTTGACCTCTGAGATTCTCCCTAGGACACACCCTCCTGGAGTGTTTTTGTGCTTAAATTGTGGTAATGCCCCTTTTGTTTCTGTAGGGAGGGGGGAGGGTGTGTGTGTGTGTGTGTGTGTGTTTGTGTGTGTGTGTGTATGTGTATGTGTAGAAACCTCTGGTGTTTGCATGGGTGGGATGTAGCAATGTCACGTGCAATGCTTTGCCTACTTTTGCATCTGGGCTTGACCACCACTGGTATGTAGTCCCCAGAAGGTTGTGCATGACAGAGTGTAGCTCTTAGTCTGCAAATATTTCCTGCCTTTGTCTTTGTTCCTTTGTACACAGAGATGCAGAAGTCATGGGGCAAATGAAGCACTTCAGGACCACCTTTCCTGCATCCATCATGCTTTGGAAGGAAGGGGGAACCGACATCTGCCAGGTTGCAATTTCAAGTCTATACAGATCTGCAGAGGTGTTGCTTAAGGTGTCCAAAAGCCCATTCTCAGTAGTTATCTCTCCTCCGCTGCAGAAGGAACTTTTCAATTTTCGGTTCTGTTAATACAAAAACCTAGTGTGTCCTGAACAAGCCATGCGTGCATGAATTATTATTGATCCACACACACACACATACCCCCTTGCTGAGACTTCTTCTACAAGTACAAATTCTGTAAGCATAAAAGAAAAGGTAACATCCTCTCAAAACCATCTTATACAATTGGGAATTAGTTCCATTCTTCTGTGGCCAAATTGAAGGATATGGCTATGATATCTTGTTAATCCTTTCGTGAAGAGCATTACAAAAAAAAATATGAGTTGGTTTGTATGGAGTTTTTTGGCACAGCAGCCCTAACTAGTAAAAAAGGGGGTAATTAAGAAAAGAGAGACTGAGAAGAAAACTGATGCTTAAGCAAAGGAACAAAATCACCTGCCTTTATGAAACCAAATAGGAAGAAAAGCTACCAGCAAAACAGATTACAGGGATCACCAATGCAGTACCCATGGATACTAATGTGCCAGCCAATGGGCCCACAAAAGGACTCAGGGAATTCAAATTTCCATGGGGCACAACAGACTGTTTGCTCCTTGACATAACACTCTTTCTCATCAATTCCTGTTTGCATTGGTTCAGCCTCTCCTACATTGTACACTCACTCACTCACTCAATCACTCACTCAATGATGCCCTCATTTCTTTCGATGCTCAGACTGGGCTCTCGTGAGATCTTGCAGTGCTCTTGTAAGATCTTGCCAGAACCTAAAAACCACAACCACACAACCCCAGTAAGTGAGGCTGTGAGTGGGGTGGTAGCTGCAAGGTGGGGACCTGCATGATGGCACTTTCCAATTTTGCCTCTGGTGGTGAAACGGAATGGGCCACCCCTGGCTGGAAGGAACCAGAAGAGAAGGGGTATGGCCAGAGGAAAAACTGGAAGGCTGATCTTCATGAAGGTCTTTTGGGTTTAAACTAAATTGATTGGTTTTAAATGACACATCTGGTGGTAGCTTCCTGAACCAGGATGATTATATTCTTTCATTGCTTGGATGATTCTGTGCAATGCACAACAGTAGTGTTGGAAGGGATCTCAAAGGTCATCTTGTCCACCCTCTGCTGATGTAGCCTCCGGGGTGTATCCAACTAAGTTCTGTTCAGTGCAGACCAATTGACATTAATTAACCTAGGTTAACTATGTCCATTATTTTCAATGTGTCTGCTCTGAGTTGAACTAACTTTGTTGATGACCCTCTAAAAATGGCTGTCCACCACATTTTGAAGCAATCTGTCCAATTTTTGGCTCATACCAGCAGTATTTCCCAGTGTTTAGCATAAATCCTCTTTCTTGTAGCCTGAACCCATTGGTTTGGTGGTTATGCAAGTGAGAATGTTTGTTCCATCATCTACATGGCAACCCTGCTAATATTTGAAAATGACTATCATATCAATTTTAAATCATCTCTTCCCAAGGCTAAACTTATTTGAATGGCAGTGCTCCATCAGAGAAGAGTTGGGAATGGTTGGTTGGTTGGTTTTCCAATACTAAGAGAAATATATCCTAGTGGTGAGGTCAACAATAAAATTATGTCCATAAAACATACAAAATGCATTCCAAATGTAGATCAGCCTACTGGGTTGTATTCAATATCAGTCATACTCAAAGTAGTACAACTGAAATGACTAACTTAGGTTCATTGATTTCAGTGGGTCTATTTTTGATACAACCCAATACATTTAGTGTTGGAGGTGCCTGCCTGCTGTTCATTGAGAGTGCATTGTAAAGGGCAGGTGCCTCCAAATGAAAGGCCCTGCTATTCATGGCTTGCTGATCAGAAGGTCAGCAGTTCGAATCCCTGCCACGGGGTGAGCTCCCGTTGCTCGGTCCCAGCTCCTGCCCACCTAGCAGTTCGAAAGCACATCAAAGTGCAAGTAGATAAATAGGGACCGCTCCAGCGGGAAGGTAAACGGCGTTTCCGTGCGCTGCTCTGGTTCGCCAGAAGCGGCTTTGTCATGCTGGCCACATGACCCGGAAGCTGTCTGTGGACAAACGCTCCCTGGCCTATAGAGTGAGATGAGCGCCACAACCCAGAGTCGGACACGACTGGACCTGATCGTCAGGGGTCCCTTTACCCTTTACCTTTAAGAGTGCCTGAGCCTGATAAGGCTGCCTATATACCCTTCCCCCTTTAACAAAGATTAAGGTTCCAAATTTTCTGAATTCACTATAATTTGCTACCCCCTTCAACATCATCATCCCAGCTATTGCCAAAAAAAATCTAAGAGATATTTTAAGAACCATGTAGAGCTACACGGAGGTGAGAGAGAGAAAGAGAGACACCCACTCCTTGAAAAGCTGCTGCTGCTATGACTGTCAGCCCGTGTAGAAATTCTCTGGAAGTCTGACAGGATTAAGGGGGATTAATACATTAAAGCATTATTCCTTCTTTCACAAGGGATTTTCAAAGTCACTGTGTTCTGATCTGTTTGTTCCGTTACCTAAAAAGAGCATTAATAGCGCCAATTAAAACAAAATTGCTGTAATCAATAATGACCTTAATATTTTTGTGTGTGCACGCACGCACGCACGGCAACAGAATCCAGGACTCTCAATGAGTAGGATCCAGTGCTGCTCTTACTCAGAGTAGATCCATTGAAAACAATGGGCATGGCTGAAGTCATTAATTTCAGTGGGTTTATTCGCAGAACTAAGTTGAATGCCACCCAATGGCTCCTATGGTTGATGTACTGAGCTTGTTGGTGTGTCAAACTAAGACCTGGGGAGACCAAAGTTCACATCCTCACACAGCTAATGAAGCTCACTAGAAGACATTGGACCAGCCATCATCTCTTAGACTAACCTACCTCACAGGGTTGTTGTAGGGATAAAATGGAGAATCGGAGTACCATGTATAAAACCTTCAGCTCCATGGAGGAAAGGCTGGAGATAAATGCAGTAATTTACCAGTAGAAGAAGCTGTACGGTACCTCTAGGATCTGAAGCAGCATGTGGAGGAGCACGACTGGCTTTGCTGTTATCTAGTTGGCCATTGTGGAAAATGAGGTGTTTACCTGAAAAGCCTTTTGGCTCACTTCTGCAAGGCTTGTTCAAATGTCCAGCACTTAGGAGGATAAGAAGCTGTCTCATATGGAGTCAGACCACTGGTCCATTTAGCTCAGAAATATTGACACTGTCTAGCAGGGACTCTCCAGGGTTTAAGGCAGGGGTTGCTCTCTGCTCTACCTGGTGGATTAAACCAGGGAAGTTCTGCATGCAAAGCAGATTCTCAACCAGTGAGCTACACCCGTTCCTAGTTAGAGCTAATTGTCCTTAGGCGGTGGCGGGGGGGGCACTTTGATTTTAGCACATGCTCTCTCCTTGGATCCTGCCACACTAATGTGTTAGACATATGGTAATTGGCAAGGGCTTGTGGGTGGGGTGGTGGGGCATGTTCGCAGGGGGAGGAACCAATTAAACTCATGTCATTATTTATGGAAAACATTTATATACAGCTCTTCAGTTGCAAACTCCCAGGTGGTCTCACCCAGCTATCCACAGAACAAAATTAAAATGCCTATCACAATAAAATAAAATAATATTATATTAAATATGATTTACATGATAAAATAACAACTATAAAGTTTCAGCATTAAAACATCCAGATCTAAAGGGTTAGTAATGTGGTGCAAGGGACCTGCAAAAATTAAAATTTTCTGTTTCTGGAGATAGCTACTCACAGGAAATTCTGGGGAGCAAAACAGATGTTCTACCATTGAGCTACATCCATTTCCCAAAAGAACAGAGAAAGCTGACTTACACAGATTCAGATCCTTAGCATGTCTTGCGCAGTGGGTCTCCAAAGTCTCAGACAGGCATTATTCATGGTTCTACCAGGAAATGCTAGAGGTGGAACCTGGGACACTGCCTGCAGGCATGTGCCCTGCTGTTGAGCTACTGAGAGGAAAACGGGGGGGGGGGTGTTTAGAGAGAGTTCAGTCCCTCTCATCTGCCTGCTTCCTTATTCCCACCCCACTCTACTTGATGTATAATTGGGACAGATCTGGGTTTACCCACATGAGCCTGTCCCATTCACCTGTTGTTTGTCCCCGAGTTTTCCTTAAGAAATTCTGCAGAATTAGACACCAGGCAGTGCAAGAAATCGGACTAGAATAAACTTGGGGTCCCCTCCAACTCTACAATTCCATGGTTCTATGAAATGGCAATTACTCACTAGCCATTCAAAATAGACATCAGGTGCATATGTTTGTTCTCAGGAATTCCTACCTAAGTACGAATTGTCGAATTAAAACCAGGGCTGCAGCCCAGAGGCCTGAGTTTAATCCCTGGCATCTCCGGCTAGGGCTGGGAATTTCCCCCATCTCAAATCATACAGAGCTGCTGCCAGTTAGTGCGGCCATTACTGGGCTAGATGGACAAGTTGTCTGATTCAGTGTGCCACAGTTTCCTGTGTTGCTATGCTTGAGACAGGGGGCTTGGTTTGGTGATTGGCTATTTCCTGTAACCTTCGTACACATGCACCCACCCACAAATTGAGTACCTGTACATTTTTCTAACCAGTCAGCAGAGGGGAAGTGAGTCTGATTCGACTGAAGACAAAATAAGACAACATCAAATGAAGAGATGAGATGAGCAGGAATGGGGAAATTTAGTTCAAGCCTTCAACTGACATTAGGTGTTGTTAGGCCCGCAGCGTGGTGGGAGAGCCCCAGCTTTTATGTGCAGAAGGTCCCAGGATGAATCCTGGGCATCTCCTGGTAAGGCTGAGAGCCACCCCCTCTCTGGAATCCTGGAGCATTGCTGCCTGTCAGTGTTAGTAATAGTGAACTAGATGGACCCATGAAAGTTGGTAAAAAGCAACTTCCTATCTTACGGGGTCCCCCGTGTTCTAGTGCTTTCCAAAAGAACCCTTTGTATTTGCTGAAACTCCCATGAAAACAGGTAAGCAGCAAGATCTAACTCCTCTCTCCCTCTCTCTCTCTCTCTCCTCTCTCTCTCCTCTGTGTGTGTGTGTGTGTGTGTGTGTGTGAGAGAGAGAGAGAGAGAGAGAGAGAGAGAGAGAGAGAGAGACGGGTAGCTTTCATTGCTTCAGCTAGCACTGAGGTTTCCTGTCACGCTGTTTTCTTCTTGTTCTTTCTTTAAAACAGCAATACTTTGGAAGTTTGACAGGATTAAGGGGATTAATACATTAGTACATTATTACTGCTTTCATAGGAGATTTTCAAAGACTTTAATGCTGCAATCCATTTGTCCTGTTATATAAAATGCACCATAATTGCCTTTAATTGCTCCGTTGTGACTAGGTATTGTGGCACAGAGAAGGCTGTGCAGTGAATATCTCCTATTGTTCAAAGATCCTGCTGGTGTGTGATGCAGTGAGGAGGAGCTCAAGAACCTCTGTAGTCTGGAAGTTTGAAGTTTGACCGAAATGATCAAATGAATCAAGTTCTGCAGTGCAAACCTCTATATGCCTAATGAAAAGTAAGATCTATTGAACTCAATGCACATGCTCCCAGGTAAGTGTGCACAGTTTTGGATTCTGAGCTTCTGAACCTGATTGCAATGGTAATAGGACATTGGTACCTTCTCCTCTTCTCTTCAATGCAAGGCACAATAATAATGGGGGGGGGGGAGACCAACACCCACACCAAAAAAAAAAAAAACCAGAGCCGTTTGGTTTATTGAATATTTACAAACAAATTGTAAACAGATAAGGACATTTGCAGGATTATTGCAATAACCTGCAGTTTCATAAAGGTAAAGGGACCCCTGACGTTAGGTCCACTGGGGTGCTGGGGTTGGCGCTCATCTCGCTTTACTGGCCGAGGGAGCCGGCGTACAGCTTCCGGGTCATGTGGCCAGCATGACAAAGCCACTTCTGGCGAACCAGAGCAGCGCACGGAAACGCCGTTTACCTTCCCGCCAGAGCGGTACCTATTTATCTACTTGCACTTTGACGTGCTTTCAAACTGCTAGGTTGGCAGGAGCAGGGACCTTCATAAGTGTATATAATTAAAGTAGATGAATAAAAGAATAAGTTAAGTTAATTTAGAATATGCAGGAAATGATAAAAATAAATTTAAGGAACAACAACAGGGCCTTTGATGTAGTGTTATCTTGCATGAAACACTTGTGAAAGATGTCAGATGATCCAAATAACTGCCCACCTCGTATTTAGCCATTTAACACAGAATCAAGGTCTCCAAGGAGAACCAGAGGAACTCTTATTTGATGTATCAGAGTGAATCTCATGCAGAATGCCAAGTCTGCATGTTATCTTGATGCGTAATGTGGAAAACTACCAGCTCAGCCTGGTCTTGTTGACATACTTACGTTCCAGACTGATATAGTAAGAAGGGAAAGAGAAAAGGGTTTAAAAGATATGTGACTAGAAGATGAATCAGACACACATGTCAGCACTTTGCTGATCAGCCAGGCTTTTTCTATCAATCCTTACTTAGGACCTTTTCAATACATCCTGTTTTATTAATATAAAGGACATACAGTTTATTATAATGAGAGTCCCTGCATTTAATTGCCTACACTAGGGGTAGCCAATGTGTTACCTTCAGATGTTGTTGGAATATAACTCCCATCATTCCCAGGCAGCATGGGCAATGATCAGGGATGATGGGTATTGGAGTAACATTTATGCCACATTGGTTACTCAATGTCAGCCTTATCTGTGTACATAGTTTTCAGACATGGACACCTGGAAGCCACTTCTCACTTTCCAGGGAAAAGGCTATCGTACAAGTAGAAAGTCTCCTCTAACACACTCATGAAACTTCTCTTAACTGATGCAAACAATTGATGGCAAGGGGGAAGTGGCACTGGAATCAGAACTGGATGAACTTGAGATGAGCACAATACATTGTTCTGGGCCAAGAAGATCAGATTTCACCTGCAGAGTTTGCAATATGCCTAATTGTGTCTCTCACTGTTGGGAAGGCTGTTCACCTCTGCTTAATAAATATTCTAGGTAGAAGAACATAAGCATTTCCCTAATTATCTTGGCTAACACAGATAGAGAAGCTTCCAAGATTCTCCCCATGAGAATTTCTCCCTCAGTTTTGAAGTTCTTGTTTACATGGTCATTCTTCTAAACTTTAATGGATGCAGTAAGATTCCTCCATTGTTCTGTTTTAAACATATGTATTCATCAATTCGCGTAATTCCATTTATGAATAGGGTTTTGTAAAACATAATCATGTGATTTAACAACAAAAACATGAGCACCACAAACAACAATTTCATATGTAAAAACAATTCATTGACACAGACTAAAGGCAGGTAACGTGTAGTTAGTGACCATCACTGCCTCTTGTCAGAGCTAATTCCATACTATGCTCTGTGTGATGATATATTTCATTTTGTTTGTTCAGAATTTTCAAACATTCAATTTCATTGGATGGTTTCTAGTATTATAACTTCTGCTCAGCAGGCATTGGGAAACCCAGGGGTGGAGGAAGCCGTTTGGCCGCGGGGGGCGGCCAACGCAGAGGCACCCCTGGGGGTGGGGCGTTGCTCTGCAGTGTGCATGCATCCTGACGTGTGCGTCATGCATTGTGATGTCACGAAGCACACATCAGGACGCGGAGGCGAGGGGCAGGCCAGTGAGGTGGCGTCACGCTTGTGGCTGGCATGACGCACCCTACTGGCCCGCCCCTCCCCACCGCGGCTCCGCCCAGGGCCCAGCAGCAGGAAGGGAGAGTGTGGGCCTGCTTGCTCGAGCCCCGTTTGCTGTGTGGCGGGGCTCAAGCAAGCTGGTGCACGCCCTCCCTTCCCACTGCTGGGCCCTGGGTGGAGCTGCAGAGGTGAGGGGCGGGCCAGCGAGGGGCGTTACGGCAGCCACAAGTGTGATGCCTTGCTGGCCTGCCCCTTGCCTCCGTGTGCGGCTCTGCCCCGGGCCCACCCCAGCGCTGAAAACAAAACCCCCAAAAGGAAAGCATGAGTCAGCTGAGTGAGAGAGCAAGCAAGCACAAGCCAGCCGCCACGCACCGAGCAAGGTTTTGGGATCAGTTGGGAATTGCTGATTGTGGGGGTGGGTCCCCAAGTGTCACCCCCTCTAGGGTGGTACCTGGGTCAGACCGCCCCCTACGCCCAGCCCTTGCTCCGCCGCTGGGGAAACCTGTGGCACTCCAACTCTCATCAGTGCCAGTCAGCATGGTCAGTGTCCAGGGATGGTGCCACTTGGAGTCTAACAGTATCTCTGGAGCCACAGGTTCCTCACCTCTGACATAGAAGAGGGGGCACTATGTGTGCAATTTAACACAGGGGACATGTGGGCTAGTCTCCATTGCATGCATACACCCACAAGTCAATTCTGTTCCTGCAGGCAATGGGAAGGCATGTTCAAAGGGCACAAACCTCAATGTGCGACCTTCCTAGAATAATCAGTTAATATATCTAAAGGGCAGTTCCCCAAGCATTAGCATTTGTCTGTCAGTAATAGCAATGGAAGATAATTTTGGAGCTCTAGGAAACAGGTAGGCAAACTAAGGCCCGGGAGCCGGAGCCGGCCCAATCGCCTTGGGCGGTCCGGGAATCAGCGTGTTTTTACATGAGTAGAATGTGTCCTTTTACAGTCGTACCTCGTGTTGCATTCTCTGCGGGTTGCAAACGGCATGGGTTACGAAAGCGTCAAACCCGGAAGTAATGGAACAGATTACTTCTGGGTTTGGCGGGTCACGCATGCGCAGACATGCACAGTGATGTCACACACATGCGCAGATATGCCGAAGCGGCGCTGCGGATTGCAGACTTCTCAGGATGCGAACGGGGTACCACTGTATTTAAAATGCATGTCTGGGTTATTTGTGGGGCCTGCCTGGTGTTTTTACATGAGTAGAATGTGTGCTTTTATTTAAAATGCATCTCTGAGTTATTTGTGGGGCATAGGAATTCGTTCATTTTTTTTTTCAAAATATAGTCCGGCCCCCCACAAGGTCTGAGGGACAGTGGACCGGCCCCCTGCTGAAAAAGTTTGCTGACCCCTGCTCTAGGTTAACCAAAAGGCTCCCTTTCAAACCACTGGCCTTCAACTCTCCCTCATGGTCCCTTACCTGTCCTGGGGAGATCCTGAGAGCTACAGTTAGATGCTTTGAGGACCACATTCAACCTACAGGCCAGAGATTTCCCATCGCCTGTTTTAACTGGAGTTGGCAGGAATTGAACCTGGACTCATTTGTATGCAGTGCATGTGCTCTGCCACTGTGTTATAATTTCACCTCAACTTCCACATAAACATTTTTAGGATTACCCAAATGTACGCCCCCTTGAACTCAGTGAGACTTCAGAGCAGAAATGCATAGGGTTTGCACTGCATGCTGATTTTGTTATATGTAAAAAATTATCTTTGTTCAGGAAGCTGTTTATCTCCCCTTATGTAATTCCTTCACTTTGCTCCTTCTTTGCTGTTAAGGATCAAACAGTTTAGTACTGATATATTTTCCCCCAGACTCTTTTTATAGATTCTTTTTATGGAAATTGTATTTCTCAGCATGCCTCCCACAATTAAATTATTCCTCCAGATGCTGTCCATTCTGTGGAGTGTCTTTCACATCACTCTCACCATCCTTCTCCATATAAACTCTCTTGGGCTGCTTTGACTCGAAGAAAGTTAAGAAAATGTCTGTGGCAAACAAGGATGCAGGGATTTCTTTTCTTTCTTTTTTTAATACCAAAAATGCTCCCAATAAATCACTGTGCCTATTTTGTCTCCATTTCCCCCCCCTTCTTTGGGGATCCCTGTTAAAATGATTTGTCATTTTGAGTTACTAAGTATGCTATTCCCACCCCCCAGCTTTCCAACCCTCCCCAGGCCCTTCATAAAATGGAAATCTTCAAGAGAAAGGGGGGCATATATATCTTGTCACTAATGTGAATGCAGACCCATGAATGTGAGGACACAACCTGCCATTTTATATGATTGGGGTGGTGAAGGTCAGTCTGAACTGTTGATGGCATGTTTGTTTGTTTGTTTGTTTGTATTTATTTGCCAGCTAGAGTGTGTGCTTTATCATTGAGCAATGGTCCTCCCACATCTAATAACAGCAAACACTGTATGAATTTGGGTAGCCTTTGAGGCTAGAAGCCACCCACTCTACCACTGAGCTGTTGTCTTCCCCCTACATAAGGGGAAAGCAAATATAGGGGAAGGGGAGAACAATATTAAAAGGAAATATTAGCTTTAATCTCACCATAGCTTGATTCCTAAGTCTCTTGTAGCAGAATACCACTAGGCAGTGCTTTTTTCTGGGGGGTACGCAGGGGTATGCATACCCCTAAACATTTTGTAAATCTTTGATCATTTACTGTATTTATTTTTTCCCAATTTGAACTATCAAAAGCTGATTTTCTTGAGTCAAAATGAGAGTACCCCTAAAAAAAAGTTTTTAATAGAAATGTAGGTAATAGCCTTGTGCAGTTCTCTAGTTGAACCCTGATCAAATCATTCAGCTCACCAGGAAATCATTAATGTTCATTAAAGTAGGGTGCCCCCCCTCCATTTCTTTTCTAATGGGAAGGAGACTCTGTATGGGGACGGGGAAGAAATTTGGTCTGCATTTTAATTTAAGCCTATCCAATTTACACTTACGAAACCGAAACATGAACCAAAATACTATCCTTCAAATTTCACACTTTTCCTGAATTTTGTGATTCGTTCATCCATGATTTCATTTCTATGTGGCTTTTCCGCAACATGAATCCTGCTCAAAGCTACTTACAATAAAGAGGAAAATATCTCAGAAATCAACCACTGCCAGTACAATTTCATCATAACGTAATAAAATAACGACATAATAGCAGATGCAACAACATGCAGAAAGCAACATTCCAGGACTATAAAGATAACAAGATTACATTAAAACCACACCTCTCTGCGATAGCAAAAATAAAGTGTGCCACCTTGGTCCTAGGAAACATACTTCCCAGTTTGTTGCTCGCAGTCTCTCTCCTGCAGCAGCTCTTTACGATGCAGTTCTCCAACCCCCAAAAATGTTAGAGGAAGTTGCTTGTCTAAAATTGTGTATATTCAGGAAAATACACATGGAAATATTCAGGAATGTTCAGGAGGACATTATTATTATTATTATTATTATTATTAATATTAATATTGCAAACTGGTGTGCTGCCCTAAACTTATGCTATGAAAACAGAAACTGAGAAAGAATTTATTTAAACAGACCAATTCATATCATATCAGACTTAACAAACAGACAAATCCATTCATCGCCAGCTGCATAATATTTGAAGAAAGTTGGAAGATTTCAACACTAAATAAACTAGTGGTGTACAACGGCTTTAGACAAATCAGAAGCCCCAAACCAAATCAGACTATTTCGGTCCAAATCAAACCCCCCCCATCCCATATGAAATGGGTTGGGCCAGCTTTGGATTGGTTCAGACAATCTGACCCACATCAGACTGATCCAGAATTAAAACCACACTTCAAGAAAGCTAGACTTTAAAATGTTTCAAGACAACAGCATATAAAAATGCCTAGGTAGGAAGAGAAGGAGAAGGGGAATTTTGTGGCATTTGTTCAGCTTGCCATAACACCGGTCCTGAAAGATCCACATTGGCTCCCAGTACATTTCTGAGCACAATTCAAAGTGTTGGTGTTGACCTTTGCATGGCTTCAGCCCCAGTGTACTTGAAGGAGCATGTCCACCTCCATTGTTCAGCCCAGACTCTGAGATCCAGCCCCAAGGGCCTTCTGGTGGTTTCCCCACTGCAAGAACTGAAACTACAGGGAACCAGCCAGAAGGCCTTTTCAGTAGTCACACCTGCCCTACCAGCAGATGTCAAAGAATTAAACACCATACAATTTTTCATAGACATCTGAAGGAAGACCTTTTTTGGGAAGCTTTTCATGTTTGATGCTGTATTTGTGTTGCAAGCTGCCCAGAGTGCTTGGCACAATTCAGTCAGGTGGGCAGGGTATAAGAAATATGTTGTTATTAAATAGTGGGTGGACATAGCAGACGACACAGTGATTCTCCAAGCAGCTCTGTTTATTCTCAGGCTGGAACAGAACTGAACTGAAGGGCTCAGCAGCCTGCTTATATAGAACTCAGCTACAAGCAACAGTAACAACTTTCTGTAGTTACCCAATCCCTGAACGTCACTTTCAATCCCTCATTTGCATGTGCGGACCTGAGTGAAACTGCAGCAGAATGAACTATATACACACACCCCTAGTGGCCTAGGGTGAGAACTTCAATACATAACAGTTGTTGTTGTTGGCCTTAGCTAGCCTTTCATATATATGTCTTATCTAGCCTTCGTGTGTGTGTGTGTGTGTGTGTGTGTGTGTGTGTGTGTGTGTCTGTATCCTCAAAATGGATCTTTCTCTTCAATTAACTGAGATCATAATTAGCTTGTGTACTATGGAGCATTTTCTAAAAATATTCCATATGCTTGCTAATATGGCTATTGTACCTTATTTCCTGACTTACTCTTGTTTGTTTATTGGTTTTATGAGGGCATACCACTAAAAGCAATCTATAAAATACATTAAATGAATGATGTGGTGCATCTTATTCATACACTCAGAAGTTACCAGCTGGTGGAAGCCAGATCTCAGGGTTGATACAAGGCTGTGAGTCAGCATCAGAACAACCTCAACTGCTTGATAGGGTGCTCTCCCTTCAGAGCAGCTTAAAGATCTAGGCCAGGGGTAGGCAGAAGGTTAGCATATTGTCTTATTTAATTTAGTCCAAGATACATTCATTTGGTAAAATCCATGAATGTCTCCAACACAACACCCATAAAACTCAATGTAGGCCTACATATGTTACATAACAGACATATAGGAGGAGGTATTGTTCTTATGAATTGCTCGCTGTAAACCGAGGGGCGAGGGGCGCTTCTCAGTTTGAGGGACACATTCCCTTCTGTGCAACTGAGGCCAGAGGTAAAAGTGAGGGGAGCACTGGATGTCAGTTTTGCCTTTCTGCAAATTTCTACACACACACCACCTGTCTCCATCAAGACACAAGGTCTTTTCAGGGGTGTGTCCAGTGGAAGTCCTAAGGGGGAAATAGAGAGGCCTAGAGGGCCGTATCTGACCCCCAGGTCTGAGGTTCCCCACCCCTGCTGTAAACCTCTGCTGTAAACACGAAAAGGGGGCCATATAAATTGCCGGGTGTTTTTTTTTTTTATTTCTACATGCATTCAGAATAAGAGAATACAAAGCGTTTAACTTTCATCTTGGGAGCCAAAGGCTCTCTTCTTCTTTTGTCCCACTTTCCCATTTGGAAATATTATTAGCTCGCCTCCAACTCTTATTATTTGCTTCACCGCCTGTACCTGGCAACTTTTCCTCTATCTTTCTCTTCTAATTTGCTCCTCTTCTGACTTTCTAAAAATGCATTTCTCCATGGTACTAAGAATGGATTTTCTTTGAGCAAGGAAAACGATGCTGTCATGCGACTCCTTTGTGATTCCAATTAGACCCAAGCGACACATGAAACTGAGGCCAACTTTGTTGGGGTTTGTTTAGCCTTTAAAAACACACACACACACACACACACACACACACACACACACACACACACTAGCAAATTAGAGCTTGTTATGTGGGGACTGTTTCACATTTGCATGTTTAGACCTTTTAACCACCCCCTAAATAAATTCACACATGACGCAGATTTTTGGTTTGGTTTTTGGCAGAATTTAGGCCACAACTTTATTGATTACAGAAAAGTGAGTGGTTGCATAGGCTCTGGTTCAACTAGCTCCCTGCACCGTGGCAGGTAGTGCTGACCCAGGGCACCAGCATAGGTCAGCCTGGGGTGAACACCTGGGACAGCGGAAAGTGGGTTCAGGCTAGTCCACCACCCAGATGTCCCCCTGGACTCGGGCACGGGCACAACCCCTCTCAGGGTTGACCAAACCATTGAGTCCCTGGATTCCTTTAATGGAATACCCTTCGCATAGGGATGGCTAGAGCGTTCTGCCACCCCTATCACCTGAACCAGAGCCTATCCGCAACCTTACAAGTTGTGATTTGCTACGTGGCAGGCGAAACCCAAATGACAACAGCCAATCTGCCAAATGGGGAAAAATCCTGCCATGCCCCTGTCCCAATGGCAGGCGACACACGACGGCATAGCAAGGTTAAGCGCAAGCCCTAAATATAGGGAGAGGTGGGTGGGTGTTCCAATAGTCTTAGCTAGAATCCCATTGGTCAAATTGCACCCATCATCGAGGGACCTACCAATAGGGTGTTGTGGCTGTCCAAACATTCCCACCCACAACACAGGGTTTGGTTGCCAGGTCGCACCGCAACACGTGCCCTCTTTGAGGGAGGACACAATTTGTCATATGCCCTATCTAGTCCAGCAGTAAAGAGTCACAGGGGCAGCACAGTCTAGCTGGGCATGCGTTCAGTGGAGAACATCAGAGCCAGGCTGGTACCCTCCAAGATAAACTCCCATCAGCCCCGGCCAGCACCATGCATATCAACAGTGCTACCATACTTGGGAGATGATGTGTACAGTTCTGGCCACCACACTTCTAAAAGGATATTGTAGAAATGGGAAAGTGTCAGAAAAGAGCAACCAAAATGATCAAGGGGTGGAGCAACTCTCCTATGAGGAAAGGTTTACAACGTTGTGAGATTTTTGGTTTAGAGAAAGAGAAAGAAGTAAAAGGTGACAGGATAGAAGTTTATAATATTGTGCATGGTGTGGACCAGTGTTTCCCAACCTTGGGCCTCCAGCTGTTTTTGGCCTACAACTCCCATCATCCCTGACCACTGGCCTTGCTAGCTAGGGATGATGGGAGCTGTAGTCCAAAAACAGCTGGAGGCCCAAGGTTGGGGAACACTGGTGTGGACAAAGTGGGTAGAGAAAAGTATTATCTAGTCACCCATCCAGGTGCTAACCAGGCCCAGATGTGTTTAACTTCTGTAAGGTTGTGGTGCTGCTTGCCTGAAGACAAGGCCTGCATCCTACCCACCCACACATGGTTGATGGCTCCAATGCCTCAAACCATGGCAGAACTTTGGTAATGGTAAAAGATCTGGGTTCTTCTCCCAGGCCAGTGTGGGGCAGACACTTTTAAGGTGTCCCATCCTTCCTGCCTTTCCTTTCTGGGGGCGGAAGACTTCTCCAGTTAATAATTTTTCTTTGCTGAGAGTCAGCAAAATAGGGCTTCCACAGAGTTCAGTTAAAGGTCAACCATTCCCCTTGAGTTATGTCTCATTTTGTCCTGAGATGCCCGCAAACAAACAAGATATTAAGAAATGTGCTCTCTTGCATGCACTCTTTCTCCCCACACAGACACACACACTCTCTTTCTGGCTAGAGGCTCCAGCCTCTGAGATGGCCTCTAACAAGCCTTATGCATTTCATGCAGCGTGAAAGAAGAATGAAGCAGAATAAAATGGACACACAACAGTGGTCCCTTTTTTATATCAGGGAGTGTCCTCATTTCTTGTTCCCTTTCTTTGGTAAATCACAGATATGGTTTTTACCAGGTTTAAAAATTATTATTTTGCTTTTCGTTTACTTATTCTATTTATATACCACCTTTCATATTCTCCAAGGAGCTCGAGAAGGTGCACATGGTTCACCTCCTCCCTCATTTTCTCACAACAACCCTGTGAGGTAAATTAGGCTGAGGGGCAGTGACTCGCCCAGGGTCACCCAGTGAGCTTTATGGCTAGTAGAGATTCAGTGAGAGCTGGACCATAAAGAAGGCTGATCGCTGAAGAATTGATGCTTTTGAATTATGGTGCTGGAGGAGACTCTTGAGAGTCCCATGGACTGCAAGAAGATCAAACCTATCCATTCTGAAGGAAATCAGCCCTGAGTGCTCACTGGAAGGACAGATCCTGAAGCTGAGGCTCCAAGACTTTGGCCACCTCATGAGAAGAGAAGACTCCCTGGAAAAGACCCTGATGTTGGGAAAGATGGAGGGCACAAGGAGAAGGGGACGACAGAGGATGAGATGGTTGGACAGTGTTCTCGAAGCTACCAACATGAGTCTGACCAAACTGCGGGAGGCAGTGGAAGCCAGGCGTGGACATGACTAAACAACTAAACAACAACAACAACAGGGATTCAAACTCTGTTCTCCCAGGTCATAAATCCAGCAACTCTCCCCACTTGCAATTCCCAGCAAATGGTATTCAAAGGCATACTTCCTCCAGTATTGGAGGTAGAATAAAACCATTGTGGCTGGTAGCCATTGGCAAAGATATCCTCCATTGCTCTGTCTGATCCTTTTTTAAATTCATGCAACTTGGATGCATTACTACATCTTCTGGGATTAGGTTCCTGCATGGGGCCGAACAGTGGGATTCTGACGGGAGAGTAGGCTTCCAGCACCAGTAGCTCCTCCTGCATCTGTCACCAGAGCCGGAAGCTATCAAAAGTACCAGTAGCAGCCTTTGGTCTGTGCAAAATATTTTAAAAAAGTTGATAAGGAGAAGCTTTTCCATCTCTCTCATAATATTAGAACTCAAGGCCGTCCAACAAAGCTGAATGTTAGAAGATTCAGGAAAGACAAAAGACAGTGCCTTCTTCACAGCGTATTGTTGAACTATGGAATTCCCTACCACAAGCCGTGCTTGCAGGCTTTCCAGAAGCATCCGGTTGGCTGCTGTGAAAACGGGATTCTGAACTTGATGGGCCTTTGGTCTGATCCAACAGGGCTTTACTTAAATCCTTATCAAAGACTTTGCATGTGGCTATATAGTGCCTGGTCATAGCTCAGTGGTAGAACATCTGCTTTGCATACAGAAGACGGCAGCTTCAATCCCTGGCAACTCCAGGTAGGGCAGGAAATGACACCTGCCTGAAATCCCAGAGAGCTGCTGTTAGCCAGTGTAGACCATACTGACCTAGATAGCCCAATGGTCTTACTCTGTTTAAGGCACCTTCTTATGCTCTTAAGGGCCATTTCCGAGAGATTTAGAAGCACAGTGGAAGTTGAGATTTGGAAAACAAGGGCAAAACTTATATAACATTTATCATGTCTTAGTAACTCTTGTCTATTTTACTAATTTTTGAACAAGTAAGCTAATGGAGAACTTTGGTTTAGTATGTGGAATAGACTCTGCAGTTGCTAAGGAAAACTGGGTAAGCAGCATATCAATATTCAAAGTCAGATCCATAAAAAAGAGATAGATGGAAAGTGACTGTTGATGCTTCCTCATTACAAATTATCACCTTTGAGCTGAGATTGGCTTGAAAATTAAAAAAAGGAGGTGGTGTTGTGGGGCGGGGGGGGGGGGTTAACCTGGCAAGAGGAAGATGAAAAATAAAGAGCAATGTTCGGAAATGCAGTGAGACAGCGATACCTGCTCTGTCTTGCAAAGTGCATTTGCTACCAACAAGGATTATTATAGAAGGGGTCTTAGTTTCCCTCTAAATCTGAGTACAAATGACTTGGTTTTATAATGAAACACACAATGTTTGTAGTTGATAAATCCTGCTTTGGCTGAGTTACCTGCCTCAGCTGAATGCGCGCCAAGAACCTGGCAGTAATTAGTTCCCATCGCTCCTCTTGGTGCACATTTTATTCATTACTAAAGGCGACGCTTGTGCCACAAAAGCTGCCGATTTTATTTCTACTTTCCTTGGATTCGCAGGAGGAGAGGGGAAGCAATTGGAGCGGATATAAGTTTTAATATGAGGAAGCCCTTTGCACACAAGGGCTGCATCCCATATGGACAATTTCCAGAGGCCGTGTGTGAGTGCTGGGCACAACCAGAAACAAAAGTGAGTAGAGCAACAAATGTGAATTTTGCCTTTGCACAGTAGGCTAGCTTCGACACTCACACCCACCCACTTAACTATCCTCCACCCAGGCAAGTGAGAAGCATTATCAGAGTTTAGGGAGGAATTCTAGCCCAGCAAAAGCACTTAAGGAAGGTGTGAAGTAGGGCTGGTGAGAGGTGCAGCCTAGGAAGAGAAGGTGTTACTGAGGAGGAGAGACTCCTAAGCATCACATATACCTGCCTTTGGCCCCCAGACATCAGATTCACCACCCCTATTTTCCTATGTTGCAAATCCATCTGACAATACTTGGATCTTGACCCCTGGCTGTTTGGTACCCAATACTGATCCTAGCCCAAACAGCTGAGCAGTCAGCTGCTATGTGTCCAGGCCATCTTGAGCCTTAACCCTTGCTGGTGGAGAAATCATAGAGTTGGAAGGGAGCCTGAAGATCATCTAGTCCAACCCACTGCAATGGAGTAATATGCAGATATCCCATATGGGGATCGTGCCTGCAAGCTTGGCATTATCAGCACCACACTCTAACCAACTGAGCTATTCAGGCTGGTTAGAAATAATGGACAAAGTGGGACATGAGAGTTAAAAGCAGGGATGGGTAAATATGTCGGTTCAGGTTTTTCCAATGTGTTTTTTTTTTCTTTTCAGTTCACACCTATCAGTGTTGTTGTTGTTTTTTTAAAAAGAAAAATCTTAAGGTGCATGTTTCTCGCTCATGAATGTGGTGGCAATAACTGAAACTGGATGCCAGTGTTGGGTGAAATCAAGCCACCACTTTATTGATTAAACAGCAAGCACCCCAAATCCCACACCATGGTAGTTGGCCAGCATTGAACCCTGGCATGGTGCAGCCAAGCATCTAGGGCCCCACTGAGCAATCAGTGTGTAGGGAGAATCCAGCCAGGCAGAGGCTCTACTTAAGCTTAGTGCATGCCTTGAGGCAATCCTACCCCACCCCTGGGCCCCTTATGGGGTCCTCCTTACTATACTTTTCTACCATGAAGAGAAAGGCAAAATAACCCAACAACCACAACCAAGGGCTGTTTAAGATTGGAAGGGCGGGGAATCCTTTCTGGCCCTGTCAACCAGTGACCCAAATAACCACGTGAGGCTCCAACACCAAGAGAGTGAGCATAGGAAGCTTATGAGGCAAAATAACCCCAAACACTCGTGTGTGTGTTGGAGATTCATTCCCCGTGTGCAGTCATGGGATTGTTGTCTATCACATGACTGGGTGTGTGTTTTGATTCCACAGGAATGGGATGTGACGAAGACAGGATGTTTGTCTTACTGTGTTCCCTGAAGTGGGACTATTGTCCTTTGTTCTTTCTCTTTGCTGTCTGATGCTAGAGAGAGAGGGAGCCATGTTGAAGTGCTCCGTGTGTGTTTATATGTAAATAAAGTAGATTAGCCTATATGTTGAGTTGCTGAGTTCTGTTAAGCAACTGCGCTAACCTCTGCAGATCCCTAAGTATGCTGATGTCTTCTGGCATGCTTTTGAAACTCCCGAATGATCATCTAGGAGGAAGGGAACATGCCAGTCGGTCATGTGTCTCTGCCAAGCTCCTACTTGTGTGTAGGACAACTTGATAGTGTGAGGCCTTATAAAGTCCTCCTCCTGTCCTCCGTTTCATGTGATGCCACAAGACGCTTCCAGTCCTGTGTGATCTCATGAGAACACTATGAGGAGACTGGACACTGCCTCCTCGCCACTCATGGGCATAGCCAGAGAGGAGAAGGGGGGCAGCTCCCCCCAGATCAAGTAAATAAATAAAAATAACTAACTACTGACCAGTAGCTTGGTTCTCCTCCCCCCCCCAACAAAAGTCCTGGCCCCCTCCAACAAAAATCATGACTACATCCATGTCAACGCTCTCTGAATCCCCAGCTGCTGGGCAAAGTCACCTTGCACATAGGGCATGCTCAGAACAGTGCCTAACATATTATTTTCTATACAGCTTTGCCTGATGTACACATTTTTTTTCAAGCAATTTCCCCTAACACATTTTTGCATCCACTTCCCACTAGCTATTATGTGCAGGGCCAAAGATGGAGGAGAAGGGCCCAGGGTACCAATAGCCCCCCCTCCCATCCTTTCAGTTAAGAGGGTGTTCTAGAGGAGCCTCCCTCACACATATCCATCCCTCCCTGACAGCATGGCAATATCTAACTGCTATGTAAATGACACGCTTGTTGACAAAACGCCTTCTTTCCCCTTCCTTCCAGCACCAGCGACTAGAGACTGTGCTTTTTTTTTTTAAGAGCTCTTTTGGAGACAGAAAGTTGGGTGATTGCTATGCATTTATTTAGCAAAAGTAGCTTTTGTGAAATTCTAACAAATTGTCAGTTCCAGTCCAAATCTCTGGAGCACAGAAAGGGGAGGGAAATAAAATGATTCATTTTCTTCCTTGGGCATTACATAAAGCAAGCTAGTTATTTCGGGAATAATCACTAACAAATAATCACTTGACTCACAAGAGGCATCCAAAAATTCTACATACTGAATGTCCATGAGTCATATCTGGGGGTTAGGAGTTTTCCAACTGGTGGGTTTGGCATTTAATGGAAAAAGGCTGCTTTTTTGAGGGGAGGGGGGTGTCTTATGTACATGACCACCATGCAAGTTTCTAAGTAAGCCAATGGGAGACTTTCCTACAGAAACACAAACCAAAATAGAGAAAATAATTTTGCTAGCTGTGCTCCTGCCCAGTCTGCTCCCTAGTTGCTAACTGTTGATTGGGACCTTCAAGGCATCTGCTCTTCCTTCTTGGGGTTCTTTATATTTACATACAGTTGTACGGTCGGAAGGGACCCCAAGGGCCACCCAGTTCAACCTGCTGCAGTTCAGGAATCACAGCTAAAGGATCACTGACAACTGGCCATCCAACCTCTGTTCAAACATCTCCAATGATATTTAATTATAATTCTTGGGTTTCAATTGGGTATCTGAATTAAAGTATCTGAGCTATGTACCAGCTCAGAGCTGAGTTCCTGTTTCATCCACTGCTTGTCTCATGGGTGGACTGCTGGATCCTTCAGGCACCAGAGAGCGAGCCTGAGAGATGGGAAGGTAGAATCAGTTTTCCATTCAAAATAAGCTCCTATAAACAAGAGGGAAGACTCAAGAACAACAGGTGCAGACCTCAGAACACTCCAAACAGCCTTTGGAAGAGGAAACTGAAACCTCTTCTGGTTGTCCAGTCCAGAAGAGGGCAACCAAAATGGTCAAAGGCCTGGAAACAATGCCTTATGAGGAACGGCTTAGGGAGCTGGGTATGTTTAGCCTGGAGAAGAGAAGGTTAAGGGGTGATATGATAGCCATGTTCAAATATATAAAAGGATGTCATATAGAGGAGGGAGAAAGGTTGTTTTCTGCTGCTCCAGAGAAGCGGACACGGAGCAATGGATTCAAACTACAAGAAAGAAGATTCCACCTAAACATTAGGAAGAACTTCCTGACAGTGAGAGCTGTTCGGACAGTGGAATTTGCTGCCAAGGAGTGTGGTGGAGTCTCCTTCTTTGGAGGTCTTTAAGCGGAGGCTTGACAGCCATCTGTCAGGAATGCTTTGATGGTGTTTCCTGCTTGGCAGGGGGTTGGACTGGATGGCCCTTGGGGTCTCTTCCAACTCTAGGATTCTATGATTCTATGGAAGGCACACAGCCCATAGAAAGATTCCAGATATGTGACTCCCTACTGAGGGGAACAGAGGCAGTAGTGTGCAGATGATACAGGATGTCCTGGGAGGTGTGCTGGGTATGTTTAGCCTGGAAAAGAGGAAACTGAAAGGAAATAGGGTAGCCATCTTCAAATATCTTAATGGCTTTCACATGGAAGAGGCATGCATGTTTGTTTTTTTCCTGCTCTAGAGGGTAGGACTTGAACCAATAGCTTCAAGTTGCAAGAAAGGAGATTCCTACTAAAACTGAAAAAACTTTCTGACAAGAAGAGCTGTTCGGAAGTTGAACAGACTCCCGCAAGCCATCTGTCTTGGATGCCTTAGCTGAGATTCCTGCATTGCAGGGGGTTGGACTGGATGACCAACTTCCACCTCTAAGATTCTATGATTCTATTATTCTAAACATCGAGGGGACATGGAGACTTGAACCAGACAGCCCTTGAAACAGGAGATTCCTCCAAACAAGAGGGTTGTTCTCTGAAAAGCTTTCACACAGAACAAGCCTGGGGGAACCTTTTTTTCAGTCCACGGGTCACATTCCAAGGGCCACGTGCCATTGGAAGGTGGAGTCTGAAATAAAACAGGCAGAGGAATGAATTTAATTGTAACTCTGTACAGTAGACTAGTCTGTACACTTGCTCACACATCCTTCTCTATCCACCCATCCAGGCACGGAAGAGGTGTTGGCAGAGTTCAAGGAAGCATTCAAGGAAGCTGTCGGGCAAAAGCACGGGCAAAAGCACTCAAGGAGAGTGTGAAACAGGGCCAGTGAGGGGTGTGGCTTGGGGAGGGAGGGTATGTGGCCTGGGGAGAGTTCTAAAGGCCAGAGGGAGAGGCATAGAGAACTGCATTCTGCCCCTGCCCTGAGATCCCCTACCCTTGTGGTGTAGCTATATGACTGCTAGCACATCTGCAAAGCTAAGAAGGGTCTGGTGTGGTTTCAAATTGAATGGGGAACCATGTGTTGAAATTCCTGTATTGCAGGGGTTTGGGCTAGATGATCCTCAGGGTCCCTTCGAGCTCTATGATTCTACCAGTAGGAACCCTGGAAAAGGGGCACTGTTCCCTGTATAGTAGGACATGTGGGCAATCTACTAAATTTTTATTTCCTTACTTCCTTATTTCATTTGGTCACTCAGTGAAAGATATGGGACTTACCAAAGAAGTGATATCCCAAACTTTCAATAACCATTCCCTAAACTGGAGGCATCTCTGCTCCAGGAATAGGGAATCTGTGAACCTGTGCTCTTAGGTTTCCCATTTCTGATGTAAATTATTTTGATTTAGGAGATACAATATGGAGATGGACAAACAATAGGGATATATCCCAATCTTTCTTTCCCCACAAAGCTGCCAGGCTAGGAGTTCTTTTTCACTTTTTTGTGGTGTGCTGCTGTTGCTGATTTCATTCCCACCAGCTGACATGGTGTGACAAAAGAACGGATATCATTGGGCATGTTTATGTGCATGTGTGCTTCTGTTTCCCCCAAAATTTACCCATCAGGTATGCCAGAATATTGCCTCAAATGTCACAGGAAGATGAAAATGCAAAACTCCCACAATTTCCCTGGTTAACACAGTTGCAAATGATTTTTTCTGGAGGCAATCAGCATGGGACTGGTTGCTGTAAGTGAATTTTGCATCCTGCGAAAGATCACATAAAGCACAGAAATTATCAGGTAGGGAAACTTCAGGGAAATAGAATAAAGTGCTGTCTGAATGCAGTCACAGTGTTGTTAACAGCAGGTGCTCTCCACTTTTGTTTTTAAACTATCTTATCCCTCATATTGAGAGAGGGGGCAGTCAAACTCCTCCCACTTGAACTCTTGGTGTTGGCTATTCAGTTTCCATGACTGCGAGATCTCCACTTGCTTTCTAATGCCCTTCCTAAGCAAATCAAATTCTCACCATCAGGTAAATCAAGAAAATCTTTAATAAAAAAATATTTTTTAAAAAAAAGACAAAAAAATAAGAATGGAAAAACTCAACCCAGCTTTGTTCAGTAATTTGTTTGGTATCTTGTGTTGCATTGTGTGGGTGTATCCTAGGAAATGGATTGAATCAATGTGTATTGTACATGGAGTCTGTATGACTATTAAAGTTTTTGGTTTATTTTAGCAATTTTTCCTGTCACAGGAATAAATATTTGTCGGCAAATGGATTTAATTATTAATATTAGCATTAGTAGTATATAAACCAGAGTATGAAAGCTCTGCAGGGCCACCACGGAGACCGGCTCCTCTCTCCCCTCAGTGGGTACCCGGCAGAAACCATTTCATTCGGCTACAGCATAATCATAGAGTTGGAAGAGATCACAAGGGCCATCCAGTCCAACCCCCTGCCAAGCAGGAAACACCACCAAAGCAGATGACGGAACAGAAAGCTTCTGAGAATCCAGCAGTGACAGGCCCCTCCCTTTATCTGCTGTCACCTGACCGGAAAGAAGGGCAGCAGGGCTCTGCTGAAAAGTCAGCTCTATCAAGCTCTTTCCTTCAGCTGCTTTCACCAGACAGAAGGGAAGCAAGACTACTAAATACTCTGCTGAGAAGCCAGCTCCATCCAACCCTCCCTCCATCTACTGTCATCTGACAACAGTTATTCCATCAGGCTCCAACAGAGGGAGAGAAGGGAAGCAGGGCTAGTCTATTGGATCACTGAAAGACCAGCAATGTCAGGCTCCTTTTAAACTACTGCTTCCCTTTAAGAAACCATTGCTTTCAGAAATTTGTAGGCTCAGTGGCAGCATATTGGTGAAAAGTATTTATTGGAGTGGGGAATTCATATCTTACATTTTATAATAGTGAATATTGACTCTTCATTTAGGTTATTATGGCTGTGTATAAAGAACAAATATACGTAAAACAAAAATATACGGGCAGAATATTAAAAGGTTAATAAGCCCACAGCAGCCAAAAAAAAAAAAACCCTAGATAAACTCTCCTAGTGTTGAGCTGCTAGCAAAGCTATTAAATTTAATTGCTGTATAATTACATAGCTGTATACCTAGCTAATACCTAGCTATCAAACCCATTGAAGGCTGATTTAAACATACACAAAACACAAGGGGAGGAAGAAGTTTGCCTCAGGTGTGGTGGGTTCCCTCAAGTCGAATTCACACTCACTTTGCGTGCATAGTTCAGCAACTTACAATAAAGATGTCAATCTCGGGAAGTGGCCTGGTCTATTGAGCAAGAAGTAACTCTGGTTTTCAGAAGTCTCATCATTATAGACCTGAGTTGGAGCTATTATCCCCTCAAATCTGCCGCCACATTCAGAGGTGGCAAAGGGATCTCAAGCAGGAGAGCTGCAGTATAATTTCCATAATAAGTACTGATTTCAGCTCAGTTCAGAGTCAGTTTCTTCTTTTCTTCATAGTGTGGAGAAAGGGGATAGGAGAAGGTTCTTTCACACACACAGTATTCATGGACATCCAATGAAGCTGAACATGGATGCCTGGGTAACAGACAAATATATATATATATATATATATATTATATATATATATATATATATATAATATATCCAACCCATACCAATGCATAGCATAGCTATACTAGTTAATGGAATTCACTCCCACAAGGGTAGTGGTGGCCATCAATCTGGATGTCTTTAACAGAGGATTCCACATATTTGTGGAAAGTGAGGCTACATTCTACCTTCCTTGTCAGAGGTAATGCACTTCTGAATACCAGTTGCGGGAAAATAAAAGTAGGGAGAATGTTGTTGCACTCGAGTCTGCTTGTGGGCTTCCCATTGTGGCATTTGGCTGGCCACCGTGAGAACAAGATACTGGACTAGAAGGGCCATTGGTTGTGATCCAGGAGGGTTCTTTTATGTTCTCATGAACTGTTAATTATGAGCTATCTCAAAGAACATTCGGAGAGTGAGAACAGTTGTTTCCCAAGAATTCTCTCCTGGCTTGTAATTATGTTGCATGCCCAATGACAGTGTCACAAGCATGAACTTTAACATATCATCCTCTGGGATTTGTAACCATGGTAGAAAACCATCTGGAGATTCAACCTATTTGGTGCTTTCCCGAGAAAACCAAGCATAGCTGGGACCCAGGTGAGGATTTCTAATCCAAATGGGGGATAATAGGCACATGAAACATTTTGCTGCAAACACTTTGGGGATTTGACCAAAATAGAGAAGATTCTCACCAAATAAAAAGCAGTTTGGTCAGCTGAGTGCTACTGCTGTAAAATGGCTATAATGTACAGTATAAAAATATAGGAAGAGCCCTGCTGAATTAAACTGTAGCCAAACAGTTGCCCCAAGCTCACAAGGAGGACCTAAGCATCCCGCACTTGCACTTTCCAGTAACTGGTATTTGGGGCATCCTATCTCTTTCCCAGCTAGCAGTTTGAAAGCACGTCAAAGTGCAAGTAGATAAATAGGTACCGCTCCAGCAGGAAGGTAAATGGCATTTCTGTGCACTGCTCTGGTTCACCAGAAGCGGCTTAGTCATGCTGGCCACATGACCCGGAAGCTGTACACCAGCTCCCTCAGCCAGTAACATGAGATGAGCGCCGCAACCCCAGAGTCGGACACAACTGGACCTAATGGTCAGGGGTCCCTTTACCTTTACCTATCTCCAACAGTGAGAGAAGAATGCAGCCATTATGGCTAGAAGCCTGGAGAAGCAAGCCAATGTTGCCCCAAAAAAATTCTATCATGGTTTCTAGATGCTTGAGGTTCCCATAGGTGCTAGGGGTGTGGGGCACCTTGGCTCTGGGCTCTCAGAGGCACCAGGCTGAGAGTCCGGTGCCCGAGAGTTGAGTCCAGGGAAGAGCCCGCCTATCGGTCAGAGTGCCGCGGCGGGCTCTTCTGCTGTGGGTGGCTCTGCGCCGTGAGTTCAGGGACAACTGAAAAGCTGAGGCGGCTGGCTGGCTCCGCCCTCCTGTGCACCTTGGACTGGGCAACTTGGGGAGGGGGTGCTGGGCGGATCTTTGCACCCCAGCACTGCATATGCTTAAGACAGCCCTGAGCAAAATGTCCTCTCCTGTTGATGAGCCCTGCAAAACACACCTGGCTGTAGTATAACAACAATTGCAATCTGTATATAATAATGTCATCCCAAGTCCTCATATCCCCACACACTGCTACTGCACAAGAATCACAGGACTGAGAAACATAGATGTTTATAAAGGGCAGGGGGAAAAAACACCTCTTTGTTTGGATAGGTCCTTCTTGGTTCACATATATGAGAAGCTATGCCCAGTATTTTCCCACTCTGCATCTGTTTAGGTATCCATTATTTTCCCCAATTTCATTCCTCCATCAGTGACTCCAGCCAATTAGTGTATAAATCACTTTTCTTTTTCTTTTCTTTTTTTGTAAACCAAGTTTGAGATTTTTTTTCCACGATCAAGTGGTGTATAAATTTTATGAAATCAATAAGTAATAAGAGATGATGATGCTGTGACCCTAATCAGTAACTAATCTGTAGCTAATCAGATTTGGTTGTTTGCTGGTGCTGGTAAGGATAAGTAGTCCCCCTTTTAAATTGAATTATATGTTTTCTTAGACATAGCACATGTACAAACCAATGAAAGAAGGGGCCACAAGCAATCATTTGGAAATGGAAAATCATTGAAAATAGGAGTCTTTTGCTGCCACTGCCACTCAATTCAATACATAGACGGAGCCCTAAGTATGCTAATTTCAGCATATTTTCTTTCTTGTTAGGTCTGACTGCATTGAAACATTTTCAATTCAACAACCTGTGTACTTATTTGCAAGCTACTATATATGTAAATACACTTACTAGAGTCCATGTCTGCGTATTTACAAATGCTCATTCACCTTTTCTTAATTACTTCATCACTTTGCCTTCTACATTTAACTTTGTTGGGCTATAATAATTGCCAAAACTCCAGCCCTTTTTGTCATCCTGAGCTTTGTTTTGCATGTGTGTCTCCTCTCATTTTTAGCTTCCTAATGATCTTTTAATGAGATGTCAATTAACGATGCAAACTTGGGAAAGCAGGCGTTGAGGGATTGTTGCTATTCAGTGCATTACAATTATTCTGGTTGTAATAATTCTTTTTATGACATGTCCTCCCCTCTCATATCAAATATACCTCCTTCTGCGACTAGTCAAGCAATCCAATGGAGGTCATGGGAATAGAGGTGGGGCAGCCCATAGTGAAGGAATTATTACCCACCACTTCCTAAAGATTTGCTGGGCTCTCAGAAGGCAAGGGGAGATAAATTTTATATTACTGTATTTGGGTTGCATTCAACATCATTTCTACTTTGAGCAGAGCCATTGCAATTATTCATTTCAGTGGGTCTGCTCTGAGTAGGGCTTGGATACAACCTGTTTTCTTGCCATGGTTGCCCTCCTCCCCACCCCACCCCCTGCCCACTTAATTTACTACACCAAGGTTGGCATTGCTTGGCGACTGGCATGGGAGTGGTCTGGGGAAACAGCTTCCTCTGAACTGACCCCAATATGCCCCTGCCTCAATGGGGCTTACTTCTGAGTAGATATTTATACCACTGAACTACTATGTTCCAATCCCATATGCACTTAGGAAGATAGGTATACAGGAAGGTGCCTTATACCAAGTCAGATCAAACATACATCTAGTTCAATATTGCCTAAATGGTTGGCATAGTTCAATATTGCCTAAATGGTTGGCATTTGTTCTTGAAGGGTCAAGCGGAGGTCTTTCCTGGTGATGCCAGGGATTCAACCTGGGACCTTTATGCATACAAATGACAATATTTATACTCCACCCATCTGGCTGGGTTTGCCCAATCACTCTGGACAGCTTCCAACACATATAAAAACATAATAAAACGTTGAACATTAAAAACTTCCTGATACAGGGCTGACTTCAGGTGTCTTCTAAAAGTTGTGTAGTTCTTTATCTCCTTTATCTGATGGGAGGGGGTTCCACAGGGCAGGTGCCACTGCTGAGAAGTCCCTCTGCCTGGTTCCCTGTAACTTTGCTTCTCGTAGTGAGGGAACTGCCAGAAGGCCCTCAGAGCTGGACCTCAGTGTGTGGGCTGAATGATGGGGATGAAGATGCTCCTTCAGGTATACAGGGCCAAGGACGTTTAGGGCGTTGAAGGTCAGCACCAACACTTTGAATTGTGTTCAGAAACATACTTGGAGCAAATGTAGGTCTTTCGGGACCAGTGTTATATGGTCCTGATGGCTGCTCCAAGTCACCAGTCTAGTTGCCGCATTCTGGAGTGGTTGTAATTTCTGAGTCACCTTCGAATGTAGCCCACATAGAGTGCTTTGCAGGAGATAACCATAGCATGTACCACTCTGGCAAGACAAATGTGTGGGCAGGTAGGTTCTCAGGTGGCATACCAGATAGAAAACTCTTGAACGTTTGCTGCGTTCTGGCTGGCCTGTTATTTCAGGAAGTGAGAATAAGGTAGTTTGACCTTTAACTGCAAACTGCATTCCTACCCCACACTTCCCCATACATTTCCCCATGATTTGCCTTATCACAAAAGTATGATCATTTGGAGAAGCAGGTTTGTTGCACAATACTTCCCAATCAATTATAATTGTACAAACTAAATATTCCCGTATGTAGTCAGGTAGAGACAGTCTGAAAACACCCTCCATTTTTATTTATTTATTTATTTATTGCATTCATATATAGATCCCACCTTTCCCACCAAGGAGCTCAAGGTAGTGCAAGGTTGTTCTCCCGACCCACCTCATTTAATCCCCACAACAACCCTGTGAGGTTGGTTAGGCTGAGAGGCAATGCCTAGAGACCAAGGTGGGCAATGTCATGGGTGAGTTTTTGAACCCAGGTCCTAGTACTTGAACCCAGGTCCTACTACACCACACTGACTCTTGCCTGCATAGCTTCCTCCACCTGAAAGAAACTTCTCTCAATGTCTTTCAAATAAACCAAGAGAAGCACAGCACCATCATTCTGTAGATATTGTCTTCTCTCTCTGATTTCCTCAGGCCCATCAACACACCCTCCCCAAATTCAATCATACTGCATACTGCACCTTCCCCCATAAATCATACTGCAAAAAAATAAGTATGCAGATTTTAAAAGGTCATTTGTTTAATTTTTTGTGGAATAAACCTTGTGCGGAATAAACTTTTTGCAACTGTCAAGTAGTGTCATCAGAATCAATAACAGGCAGGAGAATCTGAAGAGGGTGTCTCGACTCACATTTGAGAGCTTGCAAATGATCGATGACTTGTATGCAAGCCGCACATATCAGTGAAGTGTCTCATAAACAGCCACTTAAATTGCAGCCTTAATGTTTACAGGGGCATCAAATGGACTGGAATGACATTTGATGGAAGCAGACAATGGGCACGTTTAATTCCATTGTGAATGGAAGGCAGTGGCACCTGTGGCCCATTGGGATTTACAGTGGCAGACCTACATTTTTGGGGCTTTGAATCTTGAACTATCATGGAGGATCATTCGCAACCAGCAATGAGGTCTGTATAACAATTGTTATCTTCAGTGCTATTTTTCCAGAAAAAGAGGTGCTGGAACAAACCATGAATGGCATCTCTTAGAATGGCAATGGTGCCCACCTGAGAGGTGCCAGAACTGAAGTTCTGAGTTCTGGCTGGGGAAAAAAATCCCTGGTTATCTTCTTCAATGGGGTTGAAATATATACAAAAATTGTAAGCAATGTAGACTAAACTCACTTCTGGGGCCCTCCAGGATTAGGGGCCCTAAAGCTTAAGTTTCATTAGTTTCATAGTAGATCTCCCCTGGGGACCTGGTAGAGCAGGAGGTGTGGAACCCAACAGTAGGTGCAGCCAGAGCCAATTAATTCTAGTTTTCTCCCCATCCAGAGTGGTTTAACAGTCGATCCCTCTTCCCAGGGAACTGGGAATTGTAGCTCTGCATGGGGCCCTTGACAAACAACAATTCCCATGGTTTTGGGGGAAAGCCACGACTGCCAGCGCTTTAAATGCATGCTACAGGTGTGGTCCGTGAGAGAAGTTGACAGTGAGTGCTACCGCCTGGACTGGAGGCACGGAAGAAGGCAGAGCAAGTGGGGACTAGCTGGAGGCACACTTAGGTCAGTGGAGCAGTTCCCCACTTGCCCCAATGGACCAGCCTACACTGGTGGAGAATCTGATGTAGCATAGTGGCTAAGAGAGTGACCCACAGAGTGGTACAGGGAGCACCAAAACCCAAAGAAACCCACTTCCAAATCAACCTTCATTGTGCAAACCTGAATTTTGCAATATGGGATTAAATCCCACGCATAAAATAGTGACAGCCTGGAAGGGCTCAGAGAAAGAGTGGAGGCCTCAAAATGGTGCTAAAGAATACCCTCATTTTATCAAATTATATAGTCACCTTAAATCACTGAGGAGCCCAATGCATTTTGATTGAAGGCAATCTTTTTCTATCTTGTAATTGCTGGGAAGATTTATATGCATGTACAAAGCTGGTTGTGTTGTGGTTGTTATCACAATTACATGCCCTTCAACTGCCCTGATTTGATCGGGCATCTTGGATTTAGAGAAGCCATCTTGTCTTAGATTTAATATAAAAATGTCCCGTTTCCTTGCTCCAACACCGCTGCTGCAGCGCACAAAAAGGGGGATGAGCTGGTGTTTGCAGCTGGAGCCTCAACTTGCAGTGCTGATGTGTGAATCAGCTGGCTAGCACAGCAGGAAAAGACAAGTCCAACCAGAGAATGGATCTCACTGTGGAGGCGGGCTGCCTCTAAGGCTTTTGTCTCATGGCTGCAGGGAAGTGCCATTTTCGTTCTTGCCACCACTGTGAAAGGCCAGCCCCTTCCTCTACCCATTTCCTCTGCTGTTCTTGGCCATACCCTTCACTGCCCCATAGCTGGAGACTGGCCCAGACTGAGAGCCACTACTCCTACCTGCAACAGCCTGACCAGGACCGAGATGAAGGACACTAATGTCGGCCTTGGAGGAAATGATCCCAGTACCTGAGCAGCAGCAGCAGCAGCTGGTAAGCCCCAAGCAAAACTTCTCCTGCTCATGTCACCTGCACTTGCAACTTGGGAGGCTTCCGCTCTGCTCCTCTCAAACTCTAGGGCTACTACAGCAACAGATGCCACAGCTCTGATCCACCTCGGAAGTACTTGAGGGCACAGGAAGTGGTTGCAGCAGTGCAAGCCCACCATTCCAGGCTGCTGCTATGGTGGACGTAGCTTCTGCGGCTCCCACCGAGGTGGTGGCAGGTGGCTCCTGGTCCTGGCAGTTCTGCCAGAGGCAGCAGCTGCTGCAGTGGGCCTACCCTGTAGTGTGCACCATCTCTCATATATGAAGCCTTTGGTATGTAACACCCAAAAAAAAAAAGCCCTCAATTTTTCTGTGTTCTATTTTTACTTTATTTATTTAATAAAAATATTTGCACACTGCTATTCATAAAAGCGCTTTTACAGCAAAAATCCACATGTACAATAAAAAAATATAAAAATTGTAACGTGGGGGGGGTGCACCCCGCCACCATGAATAGAACGTCCCTATCTTGTTATGTATTGAAGTTCTCACCCTAGGCCACTAGGGGTGTGTGTATATAGTTCATTCTGCTGCAGTTTTCACTCAGGTCCGCACATGCAAATGAGGGATTGAAAGTGACGTTCAGGGATTGGGTAACTACAGAAAGTTGTTACTGTTGCTTGTAGCTGAGTTCTATATAAGCAGGCTGCTGAGCCCTTCAGTTCAGTTCTGTTCCAGCCTGAGAATAAACAGAGCTGTTTGGAGAATCACTGTGTCATCTGCTATGTCCACCCACTATTTAATAATTTTCATCTGAAGAATGTTGGACCATGTGCAGTTATATCTGCAGTTTTCCGTCGCCTCTTTAATCCTTGATTCCAGCAGAGCCGTCTCGTCATAGGAGCTGGGTGGCGCGGTGCACCAGGGCGCCAGGCCCTCCAGGGGCGCCCCCGTGAGCCCACCAGCATACCAGGCGCCCCCTCCCCAACCCGCCCCGCCCCACGGGCGGGCAGGCAGGCGCTCGCGCGCCGGCAGGACTGCAAGCCGGCTGGCCTCCGGAGCCCCAGCTGGAGCGCTGGGAAGGGCGCGCAAAGCCCCGCGCCTGCTCCAGCGCCACGCCCCTCATCCCCCGCTCGCCCACCTCCCTCCCGCGCTGGCCGCCCCTCGGGGGATGAGGGGCGTGGCGCTGGAGCGGCGCGGGGCTTTGCGCGCCCTTCCCAGTGCTCCAGCTGGGGCTCCGGAGGGCGGCCGGCTTGCAGCGCCACGCCCCTCATCCCCCGCTCGCCCACCCCCCCTCCCGAGGGGCGGCCAGCGTGGGAGGGAGGTGGGCGGAGAGGCGGCCCACCGGGGGCGCCGAGGGATCGTCGTGCCAGGGTGGCCGATCCCTTTAAGACGGCGCTGGATTCCAGAGAAGCGGACACGGGGCAATGGATTCAAACTACAAGAAAGAAGATTCCACCTAAACATTAGGAAGAACTTCCTGACAGTAAGAGCTGTTCGCAGTGGAATTTGCTGCCAAGGAGTGTGGTGGAGTCTCCTTCTTTGGAGGTCTTTAAGGAGGCTTGACAGCCATCTGTCAGGAATGCTTTGATGGTGTTTCCTGCTTGGCAGGGAGTTGGACTGGATGGCCCTTGGGGTCTCTTCCAACTCTAGGATTCTATGATTCTTCTTTTTGCATACCAGGGAAGTAGTAGGAACCGTTTTCAACCTGAGAGTTACATTCCTTTCTGGGAAACTTTCTGAAGGGCAGTGGTGGGCAGAGACAGAGGTAAAAGTGGGCAGGGCTACTAATGTAAAATATACTTTTGTACTGTAGGCTAGTTTCCACACACACACGTGCCCTTAACCCTCTGTTCTCTGCTTAGGCAAGCAAGAGAAATTATCAGAGTTCAAGGTCGATACTTTAATGGGCAATTGATGCCTGCAGGCCTACCTCCAGGGAGCATTATGAAGGCCAAACAGAGAGGCCTGGAGGTCCACATACAGACCTGGGGCCTGATGTGAACTACATGGATTAAATTAGTTCTAAGTAAACAGTCTCTTTAAATTTATGTTCCACTTTTTGATTGAAATGGTTTTCAACATATTTCAAACACAAACCCACAAGAACACTTAGAAAATATGCATTCCACAGTCACAGTAAAATCACATTCATCAAAGGAGCAGCCACAAAGCAGGAAATAAGCATTTTAAATCATAATTAAATATACTCAAACACATCTAATCTCAGAATGCTTTGCAAGCTAGTCACAGCAAGCTGCCATCAGTTCTGCCACTTCCTTTGGACCAGTCTGTAAGCAGCCCAGAACAACCCAGGAAATCTCTACTGGGTGGCACAACTGAGAATGTTCAATTGCATTTGACTGGAATTTTCCTCCACTCATGTTCACGCCGTCTCCCAGCCTGTTTCCTTGCCCTCAGATCTGGAGTATACCATGAGCTCCATGAAGTGAGATAGCATGCTTAGGAGTGATCGTGTCAATGGCCCAAGCAACACAGGTGTTCCAGAGGTTGGCCAAGACTTCAACAGGAGTGCTGGTCAAATCAGCCAGAAGATCCCCCAGAGCTTGCTGGGAACCCATTGGATCCATCAGCCTCCGAGGGCGGACCATCTTCTGAGGTTCCCCTGTCTCTGCAGAGGGGGAATGTTGCTGAAAGCCTAAATCTCAACAGATATCTCAATGAGAGACTCATTGGAACTTGTTTGTTTGTGTATTGCATTTATATTCCACCTATCCTCCAAGGAGCTCAAGACAGTATATCAGTTCACCATATTTTATCCTTACAACAACCCTGTGAGGTAGGTTAGGCCCAAGGTAACCAACTGAGCTTCGTGACTCGGTGGGGACTGAACCTGGTCATAGTCACAATCTCTAACCACTACACCACACTATTAAATAGTGGGTGGACAGGACATAGCAGATGACACAGTGATTTTCAAGCAGCTCTCCTTATTCTCAGGCTGGAACAGAACTGAACTGAAGGGCTGAGCCAGCCTGCTTATATAGTACTCAGTGGAGCAAATAATGTAGGGCAAAATGTTTCTTATTAATGTCAAATAATATGCAGCGAAATTTCTTTATAATGTCAAATAATATGGAGCGAAAACAGCATTCCGGATAAGTACACTGAGCATTATCCTTTATATGATCCTTTATATGATTGATTAGATGTATATATTCTGTTTTGTTATTCTTTATAGTTATGAACTGAAGAAGATTACACCGAAACAGTGTACTTATCCGGAATGCTGTCTTCGCTGCATATTATTTGACATTATAAAGAAATTTCGCTGCATATTATTTGACATTAATAAGAAACATTTTGCCCTACATTATTTGGTCCAAGTGTTGCCTTTTTCATATCCTGCTTGTAGTTTGCAGCACAGGGGTATCTTTTTTGTATATAGTACTCAGTAACATGCAAAAGTAGCAACTCTCTCTCTAGCTACCCAATCTGTGAACGGCACTCTCAATCCTTCATTTGCATGTGCGGACCTGAGTGAGAACTGCAGCCACGGTAGGCAGAGTGAAACTATATACACAAACACCCCTAGTGGCCTAGGGTGAGAACTATCTCTGGTACTCCTGCAGTCCCTGTGTAGTCTGGGCCATTATAAGACCATTTTGGCCTTTTCCCACCTGGCATAGACTTGACTGACTAGTAGCTACAAAAGTACCAGTAGCTACAAAAGCTGAGGCTGCTGGTGGGGATACTGGGGTGTTGTTGTTGTTGCTGCTGCTGATAATTTATACTGATTTTTCTGTATCTTTATTTTTAGATCTTGGATTTATGTGGAATTTGTTTGATTTGGTTGTGTACTTTTTGATTTGTCACATATTGTTCGCAACCGCTTTTATTGCGTTTGTAAATCTTTTCAGGTTGTAAGCCGCCTTGAGCATGGTGTGAACTATGTTGTTGTTGTTGTTCAGTCGTTCAGTCGTGTCCGACTCTTCGTGACCCCATGGACCAGAGCACGCCAGGCACTCCTGTCTTCCACTGCCTCCCGCAGTTTGGTCAGACTCATGTTGGTAGCTTCGAGAACACTGTCCAACCATCTCGTCCTCTGTCGTCCCCTTCTCCTTGTGCCCTCCATCTTTCCCAACATCAGGGTCTTTTCCAGGGAGTCTTCTCTTCTCATGAGGTGGCCAAAGTACTGGAGCCTCAACTTCAGGATCTGTCCTTCCAGTGAGCACTCAGGGCTGATTTCCTTAAGAATGGATAGGTTTGATCTTCTTGCAGTCCATGGGACTCTCAAGAGTCTCCTCCAGTGTTAACTATAGAAAGGCAGGAAAAGATACACTGATGGTGATGAAACTGAAAAGGGAAAAAACTCAGCTGAGAAGCTGCTGATCCCAGAGACATTTCTTCTTCTTGTATTATTATTATTAATATATATATATATATATATATTATATATATATATATGACACACCCCACCTTCTTCCCTGATGTAACTCAAGGCGGCTTACAGATAAAAACAGAAATCTGTCAAAAACATAGAAAAAGCAATAATTAAAAAAACAAACATTAACATTATTAAAACTATAGACCTATATAAAATCTGTATAAAACATACAAATAATTACAATAAAAACAGCACGGTAAAGGGTAAAGGGACCCCTGACCATTAGGTCCAGTCGTATCCGACTCTGGGGTTGCGGCGCTCATCTCGCTTTACTGGCCGAGGGAGCGGCGTACAGCTTCCGGGTCATGTGGCCAGCATGACAAAGCCGCTTCTGGCGAACCAGAGCAGTGCACGGAAACGCCGTTGACCTTCCCACCTATATAAAATCTGTATAAAACATACAAAAAAAATTCAATAAAAACAGCACGGTATTAAAAGCAGTCAGTTCCCAAAAGCCTTTTGGAGTAAGAAGGCCTTCAGCTTCTCCAAGGAGGGAGATCCAGAGTCTAGGATCAGTCACTAAGTCCCTTTACCGTGTCCCCAATGAAACCAATAAACCTATATCAGTCATGTCCATTAATTTAAGAAGGTCTACTCTTGAATCTGAATAATGTTGGATGCAACCATTGAAATTAATGTGCCTAAATTAGCCATCAATTTCAATGAGCCTGCTCTCAGTCAGACTAATGTTGGATACAACCCTTAAATATTTTAACTGCTTTTTATATTCCACTTTTTCTCCAAGGAGCTCAAGGCAGCATACATTATGCTTCCCTCTTCCATTTATCAGATCCATGCTACATTTCTTCCAGGTTGGGATGCACTCTCTGATTTATACAAGTTCCAGACCCAACACATTTTGGAACAAATCCTTCCTTAGGACATGTTTTAGCAGCAACTCTCACGAAATGCTTGGGGCTATTTGGAATTGCTACTAAAATGTACAGGGGTTTTTTTGTTTCCTTCATACAACTGTTGTGATATCAGTACAAGCCGAGCTGCAAGAAGCGAGGCACCTGACTTAAGAGTCATGTTTCACACTGTGGGAAATCCAACAATCATTCCACACATGTGATGTCATTGTAATTTACATATGTACTTTACTTTCTGTTTTGCATCAGGAGATGCAGACGCTTTTACAGACAGCTCTGAATTATGAGCTGCTACGCAGATATATATATTCTGCTTTATCTACAATAAAGTAGGTTTTAGCCTTACTGGCTTGTGCGTGTTGTTTTTCAAGCTGGGAAACAATCGCATATTACATTGTGCCCCTGGACTCCAGAAGCCAGAGGGCACGGAAGCTTCGTCCGCCTTGGGGTCAGTCTCTCAGCCTGCCCCCGCGGGAAGTTTTCATAACATTGGTAGCAGATTGGCTGGTTTCCGAACATCGGACCTCTGATGACTTCTGCCTGATGTTTGCCGGCAAAGAAAGCAGCCTTAAACAGCGTTCTGGAATTCCGGGGGAGTGCCGTTTCCCGCTGTGAGAAGAAGACGCGTTAATTGGACTGTGAGTAGTACCGGACTGATTTACGAGGCAATAAACCTCAGAAGGCTAGGTTTGTTTGCTTAATTGCTTTCTGAAGTCAGAGAGTAAAAAGCCTGCTTTTTCGCCACAATGGCAAAGGATCAGAAGCAGAACAGCTCCCTGTGTCCATTGCTCACTGATGAAAATTATCAGACATGGCGTATTAAAATGGAAGCTGTGCTTACCAGGCAGAATTTGCTTGATCTAGCCACTAATGCCCCTCCACCTTTCCCAGGCCCTCGATGGCTAAACAGGGACAATCAGGCGAAGGCAACAATTGTTTTGCATCTTGACCAATCTCAGTTAATACACGTCAGGGATTTGGTTCACGCAAATGACTATTGGGATGTTTTGCGAAATGAACATTTAAGGATTGCGGCAGCGAGTTCCATGCTGCATTTCCAACGTCTCACCAACCTAAGGCTAAAGGAGGGAGACAATTTGCGTTCGCATCTTAACCATATGAAAGAATTAAGAAGTGAACTTGCACAACGCAACGTGCAATTAAACGAAGATGTGTTTTGTTTCATGGTTTTGAATAGCCTCCATGCCGGTTATAGTGCTATTGCATCGCAGCTAGGTGCCCTGGATGCTCAAAACTTAACCGTTGCCAGAGTCTTCTCAACTTTGCTAAATGAGCAAGATCGTTGTGCTGCTCAAAATGAGGCTAATGGAAGGGGGAGTGAAGCGTCCTCTACCCCACCTAGTGGTCCAACTGAGCATGTGCAAGCTCTTAAAGTCATACGCTGCACAAACTGTGGAATGAGAGGACACAGTTTCCAGACCTGCAGAAAACCCAAGAAGGGATCTATCCAGAGCCAAAACGCCGGTGGATCTACAGGCAAGGCGCAAGCCAAAGTCTCCAAAGGGCGCACAGTTGCATTGCTTACACAAGGTGTGCAGGAGCAGCATACGGACTTAGCCTGGGTTATTGACTCAGCTGCCAGCCACCACATGACCGCAAACAAGCGTTTATTTAAGACTTTTAAGAAGCTGGACTCCACCGTGTCGCAGGTGAGTGGAACACACCTGAAATCGACTGGAGTTGGAACTGTTTATCTTCAGAGTCTCCAGCTATCTATTAGCAACGTCCTATATGTGCCAGAAATTGCCTACAACCTGCTAAGTGCATCGCAGCTTACCGAGAAGGACTGCGAGCTCAGACTACGCAAAGGACTCTGCACAATTTTTAAGGATGGAGAGTTATCCTTACAGCTCAGAAGAACAAAGATGGACTATTCTTACTGTCTTTTGATTCTACTGACTGTTGTTTTGATGTTGTTGATTCTTATTTTGCAGGTGCTGCTAAGTCCAAGGAGACTACCAAACAGCCACGCAGAGAAAAGGTCACAAGATGTTTCCAGCAGGTTTCTGCTGATGTAATAGGACTTTTGCCACAATCTAGAGGCGGAGCTACCTGTTATTTATTGCTGTCTGACCATTTCTCTAAATTCTCTTGGATTTACACTATGAAAAGTCCGCAGCAAGTCTTGGCCAAGTTCACTGAATTTTGTGCTAAGATAGATTTCATGCATGATGGCAAAATTGAATGTTTGTATACTAATCAATTACCAGTGTTTGATTCACAGGAGTTCAGGAGTTCCTAAGTCAACATTGCATTCGGCACAAAGTTGCTGTAAGCCAATCATCATGGAACAATGATTTGTGTGTTAAAATTAACACAGAATTACGTGAGGGTATGCAGGCGCAATTGCTAAGTGCAAAGCTGTCTGAACAGAATTGGGCTGAAAGCCTATCTGCCTTCACATATGCTTGGGTCAGGAGTGTTCCAAAAGGAATGGAATGCTCACCTTATGAGATACTGTTTCAAAGAAAACCTGTTTGACAGTGGAATTTGCTGCCAAGGAGTGTGGTGGAGTCTCCTTCTTTGGAGGTCTTTAAGCAGAGGCTTGACAGCCATCTGTCAGGAATGCTTTGATGGTGTTTCCTGCTTGGCAGGGGGTTGGACTGGATGGCCCTTGTGGTCTCTTCCAACTCTATGATTCTATGATTCTATAAAACCTTCTGTTAAGCATCTTAAGGTTTTTGGTTCTCAAATGTGGGTGGAATCACTTGAAGGTACAACCATCCAAGGCATCTTTATGGGCTATGAGAAAGGTCAATACAGAGTTCTATTGCCTTCCTCAAACACAGTAATTCTTACTCAGGAGGTAGAACCTACTGTAAAGCCGGAGACACAGATTCTCCAAAGCTTTCCCATTGATGTCAATACATATGAGGATACTGACACCAGCAGTAGCAGTGCAAGCTCAACCACGGCTAGTTCCGACACAGGTGAAACTGTCATTGAGAGAGGAGCTCATGATAGTACCAGGCCATCTACAGAAGATGATGTGCTAGGATCTTTAGAGCCACTGTTTACGATTGGTAAAGTTTCTCCAAAAAGTCCTGTTCAGGAGAAACTCAGCAAAGAAGATCTACATCTTGTGCGTAGATCTGAGAGAGTAACAAAGGGTCAGGCGCCCAAACGCTACTCCAAAGAGTTTGCAATCTCAGCTGTTGCAAATGTAGCTGTAGTTTGCACTCAAGACAGAGACACTCAGGCTCACTTCACAGATGTGAAAAAGCCACAGCAACAGGTTGCAAAGTTCAACACTGTTCCTGCCAACACACACAGAGCAAGTGCTCTGGTCCCCTGGAGAGTTGGTTATCAAAGGCTCCAACTGGTAGAACCAGTCTCAGAGAGTTCCAAGGATGGAACAAAGACAACAGATTCATACTGTGTATATGATAACTGTTTGTTTACTTCTCTTAATGATGCCTTACTTTTCGCCGCTCTCACATTGTCTAATATCGGGGGAGGATGTTGTGATATCAGTACAAGCCGAGCTGCAAGAAGCGAGGCACCTGACTTAAGAGTCATGTTTCACACTGTGGGAAATCCAACAATCATTCCACACATGTGATGTCATTGTAATTTACATATGTACTTTACTTTCTGTTTTGCATCAGGAGATGCAGACGCTTTTACAGACAGCTCTGAATTATGAGCTGCTACGCAGATATATATTCTGCTTTATCTACAATAAAGTAGGTTTTAGCCTTACTGGCTGTGCGTGTTGTTTTTCAAGCTGGGAAACAATCGCATATTACTTTGTGCCCCTGGACTCCAGAAGCCAGAGGGCACGGAAGCTTCGCCCGCCTTTGGGGTCAGTCTCTCAGCCTGCCCCCGCGGGAAGTTTTCATAACAGCAACTCCAAGACTACAAAACCCATGATGCAGTGTGACCAATAGAAATCCATGCATATACTAAAACTACTGTTTGTTCAGTTTCAGGACTACTAGATACTAAACAAACCATATCCAGGGCCTGAAGGTTAGGTACCTTCTTGTAATTAATTAACAATGCTGTTAAAACCAGCAGAATCCAAAGGTTGTGGAGAGATTTTCTGCAGAAACTGAAGGCTTTAGCCTAGAATGATTAAATTCACGGAGGATTCCTCCAGGGGATTTCACACATATTGAATAAATTGAAGTCTTAATATAAGAGAGGCACCCAGTGGATAAAAAGAGCGTGATCATTCACCATCTTGAAGAAAGAAAGAAAGGCATTGTATGATGGAGAAGGAAAATAAAACCTTGATGGAATTTCAGTTATGGAAAGGGGTAAAAAGGATTGTCAAGTCCAGAGGTGGGAAACCTCAGGCTTGTGTTTGAATGTGGCTCTCCAGGTCTCTCTCTCTCTCTCTTTTGGAAGTTCCTCAAGCCATGTTGCTGCTCAGTAGGATACACCACTCACCAGCCTCTAATATACACCCCTTACATACACACGCACTTGGGCTCTCAGGGTCCAAAATGTTGCCCACCCCTGTTTTAAAGCATCCTTTATCGATTATTTTTTATTCATGAGAGTATTTCTAAACTTCCAACTCACACACACACAAAAAAATCCATGGTGGTGTGCATTTGTAGATGCTAGGTAGGTATAATTGGTTTAATTGACTCTGAAATGGGAATGCCTGAGATTCCATTAAAGCTGCAGAAACAGCTCTCTCTGAGCTTTTTGCAGGTTGATAATTAACTGTTGGTTGTTGTCTAAACTGTATACAACCTTTGATCATGTGATGAAGGTATTGAAATTGCAAATTCACCATCTTGGGAAGGGTGGTGACTGGTTCTTTGTCCCCAAGGTTCAGTGGAGTAAGGATGTAAATGAAGTTCTCCAAGTAAACAGCTCCAGTTTATTTTATTTCTAAGATGCTGAGCCTGTGCTGGACAGCAGATTGTATTGATATTTTTGTTGTATCTTTGATGTTTTGGTTTTGAAGAAAATTCTGCAACATTCCTTGCCTGCTCACTTGCCACCTGGCCCAGCCTTCACAGTGGTGGCAGCAGCCCCGGCGCTGGGTCCCTTTGAAAATGGAGTGAGGTGGGGGGGGGAGGAGGGAGGGCAGGCACGATTGGGATCCATGTCAGCTACGTGGCTCCCTTTGACGGGGGGGGGAGAAAGGGATGGCTTGGGAGGAACTGCTCTGGGGGGAGAACTTTTGCCTCCCTTTCCTCCCCCCCCCACTTAAATTCCCTCCTCCCATGACCAGTTAGCTACCTCCTTCCACACGCACACTCCTCCTCCTTCCAATGACAATGCGTAGATCACTGCCAGTTTTTTATACTGGGAGTACAGTTATACCTCTGGATACGTTCGTTGTGGGTTGCGTTCGTCATGGGATACGAACGCGCCGAACCTGTAAATACCGGAACGGGTTACTTCCAAGTTCGGCGATTCACGCATGGCCAAAAATATGCCATGCCATGCACATGCGCAGATGCGGTGCTTCATGTTGCGTTCTGCTCATGTTGCGAACAGGGCTCTGGAACGGATCCCGTTCGCAACCAGAGGTACCACTGTAGATCGCAACATCTTGGAAGTTGGACGTGCCTGCCCTATCGTATTTCTTTCTTTGAAGGCACCTTCACAATACATGCAAATAATCACCCCTTTCCAACAGTTTTAGGCCTATTATTTGCTGGTGTTTAATTTTACTATTTACTATTGGATTCTAATGGATTATTTAATATCGCCTTTGTCGGGATCTTCCCAAGTGTTGCTCATGAGTAACGACAGAGCCTTCAGTTGCTAAGACTATTTATTGTGCATTACTATTTACAGTGTAGAGCTAGTTCAAAACATGACCGCTCAGTCACTTGCAGAATCCGGAAGTGCCCCTCTCCTGTTTGCCGCCCAACACCAAAGTCTCGGCACCCTAAAACGACGTCTGCGGTGCCCCCTGAACCCCCAATGCTGTGCTGGCGCCGGAAGCGGCCGTTCTTCCTCAGATCCTCTCTGGCTGGCGGTGCTGGGTCTTTGCCCAGAGTCTCCAAGCCTTCGCAGCTCCCCTCCCTTGGAGAGAGCTCAGGCGAGAGGCTAGAAGAGGAGGAGGAGTCTGTCGACAGAAGCGGCTGGGGTTCCCTGTAGCGTAGAGAGCCCTCCCCTCGCGAAGAGCTGCTCTCCCAGTCCTCCTCTCGAGCAGGACCTCCAACCAGCCCCTCCTCTCGAGTAGTCCTCCTGTCCCTCTCTTCCTTGAGAGGAGGACCTCTCTCCTATTGTTCCCCCCAAGGAATACCCTTGCCCTGGCTCTCCTCCCGAGTAGGGCCTCCCATCTCCCTCTCCTCACGAGGAGCTGGGCAATCCCTAACAGCTTTATTTGATATAAGTTGTTTATTTTAAAGTTATTTTGACTTTTTATATAGGATCTGATTGTTACTATTAATATTTAATGTTTTATTTTTATTCAGTGTTTTTTTCTTTAAAAAAAAAAGTTTAGGGGACTCTCATTTTGACTCAAGAAAATCACCGTTTTATAGACCGCCATTAGGGCTAGCAATGGAACTGACAATTCACCGTGCTAGAGAAGAAACTTTTCACAAAATGTTTAGGGGTATTCGTACCCCTGCATCCACCCAGGAAAAAAAACACAATGTTTTTATTTTTATTTGTGTTGGAAGCTGTCCTGAGTGGCTGAGACAACCCAACCAGAGACCAGAGGGAAGAAGCGGTGGAGGAGGATTGGAAGAAATTTTTTTTTTTTTTTTATAAAAATTTATTGGCATTTTTACTTATAACAACATACAACCTTAACCACACCTACATTTATACACATACAAAACAAATACAATTACACATCTAATACAGAAATTGCCATGATTTTTCTTCTTAATTAAACTTCTCAAAAAAAAAATTTCTTTTTCCAATCTTGACAGTTGACTTCCCCTGCCTTTTCACCTTCGAGTTTATATCCATAATCTACTTTTTTAACCTCTTCATTTAAAAAATTAAACTTAATTATATATATAAAGTAAAACATTCATCTTAATCTTCATCTTAATCTTAATCATCTTAATCCTTAAACTTAAACCTCTTAAATTGACTTTATTTATACTACATCCTCATAGATCCTCTCAAATCATCCTCATCAAATCTATCTCTTCTATCCTTTAAATTGCTGCTAATAACATAAAAACTTGAAATATCTCCTTTCATGTTCAAACAAATAATAAAACAAACTGTTGTTGACAGTGCTTGCCCTCCGATTTCAAAATACCATAACAGTATTAAATTTTACTTAATACTTCACCCCACACCCCCTCTGTCCATTTTTCTTCTCCTGATGACATCAGCACTGAACTTCCATGCAGCTTCCCTCTCCAAACGTCCACAGATCCAGGCACAGTCCAAAACTCTCCTTGCCACGAGCTCCGAGGAATCCATCTCTTCCTTTCTCAGCTTCTCCGGTTCTTTATAACATTCCTTTTCTTCTTGTGAATACCTTAATTCTCTGTCCCTGGCCCCCGAGCTCACACCTCGGGGACTGGATATAACAAATCTTGACATCGCCTTGGGGCTGCCACCCCCAAAAAGCGAATTTCTACTCCGAAGTTGCTCACACATTTCTTCCCATCTTTCCATCCACCCTCTCAGCTCTTTGGCAAGATTTTCTTCCAAAGTGTCAAAAATTTGGTAAGCCTCCTCTGTGGGCAGTTGGTTCCCTTTCAGACCCCCACACAAGACTTTGACTTTTCTCCAAAGTAATTCCACATTCAGGGCAGTGAGCCTTTGTTCATCTGTTAGTCCGGAGTTCAATACCAGTTCAAGGACGAAACCCAACATACTGGCAGAGGAGGAGGAAGTGGGTATCATATTTCTTCTCCTGTCTCTTTGTTCGTCGCCATTTTCCTGATCTGGAGCGCAAACACCGCAACTTTAAATGGAGATATTTTCCGCTAGTTAGCTTCCCAAGAAAAAAGTTTGCCCGTCTCTTGTATCAATTTTAAATAGTTTGTAACCAGTTCTGTGGCAGCAATCCCTCAAATTGGTTAATTTCTTAGGCTCGAAGGGAAACAGGCAGGCTGCCTTTCTCCTTCCCCCCGGATCGTTCCAAAAACGCGATTCCTGCCAAGATTTTTTACTCACGACCACCGGGTTCCTTTAGCTCCATTCTTCACAGGTAGAACTTAGACGCTCACCGCGGGCTTTGCCGCCGCATTTGCATCCCGGTTGAGGCATATCCCCGTAAGCCCGGCTCCGTTGTCCCTTCACCCCCGCTCCCCCTTTACAGGGGGGGCAAGGGAAGGGTTCGGAGCCTCCGCGGGCACAGCCGGGGAGCCCAGGGTGCGGGACGCTCTTCCCGCACCCCAACCGGAGCCGCGCGCTGCGGTAGCGCGACTCCTAACCCCCGGGATGGACAAGGCGCTTCGGACCCGAAGCAGCCTTCGACCACCCGGCGATGGCGTCGCCGCCGGAAGTCCGGATTGGAAGAAATTTAAAGACTATTTGAAACAGCATTTGAGAATGAAATCAGAGGACATATAAGGTTACAGTTATGAAATTAGTTAGTTTAAGATAGGAAATAAGAATTAGATATTAGTATTTTATGTTTATAAGGATTAAGATTAGATGAGAATGATGATTATACAATGTTATGAAATTACTAAAGAGGATTTGCAATGAACGCAGAAAGAGAGGATGTGAGGAGGTCCCCAAATAATGTTAGTAATATTATAAGGATAGTTAAATAAGTGTTTGTTAAGATTTTTAGTTTTGTTTTTTGGTGTATTTTTGTATTTGTATTTTTGTTTTTTGTGGTTTTTGTAGTGTTTTGCTGTATTTTGTGTTTGTTGTATTATCAAAATTTAATAAATTCTTAGGGGAAAAAGAGAGACAACCCAACCAGATGGGTGGTGTATTATTAATAACAATAATAGTTATTGTTATTGGGTCATTTGGATTTTTGAGTGAATGATGTGGGTGCCACCTCCTCCCCTGGGTCAGTGATCCTCACATAGAGACTCAGAAAAAGAGATAAAGTTTACCCACACACACCTTCCCAAAATATCTGGGCAAAAGTCAGATTCAACAGAATCAATCTGAACCTTGAAAGGCACATAGAGCTGAAAAGGAAGTGGGAAAGAGAGTCGATTTTCCAGCTTCCTCCTCAGCTCTGTTTACACTTCAAGGGAGGTAAAGTTAGCCAGCCTCATTACCAAGGGAACACTGAGGGGGACTCAGTTGCTTTGTAGGCGCTGGGAGAAGGCACAACGGTGATCCTTGCCTGAGCGCCACATCTTTATCAACAAGTGCCAAGCTCTAAACTAGAGGAAGCCAAGAGTCTCCTCCCAAGAGTCTCCTCCAGCACCATAATTCAAAAGCATCAATTCTTCGGCGATCAGTCTTCTTTATGGTCCAGCTCTCACTTCCATACATTACTACTGGGAAAACCATAGCTTTAACTATACGGACCTTTGTCGGCAAGGTGATGTCTCTGCTTTTTAAGATGCTGTCTAGGTTTGTCATTGCTTTCCTCCCAAGAAGCAGGCGTCTTTTAATTTCGTGACTGCTGTCACCATCTGCAGTGATCATGGAGCCCATCATAGCACCTTCTTTTTTGCTCTTAAAAATATAGCAACCCTATTTTAGGTCAAACAATATAAATGGCTCAAGGAACAAGATACCCAGGGTTGGTACTCCACCTCCTCTTTTTATATATAAATTTGGAACCCTTTGTCTCGAAGTTTTGGGGTCTGTTGCAAAGCACAGTAACTTTATTCTGTTAGAGGAAGGATTTGTCTGCTTTCCCTTTTCATGCTGTTCTGCTGATGAGTTTATGATGTTGTATCTGTAGGCATGGATGCCGACTGAATAATCAGTTTGGGGCAAAAAAAGGAAAAGGAAAAAAAACACAGTTGACACAACCTTATCTCTTTCTGTGGCATTGCTGTAATCAACTGGGAAACCCACTGTGTTTAAAAAACAAAAGAAACGGGGGAACTATGACAAGGGAGGTGTCAATCTGCAAAATGTACTGGGAAGACTGGACATTTTCTGGTTATGCAGGCTCATTTTGCATTTAGCCAAGCTTAGCCAAGCATGTACAACAAAGATTATGTAATGATGTGTTCTCTCTCTCTCTCTACCAGCACTTCCTTGCTCTATCTATCTATCTATCATCTATCTATCTATCTATCTATCTATCTATCATCTATCTATCATCTATCTATCATCTATCTCTCCCTGTCCTCTTGCCTTGTTCGTCAACAGAAATTCAAATCGTAGGCTCCTCTCTGAAAGGACGCAAAGCTTTCTTTGCCAGTTATCGTTCCAACATCATATTGTAACACCTGTAAAACAACTCCAACAAAACCTGGGGAGAAGAAGAAAAAATAAGCTCCAGTAATTAGGGGGGAATGAGGCGGGGTGGGGTGGGAAGGAAAAGCCTGCGACAGTCAAAAACACCCAGAACTTTTATTTCTTCATGAGTAGTTGTGGCCTGTGATGCGTGGCGAGCAGGCATTAAATTCTCACTCAACTCAAAGGCAAACCATTATTCTGTAATTTTGTATGTAAATAAGATGTATTAGGAAGCCGCTCAAGCAATTAATTAAACAGCTGTTACAGAATAAGTGATAAAGGAAACAGGGGGATGAATATGCAGAATTTCATTTGCCCTGCCATCAATATTCATTTTTTTTATTTTTTTATTTTAGTTCTGGTTGTGTTGGATGCTGTTGAACATCAAGAAATGCCAAACAGGATTGTCATCGCATTGAGCGGCTTTATTTCTCCGGGTTGTCAGAGGACGTGTCTGCCATTCTGCGATGGCAGCAAGACTGAATGGCATTGTGCAACACGGCATGGTTGCCCAGGTGGTCTAGTTGCACAGGTTTGAACATTCCTGCTATACATTCCCTTTAAATTCTGTTGTTAAAGGAGAAATCTGACACCAGGGACACCAGCCAGGAATGCCAGAGCAAAACAGCAGCCAGCAGGCTTGGTCTTCATTGAAGACTGTTGCGACAGGGCTCTCACCCGCCACCAGGTGGAACAAAATGGCAGCCCCGAACAAGAAGAGACCCCAACTTTTATTAGTTACTAATCTCCCAAGCTACACCCCCAAAACTACATCATTACTACATCACAGATACATCACAAACTGGGAGGGTCAGAGGAGGTAACCTGAGTGTTCTGACATCCTGTGTCATCCCTCCTTGAACCCCTCCCAGGCACACATTTCTGCAAAACAAAAGAGTGTTCAAGGCTTCCTGCCCTGCCCAAGAGGGTCATTCACCGTTCTTTGTTCCAGTCCGAGTTGAATCCATTTCCAGGTGGTGGGTCCTTTGTGAGGGAAATGTCCCATAGTATGGCAGCTTTGGGTGGGTACATCCCCCTGGCAGGGCACCGCTGTGGAGTGCTGGTACGCATAGGGGATTATGGCTGCATTGTGAGCACACCAGGCCTCCCCCCTTAATATGGTGCAGAACAAAAGTAGAACAGTTTAGATCTGACATACAGTTGAATTTATAAGAATTTATAACAGAAACACTATAGAGAACGAAATATTTTCACTCAAGTGCCAGTGTGGTGTAGTGGTTAAGAGCGGTAGACTCGTAATCTGGGGAACCAGGTTCGTGTCTCCACTCCTCCATGCAGCTGCTGGGTGACCTTGGGCTAGTCACACTTCTTTGAAGTCTCTCAGCCCCACTCACCTCACAGAGTGTTTGTTGTGGGGGAGGAAGGGAAAGGAGAATGTTAGCCGCTTTGAGACTCCTTCGGGTAGTGAAAAGCAGGATATCAAATCCAAACTCTTCTTCTTCAGTGTGTGTGTGTGTGTGTGTGTGTGTGTGTGTGAGAGAGAGAGAGAGAGAGAGAGAGAGAGAGAGAGAGAGTCGTGCTTGTGGAACTGGGTGGTTTGAGGAAATTCCTGTAACACTGTGAGGGTTCAGCATTCCAGATTTGAGCACAAGTTTTAGAATGCCATGTACAAATTTGTGAACTGTTTGGTATCAGATTTGCTTTTGACTCCAGCTTGCATCATGGAACACCATTCATGCTCAGTTTCAGTTCGACCGGTCCAATTTTTATACGCCAAAGTAAGGTGCTGTTCTAAGAATGCTACAAGCTGCCCTACACCAGATCAGACTAGACTGCTTCTCCACCTAAGACCTGGATGGCAGGCAGGATCATTATCCCCCACCATACACACACAGGACACATTTGACAGGAGGGTGGGGCCATGTATCTGTCAATCACCTGACATCATAGTGACATCAGGTGACACATTTTCCCCCCATACAGGAACTTTTCAGGGCTTGTATGAAAAGCCTAATGATAAGCCAACTGTCAGGATGTGAATAGCCCCTTGTGCTGTGCCTTGCAAGCCCCAACAAACAGCCCTATGCAGGATATTTTGCAAGCCCTGGCGATCAGCTGTTTGTTGGGGCTTGCAAAACTCTGTATATGGGGCTTTGAAGGTGCTGCTGATCAGCTGCAAACTGACGTTGGCCCAGCCACATATTTCCCTGCCCTACACCTGACATCATATCTAACCAGGCACACATGATGCCAGGTGTAGGATAGGTGGGCATGGCTGAAATGGACTTCTGGGTCAAGTGGAGGGTTCCCATCCCTGACATCGCCAGTGCTGGTAACTCTGGCAGCAGTTCTCCAGGGTCTTTGGCAGGGAAGGGTCTTCCCTTCACCTGCTGTGTGATCCTTTCAGTTGGAGATTCAAGAGATTTAACCTAGGTACTTCTGCATGCAAAGCACAAGCTCTACTACTGAGCTGTGTTCCATACGTAGGTGGGTGGGTGGAAGAGGTAGAACAAACCTTGGAACTCCCATTGGCTTCAGCCAGGGGGTGCACTCACTCTCCTCCTGCTCTTTTCCCTGAACAAAGAAAGACACAGAGCTGCTTCCTTCTCCCCTCCCCACACTTTGATGTACTCCTTTCCAGGCACACCCACTTAGCCTGCTTCACAAAATGCTTGCTTGCAAAAGGCTCTTACTCTATGTAGACCAGGTGTGGGAGTGAAGTTGTAACTAACCAAGGAAGATGTGCCAAACAAGTGCCAAGCTGAAAGCATGTGCTTGAAGCTATTGTTCAGTATTCCACCTGTATTTTCCTTACTGCTGCTTGGATAAATGCATGAATCTGACCTTTGGAACATATTGTAAGTAAAGCTTTTTAAACTTACTTAATAGTGTGTGCTCTATTCATTGCAACAGAGGTAGAAAGAGGGGAACACTATGCAACTAAATGTGATATGAAAATGGTTTAATAGCCTAATTTCCCACATATACTGCTGCTTGACTTCTGTGAGTTTAAACTCTGCTTCTGGGGGCTCTCTCCTGTTGGAGTGAGTTTTGCTCTGTGTTTTGAAGCCTAGCTCCCAGCCAATTCTTTAGTTACTTACCCCACATATGTGGGTCACAGGGATTCATATTTTCTTTCCACACCAGGGGTGTAGAACTTCAGGTCCAGGGGTCGCAAAACCGCAACCCCACTCACCACTGGAATATGGCCCCTGAAAGAGGGAATGAGGCCCTTGGGATAAAAAGGTACTCCAATCCTGATATAAGCTACTGTCCATGTTGAGGAGGCCTTGCTGTGGCTCAAGGGTCTGGCATCTCCCCATCTACTGAGCCTTCCATTTTCTTCTGCGCCCCCAAGGCTTTGAAGCCATGTGTTTCTCTGTTCTATATATTTTATTTGCTTAGCCATATTGACTTGCATCCAGTACTATCACCCCCAGCCATTTTGTACTTGCAACACTTTTATCAAGATTGGAGTACCAGCACCTTGTTTTTTTACTACCCCTACCCCCCAAAAAAAATAATTCACTGGTTTTATCCAAAAAAGGGCCATATTTCCCAACATGCCCTGTTGCATTTGAGCTTTCGTGTGATGTAAAAATCACTTAGAAAAATAGAGTGGAATATGGCACAAGTTTAACATTCATTTCTGTGTTATTTGCTGCCAAACAACAAACGGTACATTTATGAAGGTGCCATGAGACCCTTTGGCAGTGTTTCTTTTTTTTTTTCCTTTTTCGGTGGGGGGGGGGTTGTCTGGAACAGACTAACATGGCTGCCATCATTTGAAAAAGTTCCAGCTTCACCTTTCCCCCATTGTTTTACTATCTCCTTTTCTTGTTTCACCTCCTCCTCCTTTTGCCATTAAGGGAGAAAGAAATGCCATTGTGGGGAGACAACCAGAAAGGAAAGGAACAGTACACAGGTATTTCTTTGCAAAGGGCATCCCCACACCTTTGAGGGGAAAAATCCAAGAACCCTGTTTGTACAGAACTGATGTACTTGCTACCAGGACAAAAGAAAACGGAGCATGCATTCCACACACAAAGAAGCACAGGAAGGGAATGTTTTTTTTCCTGTCTTGCCCCCCAGGGTGATCTTTCAGGCTTTCGCACCACACTGTAATGAGCCCCCAACCTATTGAAAATAACAAGAATCCTGCCTATCCTATGAAAGAGATCGGAACCATGAAGAGATAAAGGATTGTTCTGGCTATTTGCATCATTCCTCTTTCCAAGGGCTTAACAATAGCGAGAGGTTAACTGTCTCGAACTGTGGCTCATTCAGAAACAACAGCTGCTTCTCAAAGGCGGTTCTGCATGTGTCACAGTTGTTTGGCAAACAAACAGCTTTTATTTCCCCTTCCCTAAGTGAATTTGCATCTTAGAGGGTTTTTTTTTTAATTATTCTTCTTTTCAACCACCCAGCAATTTCTGACTTACAGTAAAATGCTGGTCAGACTCCACTGGGTGGCCCAATGGTTGATGATATCACCATTGGGGTGGGGCACTTGATGGCTTTCTGAAGGGTAAGGAGAGGGAGAGATCGAGAAGGAGGGAAGGAAAACAATAATAGAAAGCAAAGAAAATGGGGAAAGAAAGAGAAGAGAAAGGAAGAAAAGGAGAGAAAGAGAATGAAGAAAAAGGAATGAAGGAATATGGAAACAAGAAAAGTAGGAGTTGGGGGGGAGAGGAGAAAGATAAAATAACATGAACAGAAGAGGATAGGGAGGAAGGATGGATCAGGGGCATATTTTTAGGCTCCTGTGTTGTTGTTTTCCTTTTCAGGTGATGTAAAAAAACAGCCTAGTGGACCAAATTAGTGCCCCACATCTGCCTGAGCTGGAGGCCTTCAAGTAGAGGCTGTGTGCTCTAGCTGTGGATTTCCCACACTGAGGAAGAAGCTGGTGGATTAGGCACCCTTTCTGAGTGTGCACATAGACCCAACAGGGACATGGCTGCAGCTTCTTACTTACCACACATTTAAAGCCCACTTAAAGCGCGTGACTTCTCTCAAAGAATCCTCAGAACTGTAGCTCAGTGAGGGGTAAGCTGCATTTCCTAATATACTTTGGGGGAAGCCATGTGCTTTGAGTGCATAGTGCGTACACAGCATAACTTCTTGACTTTTTTGTTCCCACAAAACATCTGACAGTTGATTAAGCCTCTCTTTTTTAAAAAAAGAAAAGAAAATGAAAAGGGGGTGGGGACGAGATTTGGTGTTTTTATTCTTCACCTTGTTTCCAACTCCGGACTATTACTCCCCCAGCTGTCCTCGATATGGCAGATTTAATGACTGCAAATGAGAGGCATTTATCTCTGAAATAACTGTTGTGCTTTAAAAAAAAATAAAAAAAACCCAAAATCAATAAATTCATTACCCACACACCGACAGTATTACTTGGGAGGAAAAAAAGGCTCGTGCTGTTCTCCAATGATTGCCAGACAGCGAAATTTTAGCATCTGAGGGGCTCTCGGAGTGCAACATTTTCCAGCATTTATCTGTAATTACCTTGGCCTAGAATGGGTAGGCTGCTTTTTGCAAATGCCAAAGCTAAATGCATCCAAGCAGCCTGGTGTCCCGTCCCTCCCACCTACCTACCTACACATCCCGCTTCCCCTGCTCAAAACTCAGTGATAGAGCTTTTCTTGGGGAAATGATGGCAGGGGAAAGTGTTGCATCCATTCATACGTAATGGGATAATGCCTATATTAGGACTGACAGGGCAGTCAGGGAAATGTGCAACAGCTCTTAAGTGCATCAAAACTCCCTATCACAGTATCAGAAGAGCCTCCTGGATCTGACCATCTAGTCAACATGTGGGGAGCCTCATGCCCCAGCAGCTAAACGTGGCCCTTCCAAGCCTCTTTTGTCTGGCCCTCAGGACTCTCCCCAGGTCACACCGCTGCCAATGCCATACATACAACAATGTAGATTTTTGTAAGCCTGCCTGTAAACAGGAAAAAGCTAAACAATTGGGCCAAGTTTCATAGTCAAGCACAGGTGCCAAATGTGGCCCCCAGGGCTCTCTATCAGGTCGTTGGGACTTAGCCCAGGCCACACCTCACTGGCCTTGCTCCAGCCCATCCTTGAATTATTTTACCTGTGATAATTCCTCTTTTTCCTGATTGGAGAGAGGTGTGTGTAGAAACCTCTGGATTATAGAATCATAGAGTTGAAAGAGACCACAAGGGCCATCCAGTCCAACCCCCGGCCAAGCAGGAAACACCATCAAAGCATTCCTGACAGATGGCTGTCAAGCCTCTGCTTAAAGACCTCCAAAGAAGGAGACTCCACCACACTCCTTGGTAGCAAATTCCACTGTCCGAACAGCTCTTACTGTCAGGAAGTTCTTCCTAATGTTTAGGTGGAATCTTCTTTCTTGTAGTTTGAATCCATTGCCCCGTGTCGCTTCTCTGGAGCAGCAGAAAACAACCTTTCTCCCTCCTCTATATGACATCCTTTGATATATTTGAACATGGCTATCATATCACCCCTTAACCTTCTCTTCTCCAGGCTAAACATACCCAGCTCCCTAAGCCGTTCCTCATAAGGCATCGTTTCCAGGCCTTTGACCATTTTGGTTGCCCTCCTCTGGACACGTTCCAGCTTGTCAGTATCCTTCTTGAACTGTGGTGCCCAGAACTGGACACAGTATTCCAGGTGAGGTCTGACCAGAGCGGAATACAGTGGTACTATTACTTCCCTTGATCTAGATGCTATACTCCTATTGATGCAGCCCAGAATTGCATTGGCTTTTTTAGCTGCTGCATCACACTGTTGACTCATGTCAAGTTTATGGTCTACCAAGACTCCTAGATCCTTTTCACATGTACTACTCTCAAGCCAGGTGTCACCCATCCTGTAATTGTGCCTTTCATTATGTAGTCATCTGTACAAAGGCAAGTCTCATGTCTGTTGCTCCATTCATTTGTGCCTCTGGCCAGGTCCACAACTGGAACATGGCCCCCAGAAGGTGGTCTGTGGGTAAATGTGGCCTTCCGACTGGAAAAGGTTCCCCACTCCGACCTAGTTTACCATCCAGGCTGCCATGTGGTCGGTTTGTCTGAGTATTGCAGTCCATGCATTGACAACCTCAAGCCTGGATTTCTGAAATTTGCTGTATGTAGGGCTGTCTTTGGCCCAGTTTGGAAGCTGCAGCCAGTGCAGAATGCAGCTGCCAGGTTGTTGTAGGGGGCATCTGGCTAAGTATATGTGGCACCATTGTTAAAACATCTGCACACTGACTGCCCATCAACTACCAAGCCAGCTTCAATCTCCTGGTATTAATTTCCAAATCCCTGAACAATTTAGGTCCAGGGTACCCTCAATGATCACCTGAACCCTTATATCCCATCTTGATCAGTGATATCTGCAGGAGCATCGCTGGTTGTCCCACAAGTTGGTGAGGCTAAATGAACATCAACACAAAACTGAACTTTCGGGTACCTTCTATTTTAACCATTAAGCATTTACTGGAAACTTTTTCTATGCCACCGGGCTTACACAGACAATTAAGAAAATGTCCTCTGCAATAGCAGATGATCTGTGATTTTTTAAAAAGTCATGCATGTGTTGTTTTTTTAAGTGTATATAGTTGTAAACCATTTTGATTGGGGTTTTTTTTATGAAATTGTGACATGCTACTATTTTTAATAAATAAATAAATTGATTATCTTCAGACAGTGCCATCCCAACCAAAGGAAAAAGTGAGGCAGACAAGTAGATGATAAAAAAACTGCACCCGCCGCCACCCCAGTCATTCCTTCTTCCCTAGCATGAATAAAACCAGGCTGCACAGGCAATTTCTCATGGGCAAATGCAGGAAAGAAGAAATAAAGAGGAGGAGGAGGAGAAGAAGAAGAAGAGAAGAAGAAGAAGAAGAAGAAGAGGAGAGGAGGAGGAGGAGGAGGAGGAGTTTGGATTTGATATCCTGCTTTATCACTACCCGAAGGAGTCTCAAAGCGGCTAACATTCTCCTTTCCCTTCCTCCCCCACAACAAACACTCTGTGAGGTGAGTGGGGCTGAGAGACTTCAAAGAAGTGTGACTAGCCCAAGGTCACCCAGCAGCTGCATGTGGAGGAGCGGGGAATCAAACACAGTTCACCAGATTACGAGTCCACCGCTCTTAACCACTACACCATGCTGGCAGTGTACATAAATTCATAGGACCTAGTGTATGTTATATATATATAAAATTATCTCTGGGCCCTGACCCACTCTTGTTCATCATTGTAGAACTTTGCTGCTGCTGCTGCTGCTGCTAGCCATCTCCAACCAACACACATAGGCTTCTCAAGTTTCAACTTCCTGCTGTGACAGCTCTGCAGCTCATGTTTAAAGAGATGAGTAGCTTATCTCACACTAATGGAAAAAATACCAGCCTTCTCTGACACTTTTGCCAGAGTGCAGCCCTTTTGCCTAAGGTAAACTTCCCATTACTGTATTTTAAATGCAAAAAACAGCATTTTATGTACATTAAGCTTATACCTTTGAGAGGAGAGACTCCTGTCTGAAATCTTGGAGAGCCACTGCCGGCCAGTGCTGGCAATGACAAGCTGAGTGAGCTAGTGGTCTTGACTATGTGTAAGGCAGCTTCTTGATGCCTGTCTGGAGAGGAAAAGATGCAGGACTGCTGATCCCAGCAGCACTTTTCTGCATCTTCTCCGCCACTTGCCTATGCTGGCTGCACCTTTGAGCAAAGGCTGAATAAAGAGCCCAAGACTTGGGGAGATGTGTAGCCGTTGGCACAAACCGAGGAGCCAAGAAGGCGGAAGACATTACGCATAAATGCATACATCTCCCTCCATTTTTATTTGCCCTGCAAATGGAGTTGAGTCAGTCTCTCTGTCGGGAAGACCAATGCAAGAGACGTGATGAATAAGGCTTACATCCAAAATGCTGCTGTCATTTTCTATCCCTGTAGCTTGAAGAATAATGGCTTGTTATTTCTTATTAAGTCGATTGTAATTCATTCCCCTGCAGGGCCAGACAGAGCTGTATGTGCTCCTCTCATCACTCGGGGATGGGGGTGCGGAAGCAGGCACCAAGTCTCTCCAGTTGGGACAAAGTCTGTTCTGCAAAAAGTCAAGAAGTTATGCTGTGTGCACACTATACATTCAAAGGAGTCTATTCCACTGTCAAACAGCTCAGAAAGTTCTTCCTACTGTTCAGTCAGAATCTTCTTCCTTGTGATTTGACTCCATTGGTTTGTGTCCTACCTTCTGGGGCAGACCAACACAGCTACCTACCTGTAACTAGTTTATTTCTGAACTTCCCAATGCCCAAACTTTGCCACCGTCACTAACCAACAGAGTTAGGAGGAAGTAATTCCCAGTCTCAACAAATTAATACCCCCACACTTAGGGATGAGAGATGAATTCAATTCAGTTCTCATTTAAAGGCGTTTCACATTATACAAACCAAAGAACAGCCATCCTTTGAAATCCACACTTCTCAAAATTTTGCAATGCCATTTCTCAGCCAAATGATGTGCACTAAAAAAGCATGCATGGGTGAAAATCAGTGTGCATAAAATGCATGTATTTGTGAAAACAACACACAAATATACATTATATTTGGGGCAGTGTATTTGCAAAATTGTGCATATTGCAAAATTTCATGCACAGATTCCTATATTAGGAAAATGCATGTATTTGTGAAAACAACACACAAATATACATTATATTTGGGGCAGTGTATTTGCAAAATTGTGCATATTGCAAAATTTCATGCACAGATTCCTATATTAGGAAAAATTCACACTAAAATGCAGTTGAATTTTCATGAGGTTTGCTTCTTTTTTAAAAATGCAAACTGATGCAGAGAGCTGAAGGCAGCCAAAATGAGAAACTGGGAGAAGCCAGGAAGGCCAACTTATTTTTGTGTAAACTCTTTGAACAGTTTTTAATTCTGAATGTTTAATTGCTGTAACATACTCTGGGATCTGCTGGTGAAGAGCAAGTAATAAATTATAACAACAATTAATTGATAGATTTGCCTATCCCCAGCCACATGCACCTAAAAAGCTTTCGATTAAGGGTCACAGATGTAACAGACAAATTTGGTGAGCCTTTTGCATGTGGCCCGCATTTGATTGCATCAGTTTTAACACTGCTGGTGTTTACTGCAGGGGGAGGGGTGCTTTGTTTGGGCTGTGTATGTAAGAGAGATGCTCAGCCTGTCATTGTGTTCCATCTACTATTTATACAATGAATCTGTAATGTAATTTCATGAGGAAGTGTGATGCACCAAAAGAGAGTCCATAGGAGGAGTATGTTGCAGCTTTCACCCTAATCCATATGAAACAGTGTTTAGGTATCAGACTGGTAAACATGGGGGAGAAGGGGAGAGCCTTTCATCAGAAGGTCTGACACTAATCTAAAAGAGAAGACAAAATTAAAAATTAAAAAATTCCAGTAGCACCTTACAGACCAACTAAGTTTGTTCTTGGTATGAGCTTTCGTGTGCATGCACACTTCTTCAGATCTGAACAAACTAGTTGGTTCTAAGGTGCAAAGGATTTCAGAAATAGACTGGAAAGAGAAGTTGCTGAATTGCAACTCATTACCAAACTTAAAACCATGGAGAGACCTGGTCTGAACAAAGACATTGGATTCTTATCTCATTATACATGACAAAGCTATCTTTAGCCATCTCACCCCTTGCCTTTTCCTGTAAGACCAATTGCAGTCGTTAACAGTCGTCAACAGGTTTTCCACACCTATCAGCCAATCACCCATTCCCACCACCCTTCTGAGTAATACCCCTCCCTCTCTCACTATATATAAGGGTCTGGTGACTTCTGTTTCAGTGTATCTGAAGAAGTGTGCATGCACACAAAAGCTCATACCAAGAACAAACTTAGTTGGTCTCTAAGGTGCTACTGGAAGGATTTTTTTTATTTTTTTATTTTGTTTTGACTATGGCAGACCAACACGGCTACCTACCTGTAACTAAAAGAGAAGGTGAGGGACTTCTGGGAGAGGAATATGGCTAGCTGGGCTTGCTTCTGCTGACTCCTGTCTGCAGAGAAATATGTGATGATTGATATGACCAAAGTGGAAAGCCTGGTCATCAGAACTCCCTCTTGATTTAGGGGAGGGCAAGGTCAAAACCCCCAAATGCTCAGAAGTAGATGTTTCTTCTCGCCCGAGGCTGTTTTTTTTTGGGGGGGGGTCGGGGAGATTGGGCTCAAGCAGGGAAAAGGCATCGACCATGTATCATATAAAAGCTCTTAATTAGAGCATCAGGTCAGCACACACTCTCTCTTTTAAATTTTTTTATCAAGATTATAATTAGGGAAGAATTGGATTTTCTATCTGTCAGTTAAGTAATACTCAGAAGATAAGCAAACTGCCAGAGGATGTACAACTGTTTGCTAATTTACAGGCCAGAGACTAAAGCTAGAAGCTTTGTTTATCTATGGAGAACTTTAAAAGGTTAGGAACTGATAAGTTCAGCTGATAAGTAGATCTAAATGGGTGTTAATGGCTCATTTATAACACTTGTAAAACTCTGTCTGAGATGTGTGTGAAAGGGAAGCTTGGCTTCATCTGAAAAGAACGTGTAAACAAGAGATGTCCTGGAAGGAAGATATCCAAGGAAAATACCAATAGAGACATGATGAGAGGAAGATGAATACAGCACTGGTTTTTGTCATTTTAAAGCAAATGTTGTACCAACAGTGTTTGGTATTGGACAGAATTTCAAGAGAAATCGCCCTGGAAGTGTCCTGGATGGGAGGCTCTGGGGAGCCTGCAGAATCCACAGAACAAGCAGGATCCTCAAAAAAGCTGGAGAGCAAACAGGAGCAACAGGAGATATTCTTCAAATATCTAAAGGGCTGGGTAGGATTCAAACCAATGGCTTCAAGTTACAAGAAAGGAGATTCTGACTAAACATCAGGAAGAAACTTTCTGACAGTAAAAGTACCTGAGGTACTATTTCTGGGTTAGCAGAGTCTGTAACCTGAAGCGTGTGTAACCCGAGGTACCACTGTGTATTGTGGGATATATCTAGAAAGAACAGTCAAGTTCAACATTTCCTGTTTGCTAGAATGGTCACACCGATGAATGTGTGGGGGGTATGTGTGAGAAACTGGGAAAAAGTAATTTTTAAAAATAAACTTATTGAAGCTCCTCTCCTGAGAGGTGGGCGGGGCTTCCTGGGTCCCAGATGCCACCCTCCTTGCCTTGGGACCTTTGCCCTGCCCCCAACCCAGCTGGCCAATCGGCTGGTTGATGATGCAGAGGCTGACTTCCTTAGCCCCCTCCCCCCCCCCCCCAGCAGCATTTAGGGTTTTTGGGCCGCTGCGACAGCCTGCCAAGGAAGCAGCTGCCTGCAGAGGCAGAGGCCTGCGGAGTTCCCGGAGGCCGAGGCGGCTGCCAACAGCGGTTGGGCTATGGGGCACGCGGGCACCACAGATGACCTCTTGGGCTGCTACTTATGCTCACAATTTTCAGTAAATAAACCAGAAAACAACACTTGCGACTGTATCTTATTTTCCATTCTTTTAATAATTTCAATGGGGGGGGGTCCACAATAAATTTTCAGCACCGGGCACCACCTGACCTTGCTATGCCTCTGAAGCAACCCTAGCATGATGTCGCACCACTAGTTATTTTCAACACTCCCTGGGGTGGCTGGTGCCCATTGGGGGTGGGGGTGGGTGGGGAAGAAGGCAGGCAGTCCAAATAGTAGGCGGAGCGAGGACCAATAGCAGGCAGAGCCAACAAATTCAAATTTTAGCCCCATCTTCCTCCCTGCTGTGTTCTGCAAGGTCAGGAGGAAGCTGAGAGGCTGTGCCACTACCTGGACTGATTGCAAATAGGAAGGCAGGCCAGGTGGGGGCTGGCTGAGGGCAGGATGGAACAATGCCCAGTTCATCTTAATGGCCCAGCCTCCCCTTCCTGGGGCACTCAGAGGTCAGCTAACATGTTTCCATCTCCCATTTCAAGTCAGAGGACATCATTGTTACAAGAAAAAAAAGGGGGGAGACCATAAAGCTATCATGTCAGCTGGCACCACTACGATGCTTTATACTCACCCAAGGATACGGCCCATTGTATTTTTAAAAATGAAGTAATAAATAGCAAGCCCATAAAGGAGAAATATGTGTTTAATGGACTTCCTGGAGAGATTTTAGCCGCCTTTATGTTTAAATTTCTTGGTTGATTAGCCCACAATGTCTTCTAATCGCTTGGGAGGATTCTGAAAAGCGAAGCAAAAGATGCCAAGTGTTGCGAAGTCATTTGAGAACAGAGAAGATGTAATTACAGGGATGCCACAGACACTGTAGGGAAGGAAGGGTGGTAGCTTGGTGGCAAAGCATCTGTTTTGCGTGCAAAAAACCCCAAGTTCAACCCCCAGTATCTCCAACTGAAAGAGCCTTCCCATCTGAAACCCTGGAGAGCCACTGCCAATCAGAGCTGTATTGGCCAATGTCCTGACTCAGTATAAGGTGGCTTCCTATGTTCATAGAGAGCCAGTCTGGTGTTGTGGTTAAGAGCAGTGGACTCGTAATCTGGTGAACCGGGTTCGCGTCCCTGCTCCTCCACATGCAGCTGCTGGGTGACCTTGGGCTAGTCACACTTCTTTGAAGTCTCTCAGCCCCACTCACCTCACAGAGTGTTTGTTGTGACATCACGATGTGACGTCACGGTGCCCCGCCCCCGGGGCGTTTCCGGGAGTGCCGCCGCCGCTTCTGCAGCCCCCTTTTAAGCCGAAGAGCCCCGTTTAAGCTCTGCGGCTCAAAAGGAAGCTGTGGAAGCGGCAGTCCGACGACGGAGTGCGCCTGCGCGAAATGTCGTGCAGGCACACTCCGTCGTCGGGCCGTGCGCTGCTGCTCTCAGGGTAACGGAGAGAGCAGCAGCGCGTGGAAATGGTGGGAGGGGCTGCCGCTTGTCACCCCCACGTGCCGCCGTTCGCTCCGTTGCCCCGAAAGCAGCAGCACCGCACACACCGTGGGCTGCTGCTCCCGGGGGGACGGAGCGAGTGGGAGCACGTGGGGGTGACAAGCGGCAGCCCCTCCCCACTCCCCATGCACCGCGGTCACCCCGGGAGCAGGAGTGCTGCACGGACGGGGTGCTCCCTCGGCCGTGCGCTGTTGCTCCCGGGGCGACGGAGCGAGTGGCGGCGCGTGGGGGTGACAAGCGCCGGCCCCTCCTGCCACTCCCCACGCTGCTGGTCACCTCGGGAGCAGCAGCGCTGCACGGATGGGGTGATCGCTCGGCCATGCGCTGTTGCTCCTGGGGTGACGGAGGGAGCGGCAGCGCTTGGGAATGGCGGGAGGGGGCGCTGCTTGTCACCCCCACCCGCCGCTTGTCACCCCCACCCGCCGCTTGTCATCCCAGTCACTAGGGGTGTACCGCCCCCACCGCCCCTCCCTAGCGACGCCCCTGGGCACAAGACAGCACACAAGTGCATCACCTTGCTAAAGCTAAGCAGTTCTGGGTTCGGTCAGTGCCTGGATGGATGACCACCTGGGAACCACCTTGCAGGCCATGAGGAAGAAAGCTGGGATGCAATGATATAATAGATAGGTAGATACGTAGAGCTGGTGGCTAGCATTTCCCCCCACTGTGCCCTGGACATTGTGCTAGCCCAGGATGCTGCTGGAGGGGGGAATGGTAGCTACCAACGGAGACTAACATACTTTTGCACCAGCTGGCATTTTGTTTTCCTCATAATACCTTGAACTAATGTAACATTTGGGATACTGCCAAAGAAGTGTTTGTCAAGTGGTTAAAAAGTGGTGGCAGCCTACTACTCTGCCATACTACAAAGGAAGCCCCCAACCACCCACAACCCATTGGGAAGACTCACCCACCAAGGAAGGGCAGTAGCTCAGTGGTAGAGCGCCTGCATTACATGTAGAAGGTCCCAGGTTCAGTCCCTGGCTTCTACTGAGGAGGGTGCCAGGCACTGTGGACAATACTGAGCTTCGGCAAGGCAAGGGTCAGGGATAGAACACATGCTTTGCATGCAGAATGTCACAGTTTCAATCCCAGGCATCTCCAGCTAGGGATGGGAATGCCCCATGTCTGAAATCCTGGTGAGCTGCTGCCAGTCAGTGCAGGCAATAGTGAACTACATGAACTGAAGGTCTGACTCTGCATAAAGCAACATCCTAATTTCCTATGAATTCGGGGGGGGGGGCAGTTTGCTGAGCTCTTCCTTCAAAACCCAGAGCCAGCTCTGTCCACAGTCTTCAACGGCAAATGCCACTTACCCTACAGAGCAATAGGGTAGCCTGCAGTGTAGGGGTGTGGGTGTTTTTTCTCTTCTTGTATGGCCAGGTCACCTTGGCACAGGAAATTATAACGCTGCAATCCTGACTTCCTGCATTGTTTCTTTCCCCCCTGGAACATAAAGGACTTGTGTCAATCCCTTCTGAGGCTTTTCATCATTTCTTTAAGATGTCTGAGCATCCAGACTCAACAGTTTCCAGCAATACGACAGGGAACCAAACACTATGGAAGCAGATGGAGCGCTACCACCAGCATCAATAACTTATGAGTGGATTAGAGCCTGGATTCCAGCTGGTACCCTCTTGATCTTTTATTAGCACACAAAGTTATTAATTACAGGTCTCAGATAGACGTTGGAGGCTTCCTAGCCGTATGGTGTTGGGCAACTTCAGTATCCATGTTGAGACCACTTGACTGTTTCCAGATATTAACAATCTGCTTGACAAACAGGGTGTTTGGTTCACATGTAAGACTTATCAGTCAATCTAACCCAAAGGTAGTGACTCTCCAGGGATGAAGAAAGAGGCTTTCCCTTAGCCATACCTGGAAAAGGTGAGGATTGAACCTGCGTGCAAAACAGGTGCTCCACCACTGTTATCAACTGTCACCTAAGAATGAAGTAAGACCCCAGTCCTCGTGGTTCTCAGAAAGGGGGCCGCACTAGATAGGAATTTAAGGAGCTGCCTAATGACAAGTGAGATCTGGTCAATCTTACTCATTCTTGTTCACACTGACTGGCAGAGGCTCTCCTGGGTGTCAGACTGTGATCTCTCTCCTAACCCTAAACTGGAGATGCCAGAGATTGAACATGGGATATTCTGCAGGCATAGCACAAGCTTTTCCACTAAGATAGCATCCATACACGAGACACAGCTGTACAACTGTAGAGATGATTTTAATTGCTTGTAGTTTGTTATATTTTGTATTTTAACTGATTTTTATCTTCCTGGTACACCACTTTGACAGCTTTTGGTTGTGAATTGGTTTATAAATCTGCACATAAAACAGAAGTAAATAAAGAGGAAAGTCTGAACCACACTGCAGCAACAGTGCCTGCCCATCAGAGACTGTGGCTCGGAGGGTCTCAGCTGAAGTCCATGTTTCGAAGAAAGCTCTTTTATTCCTTTGAAATGCACTACACCTACAGATTAAGAAGGGACGTGGCAGAATTTTGACAGGGGGAGAGTCAGAAGAAGAAAAGATTAAGAGCTGGAGAGAGTGCCTTTAAACTGTGACACTCTTCAAGGTCAACTGAAGGAAGCCTGCTCTTTTGTCTTTAGAAGCCCAGTCAATTAAAAAAACAAAACCGCAGCCTGCAGTGTAGAAGGGTTCCCCCCCCTTCCTTCAACTGCATTAATATGTGAATGGAGTAGATAGGAAGTTGGACTTTTGACGAGTCCCTGCTTCAAATCCCTACTCCTCTACAAAGAATGGTAGGCCAGTATATATCTCAGCCTAGCCTACATTTATCTATACAGTGGTACCTCGCAAGACGAATGCCTCGCACAACAAAAAACTCGCTAGACGAAAAGGTTTTGCGGTTCTTTAGGTGACTTGCAAGACAAATTTTTCTATGGTCGTGCTTCGCAAGACGAAAACGTTTTGCTTCCCCCCCCCATGCATTCCTAGGGGAAACCGCGCTTCGCAAGACGAAATTATCGCAATACGAAACGACTCACAGAACGAATTAATTTCGTCTTGTGAGGCACCACTGTATACAGTATCTCAGAGAGGCATCTGCATGAGTTGGATATTCCCTCTGCCCACCAAGAGGTCACCCACCATCAATTGTCCTAAGAGGAGGACTCCAGGACAAGAGAGAGAGCCAGACAAAAACCACCTGGACACTCCTGCCACCTCCATTTTCTGTCCCATGATTCCAAGAGAAGGGAGCCATCTGAAGGCAAAAAAAACAAAAACACACTTCAGAGCCTGCTCTACTTCAGCTATTTGGAACACAGGAAGCTGCCTTATTTTATTGGTCCATCTAGCTCAATACTGTCTACACAATGAAAGATAGCAGCTCTCATTTTGATAAGGTAGCCTTGCCACATAGAGATATGTGTTGTCAGGAGGACTATGCAGCATGCTGTCTTTATTTAATAAGCATATAAATGGTGCCCAGGCAACATCGATATGGTTTTGCTTTCTAAACCCTCTCAGATAATGCTCACACAAGGAAATGTCCCACACCCTCTCAAGTAATCCATCCCTAGAGGGGACCTGATGCAGACTTCCAGCCATGACAGTGGCGGGCAGGTCTGCATGGGAATGTTACCATCATAGCAGAATTTGTCAGAATTCAAGGACACATCTCAGTAAGGCACAAAAGACTCAAGGAAGATGCAGAGCAGGGCCATGAAGGGGTGCAGCTGAAGAGAGAGTGTGGCTTGGGAAGAGTTCCTTTGGGCTGCAATCACCCCCTAGGCCTCAGGTTTCCTATCCAAGCCATAAATTCTGGTGTCAACTCCAATCCAAATAAACCTCTTCCTTTTCTGAGTTGCTGGTCATTTTCTGAGTTGTCAGTCTCCATGATGATGATGAAATTATTAGTGAATTTTCTAATGGGCATCTGTAAAATTAATGCTGCTGCTACTACTGATAATACATGTTCACCCAGTCCAACCTGCTGTTTTCCATTGACCCTAGACATTTATCCACCTTTCTTTCCCTTTTTTGCCGCTCTTGCTGACTAGGAAAAATGGCGCTCATCTTTCTGCAGTTTGCAAAATGAAGATAGAAAAAAAAACCCTAAGACTCACCACTAGAACAAGAAGAAATATGTGATGTTAACAGTTCACTGAGCTGTGATATGAACAAGCTGGGTGTTGAAAAAGAAATCTGAGCTTAAGAGTACATTTCCAGTGTTAATAAAGATTCCTTCTTTTGTTGTATATTTCCAAACACTGATTCTAAGATAGGTGTCATCTGTTTTCTTCTGGAATTAGACATTCGGACAAATTTAAGGCTCCGTGGTCTCATTTGTCCTTGTTAAGTGGTGGTGCTGGGAGCCTCTGCTTGTTCTAAAACCTCCATCTTTCACTTTTTGCTATTATTTTGTGGCTATTGGCACATTCCAAGTCTTTCGGGTATCTGGTGAAATGCCCTCCACTCCTACCTCATGTACCTTTTCTCAAGACCATTTCAGTTCAGTCTTGCATTTTCATGTGCCAATATTATGCTACAGCTCATGAGCCTGTGCTATAGCATTGCATTTACATCCTGATGACAGGAAGGGAGAGAACTCAGTTCAGGATGCAGGCTGGAGATGAAGGAGCATGCCCTTGCCTCTTCATAAGAACCTCATAAGAATCATAGAGTTGGAAGGTACTCCCAATGCAGGAATCTCAACTAAAGCTTCCATGACAGATGGCCATCCAAACTCTGCTTAAAAACCTCCAAGGAAGGAGAGTCCACAACCTCCTGAGAGAGACCGTTCCACTGTCGAACAGCTCTTACTGTCAGAAAGTTTTTCCTGATGTTTAGTCGGAATCTCCTTTCTTGTAACTTGAAGCCATTGGTTCAAGTCCTACCCTCCAGAGCAGGAGAAAACAAGATTGCTCCATCTTCCATGTGACAGCCCTTAAGAAGACCCCCTCCCAAATTCCAGTTACATGATTGATATACAGATTTGATATGTGGCATTTCTGTTATTAGAGGCCCAAGGGACTTCTGTGGCTGGGAGTGCTTTTAACAAGCTCCATCTTGTTTGCCAGCATTGGTGTATCTGGATAACATGGCTGCTGTAGTCCATGTAATAGTAACCTTGAGGCATAGTTGCTGCAGTGTGATCTACTGGGCCTGCCCTTGGACCTAGTTCAGAAGCTTCAGCTAGCACAGACTGCCGGTGGGGGCAGTTGGCCAACAGGATGTGACACCTCTGCTAAAATATCTGCATGGGCTGCCCATATGCCACCTGATCAAATTCAAGGCTTTGTGTTGCTCTACAAAGCCCTGAACTGCTTGGGTCCAGGTTACCTTAAGAACCATTGAATCAACTACTGAAATTATCTGAAGGAGCGCTCTCAGTTGTCCCCATTGTTGTGGAGGCACAACCAGGCTCAGCTGGAAGTCAAGCATTTTGTGTTCCTGTTCCTATGACATGGAACACTCTTCTGGCAGAGAATCAATAGGCTTCCTTGTTATTGACTGGTCTTGACACCCTTTAATGCAGCTGTTAAAAATATTTTGATGAGCCCATCATTTTAATCATTACTTTGTTCTGTTTTAATTGGTTTCCCCCCTCTGCAAAGATCTGAAGTTCAATCTGAGTCAGAGCAGATATTCCTAAATATGGTGTCTTCCAGATAGCACTGGACTCCCCACTCCCTTCAGCCCCAGCTAGTATGACCAAAGGGCAGGGTTGATTATCGTTGTAATCCAACATGTCTAGAGGGCATCAGCTTGAGAAAACTCTTGTGTTAGACCACACTGCATGAACTGATGGTCTGACTCTGTACAAGGCAGCTTCATGTGGGATGTTACCACTTCAGAATGCAGGAGGGGAATATGTGGTCTCATCAGAAAATCTGTGCAAGAGAAAAATGAAATGCCCTTATCCTAGCTTTCTCCTTGTTGGGGTTCTTTTCTTCATCTAAAAGTGGCTTTCTTTCATGCAAGAGACTGTTCAAGCATTCAGCTGCAGCCTCACATGATGCAATCCCAGCAGATTTACACTGTTCCTTCCTTCCTTCCTTCCTTCCTTCCTTCCTTCCTTCCTTCCTTCCTTCCTTCCTTCCATTGTAGCTCAGCCCTTGATCACTGGAAAGTTGTAGGTCCTCATTTTCCCAAAGGAAAAGAAGGAGGAGGGCAATTTTTGCAAGGGAAGCTCTCAGTAGAGGTTTCCTGGCCCTTTTGTGGAAAGGGGATTCATTGACTAGGCCTGGAGAAATGTGGCCCTCCAGATCTGGCCCTTGGAACTCTGTGGCCCCAGACCACACTCTCTTTCCCCAGGCCACACCTGCTCTCCATCCTTGGGTGCTTTTGCCTGGCCGAAATCTGTTCTTCAACTCTGTTAATGCCTCTTGCCTCCCTAGATAAGATACAAAAAGGGGTGTGCAGGCAGGCATAGAAACTCACCCACTGTATAAAGGGGTGGAGGTGGAATTATTTGCTGCTCTGCCCACTTTTGCTTCTGGCCCTGCTCACCACTGGCATGCAGCCCTTAGAAGGTCACCTGCAAGGGAATGTGGCCTGTGAGCTGGAATGGTTGTCCCCACCCCTGTTTTACCAAGACCTTGAGGATGAATGGGTTATAAATCTATTTTACAAAAAATTGGTACACTTTCCAACTCTTCCCCAGGAGTGATTAATGTAGGTAACAAAAGCCTGGGCATGAGATTAGGGTGCCAGATGTTTTCATTTCTGAATGATGCCAACAGATGTTTCAGGCGGAAAGTTATGTGCGATACTTGGCAGAACTAAACACCAATAAAACTTTCAGAAGGAGATGAGGCGAGTGTTCTCAGATCTGCTGCCCAGTTGTCATCCTTGACAACTGTGTGTTATTTAGAGACCCTGCACAATTGCAATAGCGTCATTTGGCATTTGCATCCATAGACCAAGATGGAGGCCCCCTACTGTCTCAAGGGAGGCAGAGAACATCCATTTCCTTGCCAGAGCTTTAAAACAGGGGCATTGGATCCCAGGCTTGGGGCTGAAATGTGGCCTCCTGGGCCTCTCTCTATGGTTCTCAGAAGAGTTTGGATTTGATATCCCGCTTTATCACTACCCGAAGGAGTCTCAAAGCAGCTAACATCTCCTTTCCCTTCCTCCCCCACAACAAGATGAGTGGGGCTGAGAGACTTCAAAGAAGTGTGACTAGCCCAAGGTCACCCAGCAGCTGCATGTGGAGCGGGGAAGCGAACCCGGTTCACCAGATTACAAGTCCACCGCACTTAACCACAACACCACACTGGCTCTCATAACTATCCTCATGCCACACCCATCACTGGCCCTGCTGCATTCTTCCTCTGAATGCTTTTGCCTTTCTGAAATGTGTCCTTGAATTATGATAATACCTCCTGCTTGCGTGTGTATGTAGAAAACTCTAGTTTTTGCATAGCTGGGATGTAGCCTACAAAGTAGTACTACAAAGGTAAGAGTCACATCATTTCCTCCGCTCACTGTGGCCACTGTTCCTGCCTGGCACTGGATTGTTAGAGGGATGGGCACAAACCTCTGTTTACTACTCATTCATTCCATCTTCTGCTCGACTCTCTCCTGATTCTAGAAGCTTTGGTTGTGGCGTGTCGAGGAAGGAGAGTTTATTTGTTTTTACTAGATTTCCAGATAGCTTGCTCTTCCACTTCTCAGGCTTATTGCATTCCTGTTGATACAAAACTGATTCCCTCCCCCGCACCCCTGGCCTCGCCATCTTTGCTGTCACTTTCAGTTTCACTTCTTTGATTTTCTTCTCGTTCATATTAGATTTTTTTTTATTTTCCTCCACCTCCCTTAATGCAATGTTTATCTTGAGATGCAAAATAAGAAGGTCTCCCGTTTAGGACACATTTCGATTAGAAAGAGAAAGTTACTGGAACGTAAAGCCTCCAGCAGACAAATATTTTAAAAGAAGGAGAAGCTTATATTGAGGATGATTTGTCACTGGCTTCGTTTTTAGTGCATTTCTCCCCCGAGATTGCAGCTGGAGACTTTTAAAAATGGGGCAGGGAGACAGAAGTGAGACCGGCAGCCAAATGTAGAAGCACTGAATGCTCCTGTTCAGTGTTTCAGTTTGACTAACTCAGTGTTTTTCAACCACTGTTCCGCGGCACACTAGTGTGCCGCGAGATGTTGCCTGGTGTGCCGTGGGAAAAATTGAAAAATTACTTTATATATAGTCAATATAGGCACAGAGTTAATTTTTTTAACATTTTCTAATGGTGGTGTGCCTCGTGATTTTTTTCATGAAACAAGTGTGCCTTTGCCCAAAAAAGGTTGAAAAACACTGGACTAACTGACTGTCATATCCTCTCCCAGGATACTCCATTGCATTTTCCCTCTGCCTTGATTTCCATTTCCTCCCCCTGCCTCCTTTAGTCAGGGAGGAGGAGGAGAATTCCATTTATATCCACATTTCCCCCCAAAGCAGCCCAGGGTGGCAAACACATCAATAACAATATCAACAAAAACATTAAAAACAATCTCTCAGCCAATAAATTCAAGCTTGCCAGAAACAGTATATTTCATCCATCAAATGCCCGGGTGAAACAGCAATGCTTTTAAATTCCTTATGAAAGCGAGACCAATGCATCTCACTGGGGAGGGCATTCCACAAAAATGGAGCCACCACGGAAAAGGCAGGACCACCAGCAAGGACAACAACAACTAGTGCATGTCTGCAGAGCATAGCTAGTCATCACTGGGCTATTTGGGGTGTTTTGGTCACGGGGATGGTAGATCCTTGGGGTCTGATCCCAGCTTCATTAAAATCTTGGGCTTCTCCACTGATTTCTTTGAACAGCTGTCACTCCACCTCCCCAAGACGTTGAAAAATAGCCCCTAGGGGAAGCTGTTGCCGGGCCAAGTTCAGTGCATTACTATTAGTATATAAAGGCTTTAACAGCTTGGGACGTTTTCTTGTGCCTTGCCCAATGGGTGCCCACTCAGCAGCTTCCATTACAGGTGCCACACATTACCCTTCTACCATTGTAAGAAACTGAGATTTTAATGCAGCAGAACCTACCCTACCCATTGATATCAGGCCAGTGCCTTCACTAAACAAAGACTCCACTCCACCACCACCAACCACCCACCCACCCACACACACACAAAAACCTGGCTCATTCCACTCATGCACAACCGCGTTTATGTTTGTTGCCATGCAATAAACAAATGATCAGAACCAGGAAATGGCACCAAAATGGTGCAGAGAGAGTGGGAGAGAGCCGGAGAGCAGGTAGAAGCAGCTTGCACGGCTGTTCCGAATGTCTTGCTGCCCAGCAGCTCCTCAGTCTCCTTGGCTTTATCCTTCCTGGCCAGCAGAGCTGTCATATGTGTATGTTCTTAATACTGTTATTCTCATTCGGATATCTATTTGGACATATGCCCTTATATTAATATATATGTTCAGGGCTTAAAAAAAATACTTTAAAAAAAAGATCTGTTTCTCACTGCCTAACAACTTTTTGAGAGAGAGAGAGAATGCCCCTAGGTGAACACCAGGCATTTCTCCTTTCACCCTCCCACCCTTCACAGGCACAAAATCTGCACCAGAAATTCGGCATTAGCTTACCTAGGGCTGTCATACGGCAGATTTTCCTGGACATTACTGGGATCTTAGGCAAGGCAATCAAAAAATTGCAGGTTTTGGGGAGTTTTTTGGCATTTTTGTAAAAAAAAAAAAAAAAACTTTTGGATTTGTCTCAAAAAAAGCTCAACAGTTTGGGTAGTTTCCTGGTTTTTACATTTTGAAATACGGCAACCCTAGCATTACCCTTCATAAGCAGTGTAGCTTGAAAGCTGCAGGCGCCAGTCTTTGCACCCCTATTTGTTCCCAGCTACTTCTCTCCAATCCCAGCCTGCTGAGAATTCCATGTATCATTCAATAGATAATTACCTGATAAAAGGAGATTCATTGCATTTCCTATTGCACTGGAGCCCTGAAATGGTGTGTGTGTGTGTGTGAGAGAGAGAGAGAGAGAGAGAGAGAAGAGAGAGAGAGAGAGAGAGATGTTGATAAAAGTGTAGATGTGAGGTGTTTGGGGATGAGACGGAAGGGACCTGTTTGTTAATGACAGCTTAATGTCTTCATCTTCTGCACGAAATTCCAACTAATTAATATTTACCCAATTAGAAAATATATGAAGGGTAGAGGGAGGCAGGGAGGAAGGGGGAGAAACACCAACCCATATTGGCACAAAAATTCACATGGGAAGAGGTGACCTAATTTCTCCCAGTTCCAGGTACTAATTAAATTAGCCCCTGCCATTTAGAGAATGAACTGCCGGAGGCAAACGGAGAAGATAATAATTATAACTTGTTACTAAAGTTATAATGCCTTGTCGCTATTGGTAGCGCTCATTTCTGTCTACATGAGTCACACCTGGCTAGCTTGAATTCACAAGATGGCCAAAATCTTGCTTGACACTGATCAATTGAGAAAGGCCAGGGGCCTGGTGCTTATAGTGCTATAAAGTTAGTCCTCCCAAGAGAAGGGAGAGAAGCATGCTTCCTGCCAGGAAGTAGTTCTTGTAGGCTTCTTTAAAATGATGTTCCTGTTGGCCTATTTGCAAAAAAGACTTAGGTACACAGTAGGCCCCACTCCACTGGGACCAGACTATCTTGTCTATCTTTGTTGCACATAGGTCTTAAGTCAGGCATCCCCAACCTTCGGCTCTCCAGATGTTTTCGACTACAATTTCCATCATCCCTGACCACTGGTCCTGTTAGCTAAGGATCATTGGAGTTGCAGTCCAAAACATCTGGAGAGCTGCACGTTGGGGATGCCTGGTCTAAGTTCTAAGGGATCTCAGGACAGGAAGAAACCTGTGGTTCTCAAGATTATGTTGGAGTCCAACTCCCATCAGCCCCAGGTTGCCCAGTGGTCAGGAATGATAGGTCATAGGTTCTCCAATATCTTTCTCTCTTAAATATGTCTACTTCTTGGATTAAATAATTCTTTTTAAAAAAAAATAGAAAAGAGAGAAGAGCTGTAGAGCATCTGCTTTGCATGCAGAGGGTGCACGGTTCAATAGGGCTGTGAAATAACCCTGTGTTAAAACCTTAACAGGCTCTGCCAGTCACTAATCTAGATGGTGTGACTCATTATAAGCAGTGTCTCTCAAACTAGAGTAACCTATGCTTTGTTGTTGGACTACATCTCCCATCATCCCTCACCACTGGTCCTGCTGGCTAGGGATGATGGGAGTTCTAGTCCAACAATAGCTGATATCCAAGTTTGAGAAACACTAGTATAAGATTTCCTATATTATGTTCCACATTCCTACTCACCTATAACTTGTGTCCTCTTTTCCTCCTGCCTTTCTCTTCAATTTTCCTTCAGTTCCAATTTCGTTCTGTTCAGCAAATGAGGCTCTGTTTTGGTGGGGAGCATCAACTGGATACATGTTTAGCTCTAGTAGATTATGCAATGCTAGATGTGAGTGAACTCATGACATAATGGCAATAGGTATGGATGAAGACATCCTAGAACTGGAGGAGACCACAGTTAATCTAGAACAGTTACCTTCAGCATTCTCAGACACAGAAACCACTTTTGCCTCCAAAGCACAGGACCCTATCTATGCTCTCTTCATTTGGATACTTCCTTTCATCACTCGGCTGGCTCAGAAGGAGTGGTGAGTTAGCGAAGGCCTCTCCATAAGCCTCGCTGGGACCAACTAACATTTGGTTCCTGTCCTCCTGGTATTGCCTCCATCAGCAGCCATTGCACAGTCCAGGTCATTTTGTTATTGCAGGCTTGGCTACACATTACAATGATACTGGGTACAAATTGTCTCTACTTAGGTACAAGTATATGTGTGTAAATGATTTTTTTAAATAGCTCAACTGTTGTATACACAAATACACAGTGTCACATCCAGTTAAGTTTTACACAGAGTAGAACCAATTAAAATTAATGAACCTAAGTTCTATTCATTCATTTCAACTGGTCTACTCTGAGTGTGAACAATATTAGATATAGCCCATAGACTCCACACTTGTGAATAACTGTAGGAGTATACAACTCAGCTATTTTGCACACAGATATATATACACTGTACACTCACTGAATAGAATGTGCGGACACCCCTTATGTAACTTCACTGTTTGACTGCATTAAGGGGTTGGTGCCTGATTCTCCTTATCCCCCTCTCACCTCTCCTTTCCTTTTTCACTTTGCCTCTTAGATTGTAAGCACTGATTACAAAACTGCAAGCTGTCTTGAGTGTTTTGGCAAAAAGGAGGTATAAACAAATACCTTAAATAATTTACATGTCTGTCCATCATTCTTCAGCTTTCTCTCTTTACTCCTCTCTCAACGCATCTTCACACTGTTCAGACATACCAGATTAATATTAATTCCTCTTCCATAAGGAACCCTGGGAATTGTATTTGAGGGGGGTGAGGGGAAAGAGAAAAGGACCTGCAGCAGAACCCTTAGTATTAGCACCAAGCTACAATTCCTATTATGCGTGGGGGTGGGGAATGTGCCACTTAAAGTAGCAAAACAAAACCAGTGTAAAGAGGACAGCATACATAGAAACATAGGAAGCTGCGTAGCAGGGACTACATTGATTGGCAGCAGCTCTCTAGGATTTTCAGGCAGGGGTTCCTCCCAGCCCTACCTGGAGATGCTGGGGCTTTCCCATCCCTGATCTAGACTAACCCCTTAGACAGCAAATGACTGTCATATAACAGAGAGTCACCTATGTCCACTCTAAAAGATCCACAACCAAAAGAAACTTGGATAGTTTGGGGGTGTCGGGATTCGGTGCTGGTGCTCCTCGCGCGTGAGCGTGGATGACCCACGCACGAGGTACCAGTTTGCAGGGGAAAAGGCGGCTAGCGTTCCACGTGCTTAAGAGCACGGGCGCCAGCCCAGTCTCACTGTCTGAAGGTTGAGTAGGACGGAATATGACTCCTGAAGGTACCTGAGTAAAAGATTGCCTCGGAACTAGATATATGCCTCGAAACTAAAGAATTGCCTTCTCATGAGTAAAGACCGATTGTGACCTCCTGTACTATTGCCTTCTATTAAAGGAAATTAAACCAAAGATGTTGCATAAGCAGAAAAGGAAATTAACACCGTTTCCCCAAATAAATGACAAACACACCGTTATTCTTTTAGTGGCTTTGGCAAAACCTGCATAGGCTCGTCTTCTGGCCCTAAGCTAAGTTTCCCTAAGCTCTCAGTCCCTGCGCGCCAATTCTTCCGCAAGAACTAAACTACATAAAGCTAAACCGAAAAATCTTCCGCAGGTCTAACCCTAACATAAATCTAAGAACCTAACTAAAACTCACCGAGAGATCTTCCGCGAACTAAGGTCTAACTAAAGAAAAGAAAACCCATCCAACCCAGCCAGCCCGCTCCCAAAAAACCCTTCTAACTGAACTTAATCTAACTGAGGGTAACAAAACAAAACGTGCCTAGGCAGGGAGCCTCAGCCTTTTATTTCCAAGAGGTGTGACATCACCAACAATAATTCAGCCAATAAAACCATTGTTGCTACCCTCCAAAAAGGCGGGAAGCAGAATAACTGTTCATTAATAACTTTAAAACATCGCTGGAACCAAAAGTGAAAGTAAGAATGAAGAGGCTTCTCGCCTCCCATATCACTCCGCAGCTCCAGGCGTAAGAACACGAAAAATAGTTCCCGATTAAAATAACCAAATAACCATGGATCCTAATGGATCCTCGAAGTGTATTCCGACATATCAACTTTCTTTTTTGTTTTAAATTATTTTGCTTTTGTTTTTGGCTTAATAAAAAAGAAGGTTAGAGATATCATAAACATCTACTTTGATATAAACATCATCAACATTTCTTACATGAATATTTAAACCTTTTTGCATGAGGAATTGCATAGCATAAAAATAACAAACCACTGGCCAAACATAAGAAAGGACCTGATCCAGGACCAAAAGCAAAAATAATGGTTTGACAGGCAAAAAACTAGAGATGGGACTCCACTGCCTACCCTGGACCCCTCCCCCTTTTTTAAAAAATTTGTTTTTTGTTTTTTGTTTTGTTTGGAGAGGCAAAACAGTCCTTCCACCGAAAGCAGGAAGCAAAGTGGAAAGAGAAGGCAGGAACCTGGTTTACTGCCAAAAAGCAGCATATAAAAAGGGAGTAAAAAGGGGTACCAAGAGGTAGGGAAATGACATAAACTAGACTCCACCGTTTAAACACCTTGGTGAATACTCTTTCCCAAGCAAAACTGTTAGGGAGGAAGAGGAATTTAGGAAATACACATGCCACCAGAATTGACATATATACCGTGAATAAACTAGCAATATCATAAAGCATTGCAATACCTGGAATGAAAATTATATCAGCTTATAAAGCTAGAATGGAAATCACATGTAACATTGGCAAAACTAGAAGTAACGGACATTTCAAGAAACATACAGGAGTTATATGCAATTTTTGCAAGTACAATGTAAAGTACAGAGTAACTACAATACTACAAAAAACTGCTGGAGAAAAAGATGAAGACGATGAATGAGTTGTCTGTTGTCTTCTCCTTCTCGGTTACATACGACCATCTAGAAGAAATAGTTCTTGAAATACAGGAAAAGTTCATGAAGTAGAGAGTTCTGAATAAAGTTCAGCAACACAAGGGATACAGGAACACCTGTGGGAGAAAGAGGTTAAGCAAGCAAATCATAGGGATCTGCTGGAATGTCCCCACTGAGGTTGGCTCCCTCCCAAGTGAGCGTAGGTGGAATCTTCTTCCCACCAGGTGAAGAGTCAAAGAGAACAGACGAAGGCTTCGTGAAGCAGGTTTAGGCAGCCAGTAAACAAGGGCTGTCCATTGGCAAACAAAGAACTAGGCAGTAGGAGAACAAACAACACTGCCCAGAACTAACTGGTGCTTTCAAGAGGCACTTTTGAAGAAGTACTTCATCTGGCACTGAAAACAGGTGCATCAGAGAATGAGCTGGATATTACTGCATCTTGCAAGGCGTTGAGAAGTAACGAGGAGTAGGAGTTGAACACACAAACGAGTGCAGGAAGTACAGGTTTTTTCCACAGAAGCAAGGACGATCCGCCGCCAAGAAGAACTAAGCAACAAGGGGCTGCTGCTGAAAATGTGGACTAGCGAATTCCACGCAAGGACCGTCTGGCTTGACTTCTCATGGATAGAAGAGTCCTTGGCTGGGGCAGAAAAAACAACCCAGAGGAGTACCTTAGAGAATGCATGGAGCATTTTTGCAATAAGGTGGAAAGCTACAAAGAGCAGGTGAAAGGGGTTTGCGTTCTTGGTTGAAGGTAGACATATTGAGTAACAATCAAAACCAGTCAACAGAATACTCATGCCAAAGGCAGCACGGAACATAACAAGGCTGCTGCGGGCAATCTTGGTGTTGAGAAGATAGCACAGGGTGTTAACTCCTTGAAGTGCAAGACGCATCTCAGGTGTGCATGGAATAACATCTGAAGGAGATGTGTGTCCCTTGAGAGCAGAAAACAATGGTGAGAGTTCAGAGGTTGAAACTGCTAAAGAAGTTCTAGCCCAGTTTAACTGTCCCAAGAGATGCTGCAACTGCACCAAGGTAAAAGACTCTGGGATGACTATGCTTGGCATCTCTGGCAGGGCCGCTGTTTGCAACAGTTTGTGACCTAAGTAATGGAATGGAGCAGTACGCTGTACCTTTTCTGGGGCAATGCAAAGCCCAAAAGAGTTCAGGATGCGCGTAAGATGCTCTATGTGATGCTCTGAGACCTTTTCTCCATGGATCAAGATGTCATCCATGTAATGGCAAACCTGTAGAGCTGGATACTGTGCTCTAAAAGGCTGTAGTGCTTTATCAACAAAGGCTTGACAAAGAGTTGGCGAATTCACCATGCCTTGAGGTAGGACCTTCCAAGAGTACCTGGAAGCTGGCTTTGTGTTGTTGAACACAGGCAAAGTGAAGGCAAACTTCTCTTGATCTGCAGGCGCTAGGGGGATAGTAAAGAAACAATCTTTGAGATCGATGATAGCAAGCTGATGGTTTCTAGGAATGAGGTTGGGATTAGGAAGTCCACATTGAAGAGGGCCCATTGGAATAATCCTTTCGTTGACTTTTCTTAGATCCTGTAGAAGACGCCATTTTCCGCTCTTCTTTTTTATGATGAATATTGGTGTGTTCCAAGGGCTATTAGTAGGTTGCACACGATCTTGAAGTAGTAGCTCTTTGATTAGGACCTCTGCTGCAGCGAGCTTTTCTGACGTCAGCGCCCATTGGTCGACCCAGACCGGGGGTCCTTCCTTCCATGTGAGTGGAAGTGCATGAACTGGCGCTGATGCAAAGGCCCACATCAAAAATGCGTGTGGATAACAGTTCTTGCTTTAGACAACAAGTCTCTACCCCATAGGGTGATAGGTACATCCATAACAAGTGGACGAAGCTGTACTTTAGAACCTGAGTCTGACTGGAAGGTAATCGGATGCACGCTCTGGTGAGCGGGTTCGAAACCTCCGACTCCAAAGACTTCTTGAGTGATGGTTGTTGCCCATTGGTCAGGCCAATCCTTCCTGGCGATAACTGTTACATCTGCGCCAGTATCAAGGAGACCTTTGACCTTGCGTCCACCCATTTCTAGGACGAGGTGAGGGCGTTCCTCTGTAATCTTGATTAGTGCCATTGCTGCCTGAGGAGGCAGGGATTCCACAGGAGTTGTAGGTGTGGATGTAAGCAAATAGAGTCTGGCAATCTCTAAACCTTTCGCTAGGACACATGGAACTGTTGAAAATCCTGGAATGAGTAGTTGTGATGAATCTGTGATACGAACCAATCCTGCAGTCAGGGTGACTGTGGCAGGAAGGCGATCAATCCTAGGCAGAATCAGACATACTGAAGTGTCTGGAAATGGACCACGAATGGATGTTGGCAATTGCTGAGCAAACCATGGATTTGAAAAGTAACAGTCCTCTGTTAAGAAAAGTGGAATGCCTGGAACAGAAGCTTCTTCTTGTTCTCTGGCAGTCTCTGAAGACATCTTTCTGGCAACAGATTTTGGGCACTGTTGAAGTTGGCAGCTTCCAAGCTGCTCTGCGTTGAGTTGGCAGATCTGAGGTTCTTCTATGGAAGAAGACTGAAGATGATGCTGAGGCTGGCAGCTTTCAGGTGGCCTTGCGTTGAGCTTGCAAACTTTAAGCTCTTCTGCTATTGATGGTGGTTGGCATTGCTGATGCTGCTGGCACTCAGGCACTTGTGCATTAAGTTGGCAAACTTCTTCTTTTGAAGTAGGCTGTTGAAGCTGTTGCTCTTGGCAATTTTCTGGTTGCTGTAAGTTAAGCTTGCATGCTGGAGGTTGTACAAAGGTGTGGACATTGTTAGCTGGAGTGATGCTTGAATTCCTTTGAAGAGGAGTTGGCTCACTCACTTGCATTTTCTGAACACATGGAAAGTGATCATCAGCTGGATAGCAACTTGCACAACGCTGTTTCACCAAGGGCAAATGTCCTTCAATGGTAGGCTGACCTTGGCTTAAAGGCAAATAAAGTTCAGGTGTTGCAAGGTTGCTTTCAGTAGGATGCTTCTGTAGAGTAGAAGGCATTTCTGCAATTGGAGTCTTGATTGTAGTTGCTTGCTGTGTCACAGGAGTTGCATTAATAGGAATTGAAGAGTTGACAGCATGAGGTGAACTGATAGATGTGCTGTCTGCTGGAAACCTTTGCACAGGTGTAGCAGATGATGAAACTTCTGACACTTGAATTTCTCTTTGGGTAGCATCTTTTCTCTGGATACTTGGAGAGTAGACATCTCTCTGGACCACTTTCTTTTCCTGATGATCTGGATACTGATGAGAATAAGGAGTAGCGTTGTTCATCTTTCTGGGATTGTTGACCTTTGTGAGGTTCTTGAGCTTGCACCCTATTGTTTTACTGGGGCCGGGGCGCGGCCCGCAGATCCGTTTCCCTGAACTGGAGATGATGTAGGTGAAGTGTTCTGTGGATTCAAGCGACAATCATTTGCCCAGTGAAATCCTTTCTGGCAGATGGGACATCTCTCTGGCGGTTTGGCAGGAGACCTTGGCGTTGTCGTGCACTGCGACCTGAAATGTCCATCGCCACCACACCCAAAGCACTTCTTGACTGGCGTAGAGTTGTCTTGACGTGGTGTCTGTACTGCAGCTGCCAAGAGTTGCGCTTTGTAGGAGTGGGTGCCCACATTCTGACAGACGCGTAGCATCTCTGTCAATGTGGCATCTGGACGAGCTGCAACTGCTGTTAGGGCATTCTTGCAGTCATCGTTGGCATTTTCAAAAGCAAGTTGTTTTGTTAGCATGTTTCTGGCATGACGATCTTCTATCTGGCGTTCCACTGCGATGATCAGGCGATCCACGAAGTCCCCATAAGGCTCTCTTGGACCTTGCCTAACTGCAGCGAATCCTGATACTGAGCTTGCATCTGTACGATTGGGTAGTCTGCGCCAAGCCTTGACCACGATGTCTGCTATTGTGATGAGTGCAGCATCAGGGATGGCGAGCTGTTGTTGAAGATTGGAAAAATTTCCTGATCCTGTAAGCATATCTTCTGGAGCGATTGGCGTTGCACGTCTGGCTGCTACCTCTCTCCATTCTTGCTGGCACAGGAGAGTGCATCTGTAGGTGACAAGAAGGTGCGAAGTATCAACTTCCAATCAGATGGCAGAAGTCTACTAGTTGACAGTCCTTCAAGAAGACTTCTAGTATAAGGAGCTTGAAGTCCATTTTCACGTATGGCTTTACGTAGTTCACGTAGTGTCTCAAAAGGGATGGCTTGATATCTTGCAGGTTGTCCACCATTGGCACGAATCACTGGAAAGATGTGCGTTGGTTCAGTACTAAAGTCTATTTGTCCCAAAGCTGTTTCCAAAGCTTGAGTTCTGCAGAGAGGTTGCATCACTGTTGGATCAGTAGATGGCATCAGTGAGTTCAAATCTTCTTGATGCTTAAATGATGAATCAGCAGATGGCGCTAATGAGTCCTTGACATCTGGATGCTTAGAAGATGGCTGACTTGTAGTTGGATGAAGACAAGATGGCTGACTTGAAGTTGCATGAAGACAAGATGGCTGACTTGAAGTTGTAGGAGCGTAGAACTGCTGACTTTGTGCTGCAAATTCTGGCATCTGGATCATCACTGTGTGAGATCTAGGTTCTTGTCCTGAAGTCTGCATTGGCATCGGTGGCGCTGAAGGGCTGGCAAACCGATGCTGCGTTGCTTGCATTGAAGAGTTGTAGTAAGCTGGCAATGATGACTTTAAATGAGCAGGCTGTAGTTCTGCAGGCGAAGTTGCTATTGTCCTCAATGGAGCTTGCGATGAAGCTTGCATTGCTGCTGACTGAAAATCGGCTTGTTGTATAATGGAGTTGCTGGCTTGAGCGCGGCCTGCAGGGCAGCAGGGTTTGCTGGCGAAAAAGCTGCTTGCTGCTGCTGCTGCTGGATCGCTGGCAAAAGCGCGGCTTGCGATGGATGAAATGGAGCCGTTGTTTGAAGCGAGGTCTGCGGCTGCTGTAAACTGCTTGAGACCGCTGGCTGGAAAAGGGTCTGCGATGGCTGCGAAGCGGCTGGCGGCGAGGCAGGCTGCGGCGAGGCTTGAAAGGCCGACGGCATCACAGGCTGCTGCACCGGCACAGGCGGCAACGAAGCTGACAATGACAAATTGGACAAGGGCGAGTGCGTGTACGACAATGGGGCTTGTGCTGGCTGCTGCGATGGGGCCGAAAATGGAATGACGGCGAGCGGCAGCACAGGGGCACCATTAAACGCTGCACTCCCAACATTTACTGTTCCATCAAGCAAAACATTTTTAGGAGCGATCTGCTGAAGGCAGGTTCTTACTTTGCTCCAAACTAACTGTACAGGAATTCCGACTTTTGGACTGGCCATAAATTCTCCTCCAATCCTTTCCCATGAGGCTAAATCTTTCGTTCCCTCTTTAGGAACCCAAGGGCAAATTTCTCCAATAGTTTTAACTAGAAGCTCTATTTCTGATTCAGAGACAGGGTGACCATTCTTTTTCAGGAGGTACAATAAATCTTCACAAAATTTAAATTGAGCAGTTGAGAGTGAGGAGCCCATAATTTTACACTATTCCCACCCGTAGGCGACCCGTAGGCTTTACTTTTTTCCCACCCGTAGGCGTTACTGGCACCCGTAGGCTTTTGCCAAAAAACTTTCCCTCCCACCCGTAGGCTTTTTTGGGAGACACCGGCCCTACCCGTAGGCTTTGACCGAAAAACCCCTGGCACCCGTAGGCTTTCGCCAGAAAACTTTTCCCTCCCACCCGTAGGCTTTTTTGGGAGATACCGGCCCTACCCGTAGGCTTTGACCGAAAAACCTGGCACCCGTAGGCTTTCGCCAGAACCCTTCCCACCCGTAGGCTTTTTCGGGAAGATCTTACCCTGCCCGTAGGCTTACCAAAAAACCCTTACCGCTCCACCCGGGGACCCCGTGGGGCAAAATACGCTACTTTGGGCAAGCGGAGGACTCGCGCTGCTGCAGCGAGATCCTGGGCGAACCGGGCCGTTATGCCTCACCTCTCAATAGTTGTTTTCGAGCCACTTCCGACAGGTTGCCTTTCACCGGAGCCTCCGTGGAAGCGATTTTGACACGCACCGCTTCAGAGAGGAGCTCCGCTTGTCGCGCTCCACCTCAAAGAGGGGCTTTACTCGCTCCGCCTCAGAGAGGGGCACCACTTGTCGGGATTCGGTGCTGGTGCTCCTCGCGCGTGAGCGTGGATGACCCACGCACGAGGTACCAGTTTGCAGGGGAAAAGGCGGCTAGCGTTCCACGTGCTTAAGAGCACGGGCGCCAGCCCAGTCTCACTGTCTGAAGGTTGAGTAGGACGGAATATGACTCCTGAAGGTACCTGAGTAAAAGATTGCCTCGGAACTAGATATATGCCTCGAAACTAAAGAATTGCCTTCTCATGAGTAAAGACCGATTGTGACCTCCTGTACTATTGCCTTCTATTAAAGGAAATTAAACCAAAGATGTTGCATAAGCAGAAAAGGAAATTAACACCGTTTCCCCAAATAAATGACAAACACACCGTTATTCTTTTAGTGGCTTTGGCAAAACCTGCATAGGCTCGTCTTCTGGCCCTAAGCTAAGTTTCCCTAAGCTCTCAGTCCCTGCGCGCCAATTCTTCCGCAAGAACTAAACTACATAAAGCTAAACCGAAAAATCTTCCGCAGGTCTAACCCTAACATAAATCTAAGAACCTGACTAAAACTCACCGAGAGATCTTCCGCGAACTAAGGTCTAACTAAAGAAAAGAAAACCCATCCAACCCAGCCAGCCCGCTCCCAAAAAACCCTTAAACTAAACTAACGTGTCCACTAACCTAAAAGAAGAACGTAAAAGAACGTGCCCAGGCAGGGAGCCTCAGCCTTTTATTTCCAAGAGGTGTGACATCACCAACAATAATTCAGCCAATAAAACCATTGTTGCTACCCTCCAAAAAGGCGGGAAGCAGAATAACTGTTCATTAATAACTTTAAAACATCGCTGGAACCAAAAGTGAAAGTAAGAATGAAGAGGCTTCTCGCCTCCCATATCACTCCGCAGCTCCAGGCGTAAGAACACGAAAAATAGTTCCCGATTAAAATAACCAAATAACCATGGATCCTAATGGATCCTCGAAGTGTATTCCGACAGGGGGGAAGTCTTAAGAGTTGAACAAGTTCCAGATGTGTGCAGAGGAGGGTGAACAAGATGATACAGAAACCAAAACTGATGAGGAATGGTTGAGGGAGTTGGGTATGCCTAGCCTGGAGGAGGAGAAGACTTAGAGGTAATATGATAGCCATCTTCAAATATCTGAAGGGCTGTCACATGGAAGATGGAGCAAGCTTGTTTTCTGCTGCTCCAGAGAGTAGGACCAAACCAATGGATTCAAATTACAAGAAAGGAGATTCCAACTAACATAGGAAGAACTTTCTGGTGGTAAGAGCTGTTTGACAGTGGGAGGGACTACCTCAGAAGGTAGTAGACTCTCCTTCATTGGAAGTTTTTAGCGGTTAGATGGCCATCTGTCACGGGGTTGGACTAAAATGACCCTTTGGATCCCTTCCAACACTGCAACTATATGTGATTCTATAAATAGAGGCTGCATCTGCACTATATGTTTGTAGCCTTTTCATACCACTTGAAAAAGTCACGAGTGGTTTCACAGTCAATCTGTCTTCCCAGGGAGCTTTGGGAAGTTTCGGCCTGTGGTTGGAATAGCCTGTGGTCTCCTAACAACTTTCAGCACCCTTAACGAACGACAGCTTCCAGAATTTTTTGGATAGCTGTGACTGTTTAAAGTGGTATCACAGCACTTTAACTGTATGGTGTGAATGTTGCTTTGGTGTTTTATAATTGCATACCCTCCAACATTTCTCCGACAAAAATATTTAATAACAACAACAATTTTATTTACACCCCCCCATTTGACTGGGTTGCCCAGTCACTCTGGAGGCTTCCAACATATATAAAAACAGAATAAAACATAACATTAAAAAACTTCCCTATGCAGAGCTGCCTTCAGATTTCTTCTAAAGGTTGTAGTTACTTATCTCCTTGGCTCAGGGGTCGCATAACTCCATACTCTTCAACATGAATCCGATTCTAAGGAAAAGCAGGACATTTGGGATCAAATCAGAAACTGGGACAGCTTCTGTAAATCCAGGACTGTTCCTGGAAAATAGGAACACTTGGGACCAGAGCTGTCAACCTTCCTTTTTTTTGCATTGGGAAATGGCCATAGCTGTCAACTTTCCCTTTTTTTTTTGCAATGGGAAACAGCGCTGGAATAAGAGAATTTCCCGCAAAAAAGGGAAAGTTGATAGCTATGACTTGGGATGCAGCTAGATTGGTAAAGAGAAAGCGTTTGATATGTACAGTGGTACCTCGAGTTACAAACGCCTCAGGTTACAAACTCCGCTAACCTGGAAGAGTTACCTCGAGTTGAGAACTTTGCCCCAGGATGAGAACGGAAATTGTGTGCCGGCAGCGCAGCGGCAGCAAGAGGCCCCATTAGCGAAAGCACGCCTCTAGTTAAGAACAGTTTCAGGTTAAGAACGAACCTCCGGAACGAATTAAGTTCGTAACTAGAGGTACCACTGTATTGTATATGCGATAGAACACTGTGACACCAGATGGCACAGTGGAGCCCCATCTTTCCTTATCGGATTTCCCTGTATGAGTTTACAATGCGTTTAACAGAATTGCTTCTTTGTTGTGTCTAGATCCAGCCTCGGAGGGTCTGTAACTGTATTATAGTTCCTTGAGTGCAGGGGTGCCAACTTGAATAAAATATTGGAGGGGCGGGTAAGCCCTGTCCCACATAACTGATCACACGACGGGGCGCACCCAAACCATTGGGGGGTGGCCCCCTCAAATATTTTATGGGGGGGGAAGGATCATAGGAGTTGACTCCTATTCTTGTGTGGATGAAGGTTAAATAGTGCGGGGGGGGGGGAAAGCATGACTGTTTAAAGTGGTATGATACTGCTATAAATATATAATGCAGATGGGAACTGATTTTGATGTCTATTTGCAGGGAAACTATCCCAGCTTATTGAGAACATGAACATGAAGTAATTTCTTTCTTAAACTTGCGTGTATATGCTTGCATGTGTGCACATGTGTCCGTTCCACACTCATGCACCAGTAGCTTTAAAATAAACTCCAAATCTCTCAATGTACAGATCCTTTAATAACACGTTATCGGCATATTGAATAACAGTTTTAACCCTGATCCTTCTTAAAGGGAAAAAAAAACCTGCCTTTCTTAACATTTGCCACATCCCCAGTAATCTTTTCTAGCATGCTACTGGACACCAAAGCCAGTAATAGCCAGAATGTGAGTCTTGTTCCCAGGATGTTTTACTTTTGCTTTTTCTTCTGATGAGTCTGTGAAGTTTCAAGGAAAAAAAGAAAAACTACCAGAAGAAGAAGAAGAGGCTCTATATCTGACCGATTAGGCCCTTTCCAATTCCAGAGATAGATAGCCCGGCATTTTCATTTAATACTCATGGGTCACACATTTTTCCCAGGAGAAAATAGCAGAGAGGGCAGGTCCTGATGTATTTTCTGCGAGCACAAGGGTTGTTTCCTAGATGGGATTGTATTACACTCCATTTATGTGATATTTCCAGCAGCCTCTCCAATTCAGCCACCTTTTGCCATGGAGAACAAGGAAATTAACAGCAGCTAATGGACTGACAGAAAAAGAAAGAATATTGGTGGGGAGTGGGGGGGGAGTACCAGCCTCCACACCAGTTTGTCTAACATATGACAAGGAAGATCATTCTCTGCCTGACTCTCTTCTTATTTTCTTCACTGTCAGATATTTATTATAATTGTCAAAAGGCAACATTTAGCCAAGGCAGCAGTTTCTATTTAAGGTGCTCTGCTAGCCAGGCCAGGCCACAGATAAAAGGGGAAAGAAAAGTACGTTTGATGTGATATTTGGAGCTTAAATGGAATTGGCTTTAAATTTGCTCAGCAAACATGCTTATTATTCACAGAGATGATTTTAAACACTGGGGGCTGGAGGAGGGAGGAGGAGGAAGAGATGGCGGTTGCTGTATGTTTCTTAAAATCTGTGCTTACCAAAACAAAAAACAAAAATGAGAAAGGGGACAATTATCCAGAAGCTTGGTTCAACTGGATGTGCCCCAGAACTAAATGTCCATTGTGGTTTTGCTTTGAGCATTTGGTGAGGTGTCATCGCAAAGAAAAGAAAGAAAGGGTTGAGATAAATATCCTTTCATCAGGGAAGCTCTAGTGCAGGGGTCAGCAAACTTTTTCAGCAGGGGGCCGGTCCACTGTCCCTCAGACCTTGTGGGGGCCGGACTATATTTTTTTTGGGGGGGGAAATGAACGAATTCCTATGCCCCACAAATAACCCAGAGATGCATTTTAAATAAAAGGCACACATTCTACTCATGTAAAAACACGCTGATTCCCGACCGTCTGCAGGCCAGATTTAGAAGGCGATTGGGCTGGATCCGGCCCCCGGGCCTTAGTTTGGGGACCCCTGCTCTAGTGCAAGTGTGGGGAAATCTTTGGCCCCCTGGATGCTGATGAAGCATAACTCCTGTCATCTATGGCCATTGGCATAGGCATACCTCGGCTCCCTTGCACCTTTGGCAAGACGTTTTATTGGTGCCCAACCGCTGTCCCTGGCACCCTTGGCAAGGAGATGTATCTGTGCCCCTCACTATCTTCAGGGGGCGGAATGCAATTCAGTCATCACAGATGACTAGGATGGAGGACCAAGCAGCAGTATCTCCATGGGGAACTTCACTGCATAAAATAGCTGCAGCGCTGCCAGCCGACTAGAGAGGGCGCTCTAGAGGGCTGCTGCGATGCCTCATGCCAACGTCTGGATTCCTCCACTGAGATGCCGAGAGAGGCACGATTTTTGCGTGAGTGTGAACGCACACGCACACACAGCTTGCGCCCTTGGCAGGGGCCAACCTTACCAACCCCTAGGTATGCCTCTGGCCATTGGCCATGCTTTCTGGGGATGGTGGGAATTGTAGTTCAGCAACATCTGTAGCACCAGCCACATAGTGAAGTTAACCTTCTCATGGAGCACAACTTTAAGTACAAGTCGCCTTAAAGCCACAGTACCCTTATCATAGCTAATGCAAGTATTTGGATCTGGCCTCGGGCAATAAATGCATCCTACAGCAAACATCTTCCACCATTACTGCCAACACCTTGCCGACAAAGGTCCGTATAGTTAAGGCTATGGTTTTCCCAGTAGTGATGCATGGAAGTGAGAGCTGGACCATAAAGAAGGCTGATCGCCGAAGAATTGATGCTTTTGAATTATGGTGCTGGAGGAGACTCTTGAGAGTCCCATGGACTGCAAGAAGATCAAACCTATCCATTCTGAAGGAAATCAGCCCTGAGTGCTCACTGGAAGGACAGATCCTGAAGTTGAGGCTCCAGACTTTGGCCACCTCATGAGAAGAGAAGACTCCTGGAAAAGACCCTGATGTGGGAAAGATGGGGCACAAGGAGAAGGGGACAACAGAGGACGAGATGGTTGGACAGTGTTCTGAAGCTACTAACATGAGTTTGACCAAACTGCGGAGGCAGTGGAAGACAGGAGTGCCTGGCGTGCTCTGGTCCATGGGGTCAAGAAGAGTTGGACATGACTAAACAACTAAACAACAACAAAAGATGACATTTACATTTCCTGGGAAACTTTTTGCCTTAGTAACCTGGTTTCTACTTCTGATTGGCCAGAGGTTCCTTAGAAACTCTCTGCCACTCTTCAGTGTGTGAAAGTGTATTGCACTGTCTGCTGACCACTTACCTGTAGTTTACCTGTGCCATTTGATCCGGCTTCCACCCAACCCCGCCCTTGACGAGATAAACCCCCTTGCTTGCTCTTTCCATCTGGGAGTCTCTTTTGTATCATTGAGCTCCTCTCAGTCCCTGTTTGTTAAGTCCTTTCCATCTAGACTTTTTCAAGCGACATCATTCTCTCCTGTTCACTTCTTTTGTTATTAGACTGCACAAAACACTTTTCTTATCCTCTGGATACCTGGAGGAGCAGGACTCCCTCTTCAGCCTAGTTAGGCCACCTTACCCTTGCTTCCTTTCTCTGTCTGCCTGCCTGTGTTTCCCCTGCTTAGGATCAGTCAGGAGCTTTGTGGGGTGCACAAGACAGTGCTATCCCAAAATGAAGCTTTTTCGGTTTTTGGAACTATTGGGTTTTGAGGAACCAAGGGTGGTGAGCAGATTCAACACAAAGGTGATCTATGAAAGCTAGCCAATCGTCACTCACTCCTTCACTGGCCAATTTTTCTGGAAGCTTCTCAATAACAAGAGTGGAATGGACTACCTCAAAAGGTGTTGGACTCTCCTTCAGTGGAGGTTTTTAAGCAGACCTTGGGTGGCCCACCTGTACAGGATTCCTAGATGACCCTTGGGGTTCCTTCCAACTCTACAGTTCTATAATTATATGGAGAGGGAACCAGGCCCCTTCTATGGCCTTTGACATGATCCAGCAGGGCTTGAGTTACATTACTGAGGCCTGATTCTTACAAATATCTGCTGGGGGTATTTTTGTTTTATTTAAAGAAGAGGGGAGAGGGAAATTTGCCTCTCCCCCCCCCCGATTGTTTGGAATTCTTTTGAACTCACGTTCATCAGATGGAGTTTGAAACCCACCCCTGCCTGGTGCTTCTCCTAAACAGATGGAGCGTTTGTTGACGTTTCAGTGACAGCTTGAAAACTTGTATCCTGCCTCTGAGCTGAGCCCAATCTTGCCTTGTCCTCCATCTGCCATCTCATTTTAAAACTAGCAGAACAACTCGAGTGAAGCAATTCCGACTTTTTCCATCTGTGCACAGTTAATTAAGAGGGTAATGAGAGCTCGGAATGAACAAGCCCCACATTAATTCAAGATATGATTAAGGGGAACATTTCCAAAAAAAAAAAAAAAACCACACACACACACACACACACACAAAAAAAAACCACCCTGCAAAAAGGGTGTGTATAGCTATTAGAAAGCCAGAGTCTCTTCTTTCCTCTTGAATTTAGTTCCTGGACTGTGGCTGGTGGGAAGAGGGACATATTACTGTGTCCAGTTCTGGTCAGCAGAATGCTATTGAGGTGGAAAAGGTACCAAAAGGGACAGCCAAAACAATCAAGGGCAACATAGCACCGCCAATTTGCTATTGGACTCCAACTCCCATCAGCCCTAGTGTGCATGGCCAGTGGTCAAGGATGGCCAATGGTCTAGCAACATTTGGCCAGCATCATATTGCTACTGACTGGGGGTCTTTCTACCTGGGAATGCTGGGGATTGAACCTGGGACCTTCTACATGCAACATCCCTTCCCCTTGCTTGAAGGTTTTTAAGCAGAGGTTGGGTGGCTATCTGTCATGGATGCTTTAGTTGAGATTCTTGCATTGCAGAGGGTTGCACTAGATGACCCTTCGGGATCCCTTCCAACATGAGAAACCTATGATTCTAACACATGTGCTCTGTCATTGAGCTATGGCTCAAAGAAGCTACAGGAATATAATAAGCCATCTTATATCACGTCAGACCAGCTACAAATAAAACCTCGTGTGTCTCCATCATGAATCTTGGTCTCATCTGTACAGTCACATAAATAAGTTTGTTTGGCATGGCAGGAAGATAGGAACGTCGGAAGTTGCCTTACACAGGGTCATAGAATCATAAAATCACAGAGTTGGAAGGTACATCCAAGGATCATATAGTCCAGGCATAGGCAAACGGGCCTCCAGATGTTTTGGGACTACAACTCCCATCATCCCTAGCCAACAGGACCAGCGATCAGGGATGTACCGGTAGTCCCAAAACATCTGGAGGGCTGAGTTTGCCTATGCCTGATCTAGTCCCACCCCCTGCAATGCAGGAATCTAAACTATAGCATCCATGACAGATGGCCATCCATTCTCCACCTTAAAATGATGTTACTGACAACATCTCTCCAGGACGTCAGGCAGGGATTTTTCCTAGCCTTACCTGGAGATGTCAAGATCGAGACTGGAACCTTCTGCATGCAAGGCAGATGCTTTTTTACTGAGCTGCAGCTTCCCCCCCCCCAAAAAAAAGAACATAGGTAACTGGCTTATATTAAGCCAGCTCCCTGGTATGCCTAGTTCAGTAGTGCCTACAAAGGTACTACACAATACCTACACAGAGGCTTTCTAGGGTTTGAGGCAGAAGACATTCTCAGCCCTACCTGGAGATGCCAGAGGTTGAACTTGGGACCTTCTCTACCACTGAACTTAAATTCCTCACCTAATCCCCCCCCCCGCAAAAAAAAATGTGTTACCGGTAGTTAGTGGTGGTTTTCATCTGGCAATTTTAGAATGGGTTCCAGGAACAGGCAGCCTTGCACCAAGCTTTCTTTGCACATGCATCTGTGCCTCTCAAGCTAAAGTGGAAGGTGATGAGACAAAAAGGGTGAAAGGAGACTGCAGGCAAAGGAAGGGACAGATGCTGAATGGCATGTCTGTGACTGGGGAACCTCTGATGCAGCAAAGCAAACAGATAAAGAAAGAGAAGAGCTGGAGGGGAGCTTTCAATAGCTTGAGTGTCAGTCTGGAACTTGATCTACTGAATCCAGTGACAAGGCTGCCTCTGGCGGAGAGGAACTCAGCTCCTCTAAATGTCGCTTTGGAAGGTGAACAGATAGGATGCAGAACCGGAAATATACTGTTACATTCCACTACAAAGGCTTCTCTCCTGATTTCCTCCAAGCGATCCAAGAGGCTAGCTGGTCCCAAACTGCAGCCTGAAAGACAGGGTATCTGAAACCACAGGCAGGAATGTGAGGCCCACCAGCTACCATGAGGCTCTCTTTCTAACCAGGGGAAAGGTTCTCTGAAATGAGCACTGTGTTGCTCCTGGATATGGCTGAATCTGTCTATTTCAGCGTCTTCTTTTTCCAGTATTCCACATTTCTGCATCAGTTTGCATCACTGTGCACAGTTCTGGTCGCCTCACCTCAAAAAGGATATTGTGTCGTTGGAAAAGGTTCAGAAAAGGACAGCCGAAACAATCAAGGGGATGGAGTGACTTCCCTATGAGGAAAGGTTGCAGTGCTTAGGCCCTAAGTTAGTTTAAATAAAAAGTGAGTAAGAGATGACATGATTGAAGTTTGTAAAATTTTGTGTGGCAGGGGGGAAGTGGACAGTGAAATGCTTTTCTCCCTAATTCACAATACTGGAACTTGCGTGCTTCCAATGAATTCCACAAAATTCTGGACAAGATGAACTAAAGTCTTCATTCATACTGCACATAGTTAAGCTATGGAACTGTGTCACACAAGAGGCAATGACAGCCACCAACCTAGATGAAAGAATTGGAGGAATCCATGGAGGAGAGGGCTGTCAAAGGCTACTGGCTATGTTGGCTGTGTTCTGCCTCCACTGACAAATGCAGTACCGGTAATCTATCTGAACCCCAGTTGATGGAAACTGCAGGAGGGGAGAATGCTATTGTGCTTGAGTCCCACTTGGAAGGTTTCTCACAGGCACCTGGTTGTCCACTGTGAGAACAGGATACTGAACAATATGGGCCACTGGTCTGATCCAGCAGGCTACTCTTATTTCCTTATGCATTTTGTATTTTTAAAAAGAAGTCCTCGTGAAATCATGCCAGCATTTTAGTATACATTTCCCCTAAAATAAACTATTTATTGCAAACAATTTCCTCTAATTGAGGTATTATGTAATTTTTAGGAATATCTCCATTTTTATGCACACTTTCCCCTAACATATGCATTTTTATAAATATGGATGGACCTTCACTCATGGCTTTTAATGTTAAGGAAGGGCTAAGGAATGGTTTCGATAACGCATATGGACACATTAAAGGTAAAGGTACCCCTGACCATTAGGTCCAGTCGTGGACGACTCTAGGGTTGCACACTCATCTTGCTCTATAGGCTGAGAGAGCCGGCATTTGTCTTCAGACAACTTCTGGGTCATGTGGCCAGCATGACTAAGCCGCTTCTGGCGAACCAGAGCAGCGCATGGAAACACCATTTACCTTCCCGCCGGAGCGGTACCTATTTATCTACTTGCACTTTGACATGTTTTCGAACTGCTAGGTAGCAGGAGCTGGGACCAAGCAATGGGAGTTCACCCCATCACAAGGATTTGAACTGCCAACCTTCTGATTGGCAAGCTCTGTGGTTTAGACCACAGTGCCACCTGCGTCCTACTTTTAAAGTTCATAATGTGTAATTTAACTGTGACACCAGAGTGTGCTGCAGAGCAACCAGCAGTAGGGAGACAGCGTTTTGACCCCCCCCCCAAAAAATGTAACAAATGCTTCATTTTACAAGTATGCCCTATGACGTTTTAGAATGATATAACTAATATCGTTCTAATAATAACGATAATCAGGTCAGTGTAGATCCAGCCCATGACTTGAGCCAAATCCATTCTTTTGTGCTGCAATCAGCAATCAAGTTTTCCATGGACTGCCATTTGCTCCAATTCAGCAGTAAAACATGGGTTTTCCTGGGGAAAGTGTCAGGACAAGGGGGGTGGGGAATGCTTGGAGCTGTGCCTAGGAAGCATGGCGCAAAGTTAAGTGTGGATGAGCCCTATGGTTAGAGGACAGCATCACAAAATTCAGAAAACTCCAAAGATATTTGTTTTCCACTTAAGATGCATTATTTGGCACTTGCAAATAAGGTAGTTCTGCAGTTCAATGTGAACCAAAGCAAATTTCTTTCACCACCCCTAAATATCGCACAGAGCAAGATTTTTTTTAAAAAAAAATGTTTAGAAGTGGAGTGTTCCTTGCACTTAAAAAAAAATAATCTCATCCGTTTCCCTGGCAACTAGATGGTGGGGAAGGGTTATATTTGGGAGGGGTCCCACTCAATAACATTTTTGGAAGAAGGAGGAGATTAAACCATCACTAAATGTGGCATATGCTATCGGTGCATTAAAATAGCATTTATCTTACTTTTCATTGACGTCGTTGTGAAATATGCTCTCTTTTGCTTATAAGAATGCACGGATGAACAGATGGTGAAAAGCTTAGTTTGGGGTATTCTGCCCATCAAAGCCAAACCTGGATTGCTGGCACCTTTTGCAATAATTGACATGTATGAGTTACAGTAGAATTTGGATTTGTGGAACAATCCCCAACCACTAGGGACTTGGGAGCAAGGAGAAAGCTTTGAATAAATCCCTATCTCAGGAGCTGGTGGCTTTAGCTATGACGCGATTGCAAAACTGTTGTGTTGGCATATAATATTGTTAAGAATGCCTTGAACAATTCCAGGTGACATAACCCTGGCCCTTGAAAACATTCAAATACTGTGTAGACATAGAAACAGCATCTTCAGAGCACATTTACATGCTCCTACTTGCACTTGTTCCAGGGGTGGGGGACCTTTTTGTCCTGAGGGCTACACTTCCTTCTGGTCAATCTTCCAAGGGCCGCATGCCAGTGGTGGGCAAGCCAAGGACAAAAGTGGGTGGAGGAAATGTATATTATACAGTATGTATTTATAGCGTACGCTCCTTTCCACACATACATGAGAAACTGAGAGCGCTTGAAGAGGGGATGTATTGCTGGAAGAAGCTCCAGAACCTGGAGCCAGCATCATCAACTGCCAAAGAGAGGCTGCATCTGAAACCCTTAGATATGTGGAAAACCCACAAGACCCTGGTAAGATGGTCTTTCCCATGAAAATCTTGATACAGTGGTACCTCTGGTTAAGAACTTAATTCATTCTGGAGGTCCGTTATTCACCTGAAACTGTTCTTAACCTGAGGTACCACTTTAGAGAGCCAATGTGGTGTAGAGGTTAAGAGCGGTGGACTCGTAATCTGGGGAACCAGGTTCGCGTCTCCGCTCCTCCACATGCAGCTGCTGGGTGACCTTGGGCTAGTCACACTTCTCTGAAGTCTCTCAGCCCCACTCACCTCACAGAGTGTTTGTTGTGGGGGAGGAAGGCGAAGAAGAATGTTAGCGGCTTTGAGACTCCTTCGGATAGTGATGAGGCAGGATATCAAATCCAAACTCTTCTTCTTCTTTAGCTAATGGGGCATCCCGCCGCTGCCATGCCACCACCGCTGTGCGATTTCTGTTCTTATCCTGAAGCAAAGTTCTTAACCCGAGGCCCTACTTCCGGGTTAGCGGATCCTGTAACCTGAAGCATTTGTTACCTGAAGCATCTGTAGCCTGAGGTACCACTGTACTTCCTTTTGTTGCTTTTGTATGTTTTGTATGCTTTTACAGGTAGGTAGCCGTGTTGGTCTGCCATTGTCAAAACAAAATAAAAAATAAAATCCTTCCAGTAGCACCTGAGAGACCAACTAAGTTTGTTCTTGGTATGAGCTTTCGTGTGCATGCACACTTCTTCAGTACCAAGAACAAACTTAGTTGGTCTCTAAGGTGCTATTGGAAGGAATTTGTTCTATTTTTTATTTTATTTTGTATGCTTTTGTAAGACACCCGAGAGGAAAGTTTTTTTCTCAAGATGGTGACTGAATGAGGACCACTTTGGGTTGTTTTGTGCAAATTTGAGCTGGAATACCTAACTGCAGTTGGAGAACCAGCCCAGGTATCATGGTTAGATTATCAAAGGAATGCTTGGGAGACCAGGGTTCAAATCCCCACACAGCCATGAAGCAGGTCGTCCTCTGTCAGCCTCACCTAACTCACAGGTTTGTTGTGAGGATAAAATGAGTGGTTGGTGAGAACCATAAATACCACCTTGAGCCCCTTGGAGGAAGAGTGAAGTTTTTTAAAAAATACATATATATATATATATATCATAATAATATTGCCAGTAGCCCAAACCCTGACAATACTATATGATTGACTATCATGTACCAAATCAAAACACAGGGTTCAGGATTCTAGTCCAGATTCAGGTGAACACATACCACTGCATACATAACACTTCTCCCCCCTGAGCACAAACATAGTTCTGAAGGTAGCGGGGACACAACCGCACTCACTGCGAGCAGTGCAGCTCCCCATCCAGAGTCACCAAAGGCTACGCTGACCTTGGCATCAATGTTGCTACCTCTGTGTTAGTGTGGGGGATCTTCTACAGGGTCTCTGGAAACTGCAGAGTGACCTCCCGGTATTACAGTCAGGGTGCCTCATCCCTCTTTGTGCTCAAGTATGGCCTCAGCCGCTGCCGTGGGAGTGACCTGTGATAGAGGGCTTGCTGCTTGACCCCACATCTGGTCCACATGCTGGCAAGGAACCTGACCTGTCCTGATTCAGCGGAAGAGCAGGGGCGGACAGGCGGAGGAAGCTACCAGACATGAAGGAGCCTGTGTCTAGAAAACACAGGACTAAAGGTAAGTGTGGATGAGCCTTGTGTCTCACTCTACATGTTGCTCTAGGAAGTGCAGGAAATGTGAACGGAATTAAGTCTCTCTCCCACCCTCTGGTAGAAATCTGCTGTGGTCTAGCTTCTGCACTTTGCGGTTGAAATGCTCTGGAGAGGTCTTCTGTAAAAATTTCCCAGGTAGCCATCATGCCTGCAGCCAAATCTTGTCCCCCCTCCCCCACCCGTAAGTTGAGCTTGTGCCCCCCCACCCACCCCGTCAAACCACTCTGAGTCAAATCCTTTTGAGAAGACCCAGGTTGAAATCAGCAAGGGACAGATCATCTCAGCGAGTCAAACATCATTGCCTGAGCACATCTGCTTGCTATCATTTCTCCATTTCCCTCATCTCCGAATGACTTCCTACCTGCTTGCTTCACAATTCATGTATCTTTCATTACCACCTTAGCATGCCTATGAAATATTGATCATTCCCTCCAAACAGCCTTTGCACAGGGAAGGTGGGGGTAGTAGGCTTAGTGATACTCTCTGTTCCATGCTTGTCTGTTCCTTTAAAATAGAGTGTGAGTGTTTGCTTTGAGATCACCAGAAAAGCACAGGGTGTGGTATCAGACTCAAAAAAAGAACCCCTGTTTTGCTTTGTTTTGAAGTTACCAGTCCTTATGGCTGTAAATTGGGGCCAAACCAAACGTCCCCAAAATGGATGATTCCCAATTTTTAGTGGGATTTTGCTCCTGCCAATTTGGGCACCATTCCGTAAGGATGATTATATGGGTCAAAATGCTTTGGGGATAGTTCAGATGTTTTACTATAAAATAGGGGTGGGGAACCTGGAGCTCTCCAGAAGTTGTTAGATTCCAACTTCCATCATCCCCAGCCAGCATGGCCAACGGCAAGGGATGATGGAAGTTGTAGTAGTCCAGCAACATCTGGAGGACCACAAGTTCATGCCACCCCTGCTCTAAAAGAAGAGTGCTGATTCTATCTGCAGCACCAGCTCTTTCATTTATTTAATTTTGGCCCCATCTTGCCCTAGACATTTAAAGCAGTATCATGCCAATTTAAACAGTCATATCTTTCTCCAAAGAACATTGGCAAATAGTAGTCTGTCAAAACTGCTGATTGTTAAGAGATTTCTGTTCCCCATGTAGAGCTATAATTCTCAGGACAGATTAGCAGTCAGTCCATCTTCACAGAAAACTCTGGGAACTGTAGCTCTGTAAAAGAAATGGGGGGGGGGGTTGCCTAACAACAGTGCCCCATGTGATGGATTCAGAGCGGAATGAAAAATGATGCTGTCTCCCTACTCATGAGTCTGTTACCCAGACTGAAGTTCCATATGTCAAGCGCTGGTTCATATTTTGATAGATCAGGGATTGGGAACCTTAAGCCCTCCAGATGTTGTTGGACTACCATTCCCAGCATCCTTGACCAATGGCCACACTGGCTGAGGTTGATGGGATATGGAGTCCAACATCTGGAGGTCAATAGGATCCCTACCCCTATGATTAAAGCTTCAGAGTGCATTTGAGTGGATCTCACAAATATCCATACTCCAAATGAAGAGTGGCCTGCTTGGATTTTCAGTGCCTTCTACCCCTGACAACTGAGGAGTAAATCATTTTTAAAAATGAATAATCTTGCCAATGATGGTAGGAAGCCTCTGCTTCCTCCACATACAGTCACAAACATGGGCAAGAAATTCATATAGATATGGTGGGTACCGGTATATGAAGAGATTTCACTGTGAATCACTTTGCAAGGCTAGTTTGTTGTTAAATTTAATAGCTTACTGCTGTCGATCGGTAGCATTATAAAATGAACTGCTAATTTGTTCTCTAACAGCTCTGGTGCAAATTGCTTTTAATTTTCCATCTTTTTCTAAACACCAAAAGCCAACATGGCAATCTTATTCCATGCCATTTACCTTCTCAGTCCCTCTGTCTTTGCACGGCAGTTAAATTTCAATATCATGAAATGTTAAGGCCAAGTTAATTACATTCAAGACAGATCTTAATTCTCAGGCAGGAAGGTGAGACCAGATTATGAAATACCACAATTTAGTTGGAAGAGGGGCAAGGTTGTGGGTGGGGGGTGAGGGTAGATGCCTATAGAATTGCTGGGTTGTCTTACACTATGTCCTGTATTGGGAAAAGGCTGTAGCTCAGTGGTAGAGTATCAGCTTCGCCTGAAAAAGTTCCCTGGCATCTATCTGTAGGTAGGGCTGAGACAGTCCCCTACCTGGAACCCTGGAAAACCACTGCCAGTCAGTGTAGATAATACTGAACTAGATGAACTAATCTTCTGGCAGAGGGCTTCTCCATATTTAGTGTTTGTCCCACTTTTTGAGGCTCCAGTACTTTGACCGCCTCATGAGAAGAGAAGACTCCCTAGAAAAGACCCTGATGTTGGAAAGATGGAGGGCACAAGAGAAGGGGACGACAGAGGATGAGATGGTTGGACAGTGTTCTCGAAGCGACTAGCATGAGTTTGGCCAAACTGCGGGAAGCAGTGAAAGATAGGCGTGCTTGGCGTGCTCTGGTCCATGGGGTCACGAAGAATTGGACACGACTGAATGACTGAACAATAACAACCCACTTTTTCCAGGTACAGATCCACACTTAAAAGCTCCATGTCCAAGTAGTTTTGTTTTGTTTGTTTTTTTGCCCTGGAGCTTTCCCTACAAAAACCCGCACTTTAACGCTCAATCAGAGCAAAAGTTAGTTCAGATTTTCTATGGATTGCTGTTTGCTCCAATTGAGTTTTAATGAGCAAGTTTTCACAGAGAAAGCTCTGGAGCAAAAAACAAAAAAACAAAAAGTGCTCAGACATGGAGCTTTAAAGTATGGGCCATGCTTGGAAAGACCAGATGAAAGTTAAGTGTGGATAAACCCTCAGTGTAAGGCAGCTTCCTATTAGGGCTGCAATCACTATTAGAGCCAGTACGTGCAGACAGCACTCTAAGCTAGATAGACAAGGGTCTGACTAGGGTTGCCACCTGTCCTTTAAAATACAGATTTGTTCTGTTTGGGGGGCACAGAGTCTCCTGTTCCTTTTGGAATGCCCTTTGTTACATTTTTGAAGTCATTAAAAAACTGTGCACTCACTCTAACCTAATAAAAATTCTTTCCAGTAGCACCTTAGAGACCAACTAAGTTTGTTCTTGGTATGAGCCTTTCGTGTGCATGCACACTTCTTCAGATACGGTATCTGAAGAAGTGTGCATGCACACGAAAGCTCATACCAAGAACAAACTTAGTTGGTCTCTAAGGTGCTACTGGGAATTTTTTATTTTGTTTTGACTATGTCAGAGCAATACGGCTACCCACCTGTAACTCACTCTAACCTGTTTGTCTCACACAGCTTAACTGCAAGGCACCTTAGAAGTTGAGCCTGCCCTTCAAAGATGGCTGATTGACACTCCAGGCTAGCCAATAGAGCTCACCAGCCAGCAGGCTCATCTGGGTTGGGTGGAGCTGTTGCCCAATGGCTCTAAGAGGAGAGTGAAGCGGTTCTGAGGCTCCAGCATCTGCAAACCCTTTCTCAAATCTAAGCCTCTCACTGTGTGTTTAATTAAGGGTTCTCTTGGCTTATTTTCACCTCTAAAATGGACCCTGTGGAGGCTGCAAAGGAGGAATTCTTACATTCAGGGTTCTGTCGCTGAAACTGCCCAGATGAAGGGTGGCATACAGATTTAATAATATAATAATAATCTGTCCATCCCTAGGCATTAAAGCAGCAATGGAGCACTCAGGGGGATGAGGGATCATGTGAACTGTTGTGTATTAAATAAGATATTCTGGCAGCAGGGTAAAGTATTGCTATTGGTCAATTTGAAGTGTTCAATCACAATCCACAGCCTGATTGGGTCCCGCCGGAAAGTTTGAATATTATTGGTTCCCGCTAAAATGTATCTTTTCCCTCAGTCCCAATGTGTCTATAAATAGAGCTTTCCCTACCCCCTATCCCCAGTCTTGTCTTATCCCTTACAATAAAGAGCTGTTTTCACTAAGAAGTGTTGCTGGACTTCTTGCTATCAGAACCCACGACACAACATACTGGCGACGAGGATGGGATTGAATTAGGCCGGCTGAGGGCTGCTGACCCTAGCGACCTGATTCTGGCGACAAGACTCCCTGTGACTGACAGGACAGATCAGTCCACTAAGATGGCTGC